>JAPQVY010000130.1:0-61996 GCA_028535165.1 Quercus tomentella
CTTCAGGGATTTCTGTTCAAATCTAGGGATCAAGAACCAATTCTCATCCCCGAGGCATCCACAAGCAAATGGACAGATGGAGGTGACTAATCGGACGCTACTCAAGATTATCAAAGCCAGGTTGGACAACGCAAAGGGGGCCTAGCCAGAAGAATTACCCAATGTCTTATGGGCTTACAGGACAACTACAAGGACTCCAACATGAGAAACCCCCTTCAAACTCACTTATGGCACTAAAGCAGTAATCCCAGTTGAGATAGGAGCAACCAGCATTAGGCAAGAGATGTTCCAAGAGGAGGGTAACGACGACCAGTTAAGAGTCAACCTGGATTGCCTAGACAAGGTTAGAGAAAAAGCTTCTCACAAGATGATGAAGTACCAGCAGAAGATGGTCGAGTACTACAACAAGAGGGTGTAGCTCAGACGACTTGACATAAAAGACCTCGTCCAGCGGAAAGTCACCCCAGCAACCAAAAAACCCTGCCCAAGGGAAACTTGGCCCCACATAGGAAGGACCCTACCGGGTCGTCCATTACTCCAAGCAAGGCAGCTATCACCTGGAGACCATAGACGGACAGAGGCTCCCACGACCATGGAACATCGAGCATTTGAAGAAGTACCACCAATAAATGTAACCGACAAATGTATTCATTCTTGAAACCAATAAAAGAATTATTCAGCCAATGTGTCAATGCAAGCAGGTCTAGTCATTTGAAAGTCACAAGGAAACAGAAAAATGGCTAAGTAACAAGATTCTGCCTAGACGGATGTAAGTTACTGACGAAGCCAAAAAATGACAAGATCCCTTAAGAGGGTGTAAGTCATGAAAAAAAAAAGGCTAAGTAACAAGATTCCGCCTGGACGGATGTGAGTTACTGATGAAACCAAAAGATGACAAGATCCCTTAAGAGGGTGTAAGTCATGAAAAAAAAAATTGCTAAGTAACAAGATTTCGCCTGGACGGATGTGAGTTACTGACGAAGCCAAAAGATGACAAGATCCCTTAAGAGGGTGTAAGTCATGAAAAGAAAAAAAAAATGGCTATGTAACAAAATTCCGCCTAGACGGATGTAAGTTACTGACGAAGCCAAAAGATTCCACCTAGATGGATGTAAGTTACTAACGAGGCTAATGTACGACAAAGTCCACCTAGACAAAAGTAAAGTACTGACGCAGGAAAAGAGTGAAGAAAGTGCACAACAAGAAAAAAGAGTGACAAGCAAGTAAGTATGCAATCATGAATATAACTAAAAGCCCAAAAACAACAAGCAGTTACCATTGTTTTAGCGTTAAAATTAAAAGCCCATAATGCTAGGCTAAAAGCATTGTTCTTAAATTAGAAATATTGTACTAAAAATGTAACTAAAAGCCCAAAATACACCGGGCAATGAAATACATAAAGAAAACAACAAATTGAACATAAAGTAGGGTCAAATGTTAGCAGTAGCATCGTCACCATCTAGAAGAGGCATACAAGTGTCCCCGGGAGTATCTTCAGGAGCAGTAGATTGAGCAGCCTCGTTTGTCGCCATCTCTTGATCGACCACTTCCATATCAAGATTCTCGAGGTCTACTCCAATAGGATGTTTGATCATGTACCAATGGAGAAGCTCGAAGCCCTTAAAATACCAACTAAAGACCTTCAGCTTGCTGGAAACCCTCGATGGCCTTCGCAGCAATGACCTTCAACTTCTCCCAAGCGACTAGGAGTTGTTCATCCTTTTCCAATGTGAGCTACCTCTCTGCCCTGAGGTCATCTCCCAGAGACTTAACTTTCTCCTTAACGGAGTTGGCCTCGTCCATAACAGTGATCAAATCCTTCTTTAATTTAGAATTTTTCGCCTCCAACCTAAACACTGACGAGGTAATCTTTGCTTCCTGAGTAAGGTGCTTGGAAGTGATATGAAAGCTCTCCCTAAGCACCTAAAAATTGAGACCAATCTTAGAGACAACACAAAAGGAAGAAAAAGGTAAGATCACGTAAGTACAATACCTGTACAAGCTTATGGAGATGGCGACCCACAACCTCGTTGGCCGACACTCCCGAAAACACCTTCATATCATTGGCGGTAAAAATGTCTTGTGCCCAAGCCTACGCCACCCTAGCATCATCCCAAACGTTAGAAGACCGAGAGTCAACTTTCTCCTTGTGCTTATCCCTGGTCGTTTGCCTTTTACTCCGTTGAGGAGGAATCTCCTCAATTGAAGTGGCCGGGGAAGCCGTCCTTGCCGATTCGACAGCAGGTGTGGACGGTGTTGCTGTAGTGATGGGAATCCCATTTTCCATCACTCGCACGCCCTTGGTCCCAAGATTGGACAGCGGCTCATTCTTCTTAGCCCTCATTCGGGCATACATTCCTTGGTTAAATTTAGTAGTCATTCCTGCAAAAGAACACTTGAAGAAAAAAAAAAAAAAAAAAAAAGAGCAACAAGATCAGCATGGACGAGCCTAACACTTACTCTTTTTTTCTTCAATGTCCAAGTTTCGCAGGACAAAAGTAGATGGTTCAAGACCAAGGCAGTAGAAGGCAAGAGTTCGTGGATCCACCAAATTGTCAAAGTCCTTGATCGTCTTTACGTCCTCGATTGCCTTCTCAACACGTCCCTTATACCTACTTTTGAGCTTGGGTCGTCTCTTAACTGCATAAGACAATGGGCAAAAGAGTTAAGTGACGAAAAATAAACAAAGAAAATTAAGAAGCTAGGAGGAATAATGACGCACCTAAATTCAGGGTACTCCACCGACGAAGCAACCTTGGGAGATCACCCCAAACTTAGTTAGAGGAAGTCTCCCAATCATCCCCGGACACAAAAAAGAACCGAGACTTCTAATATCTGAATGACGAGGGTAGATTCCAGATGATCCTAGTCCTCCTCTCCCATGGCACCAGCTCATAATACCCATGTTCCTTAGACGCTTTCAAACGGTACAGGTAGACGAGCTCGTCCACCTTGATCATATCTCCGTCCGTAGCAACTAGCCATATCTCCATATAGCTGACCACTATCCTCCATGAATTGGGCATAAGTTGCTCAGGAGCAATACCAAAGTGGCCCAACAACTCCATGATAAAGGGATGGACGGGGAACCTAAGCCCACAAAGAAAGGCAACCTCATAGAAGCATACCTCCCCAGGGAAGAAGTGGCAAGTTCGATCCTCCTTACTAGGTAGACGAACCCTAACCCTATCTGGGAATTCAAATCTATCCTTAAACCTAGAGAGTGTATCACCGTCTAAACCACACACCAACTCAAGAGCATAGAAAGATCTAACCTCTCGAAGGGTAAAAACGGTAGTATCCCTCTCCACGGGTCTATCACTAGATGATAACCCAGTCTCTAACTCACTCGACCTCACCTCTGACATCACTCCCCGTTCCCTTATCAAACCCTTAAACCAATCGATTGATTGACAAAGCAGCGGTAGCAAGTCACCCAATACTATACACAAGCCACTACCCTCTAATACGAACTTCTCGAGATATGGGAAAACACCTAAAGACCCCCCTAAACTGGCGAAAAGGAAAGAGACAGAGGGACAAAGGGCCATAACTTCAAAGCTACCAAGCATAGGACTCAAAAAAGAAGAAGGGTAAAAATCCTAGAAAGACTAAAAAACACAGAAAAGCCAGAGAAAAATTAGAAATTGCCATAGAGTTATCTACTTAAAGAAAAATAGTGGGAGGAAAGAGGCCATACCTCAAAAGCGGTGGAGAGAGAGGGCAAAACGCAAAAGGTGCAACAATGGCAGCACAAGGTCAGCAATGGCAACTCAGAAAACATAGAGCAAAAGGGAAAGTGAAAAGTAAGGAAGAAAAAGAAGGAAGGAAGTTTAAAAAGCTAAGCACAAAACTGAAAAAACAGTGAGAAAACTGAGAGTCACATGGAGTGGAGCATTAAAACCACCCCTCAAGTTGCGCCACGTGGCCACAACACACCCAGCACCGCCACTGCGCATTGAATACAGAGGGAAATCCCAAGAGACAAAAAAAAAAAAAAAACCCTTTTGCCTCTTGGTGATCGTCGCCACACGAATGACCACAGAGCCTGGGGGGCAACTGATGGGACTAACGAACTAAACTTCCACGGACGATGTCATCGTTACCAACGAGGCCATCCCCTAAGACGAGCTGAACAGATGTCCACATCATTGACGAAGGTAGCAAAGTCATTCAATACAGGCAATACTACCTCGAGCGGTTACAAAGACAGCTGTATGGATCGTTGGAAGCCCATTGAAGTCCGCATTATTGAGCACAAGGCGTTACCAAAAGAGGCATTTAAGCCACAATAACTGCCACAACGGCTAGGTGCTGTAGAAACATATATAAGGCCCTCACAAGCACTACCACAAGGTATAGAGACACACCTAGAAATACTTATTGTTGTTCCACTACATTGCTTTGTTTTTTCCAAAGAACTTCCTTGTACTAACTTTGGCATTAGAGACGTTGTGGCAGGCACCACACTGGTGACCACTCTGAGGGAGCTACCTTACCATTTCTATAGTCGCAGAGACGAGGGCTTGGCTCTATCAAGTAATATTGCAAATAATTAGTCAAGAAATAGCTCAAAAGTTTTAAAAAGTAAGGCCTTGCTAGCTCATCATCTAGAAATCCTCAATTAAATGGTCCAAATTACAATATGAGTATTCACCTTCATTAACACTATCTTTTGCCAGCCTAGTCATTTCATCGATGATCTTAGAAATCCCTCCCTCCTCTCTACTATTAGATCATTCACCATCTTTTTTCACAATCTTTGTATCACATGCATCTTTCATGTCCAATTGTAAAAACAAATAAGTGCAAGATAATAATTGAATTTTCCAGCCTATCAAAATCAATGTTAGTTGTGCTGCATATTTATAATACGTGTTTGAGTTACAAATTACAAGAGAACAAAGTTACAGATAGAAAAAGTTTAAAATACAAAAGAAGTCTATCTTGAAATACAAAGGAAGTCTACCTTTGACAGCTATTCTTATCACTAGCCTGATTGTTATCTGCACAACTCTTTTGAATTTTGAAATTCAAAGACTCCTCTTTATCACAACTAGCTTGAATTTGTATTTTGGAGTTGTTGTTGATCTTATCTTTAACACCAACCCAACCTTCCACTCCTCCCTCATAAGCCTACCATTCACCATTTGATCAGTTGAGTAAGGCCAGCAAATCATAGGCACAACAGTCACAATGCTCTCTAACATTGAGTTCCACCCACTATGAGTCAAAAACCCATCAATTGTATAAGGACATATGTGATTCACATGTTAGGAACATATGTCACTATTTTATGTAATTGGCTAATCCTTTGATAAAAAGCACTTTACTTGTATTTGGATAGATCTAGGATGTGTTTAATACTTCAAGAAACAAAATTTCAAGTTCAAGTGTTAAAGCCATGCAAGTCTGTCCAAGATTCAAGTGTGAAAAGTGTTGTTCATTAAAGCTCGACAGTTAGCATCTATCGAGTCTTGAAGAGTTGTTCCAGCCGTGGCTCGACAGCAGCTCGACAGATAGGGTATCTATCGAGGTTTATGAAACTCAGAATTTGTGGTCTATTTTTCATCCAGTCCGTGATTGTATGTTTGGGCTTTCTTTTCTCACAATCCTAAACATATAAAAGGATTATTTTAAGGGCTATCAAAGGTGACATAAGTTACACAAGTGTTGAGCAAAGTTTATTCAAGCAAATTGTAACCGGAGATAGAATTTACCCTAGTTCATCTTTCTTGTGAAGAAGCTGATGTATTTATGCACCGTAGGGTTTGTAACCAAGGAGCTTCTCGATCTTCATCATGTTATGAACTGAAGAACTTTGCAACCAACAACCTTCTCTAGTTGGTGATTGAAGTCGCAGACTGAGATCCGCGCAATTGGTTAGTCACATACTGGGAACCGTGCATTAAAAGAAGAGATTGTCACTACAGAACAAGTCCAATTGGGTATTGGGGTAAGGGTTCAACTGTAGGTTGGTATAAGATACTAGGATTCCTTTACTTGTAACCGCTTGTTGTGATAATAGTGGATTCTCGAGAGTGATGACCTTAAAATCACCTGGTGGGATTTTTGCTATATAGGTTTTCCCCATTCGTAAACAAATCACTGTGTCAATTTAATTTCCGCTGCATACTTAATTTAATTGGTAATTTGCTTGTGCTACCACGTACTTTGCATGTTAATTTGATTAATTAACAAACTTGGCTAATTAATTAATTAATTTATCACAATGGGTCGATACGTTTTTGGCCTATCAAATTGCATGGTGGGCTAGTAGCTCTTCTTATGGGATCCAACCTGGCCACCATATACATTCTCTTCCTTGTTCCTTCTACAAGTTCTTTTGGAACCTCTTTCTCTTCTTTTTTACACACCAAGTCTGTTCTTATGACCCACAAGAACCTTTTATAACTATTCACCAATAACCATACCAAAACTCTGAGAATTGATCCCTTGTCATGAACGTGACACTTCCAAAGTTTACATAAATTACTGATTTTGATGGCTGATTGTCCAGCCATTTCATGCAACTTCTATCCACTTCCTAAAGATTATTCAAAGACTGAGTTATTTTGCCTCCGAGTCTAGTTACTAAACTCATATATATGGAGAGGTCCAATGCTGTAAGTTTTTTGGGATACGGTTACGTATATGGGTGAGTATGGGAACTTCTAGGTCGTCAAACGTACGTTGATGATGAGTGCACTAGCTCTAGCTTTTTTTTGGCCCTCACTAATAACAAATTGGAGAGTTGAGTAAGCTAAGTTGCTAGTGTGCAATATCCTGGTAGGTCTCAGGGGTGGAGAAAATCCTTCATACTACCAAGAACATGTTCTTGTTACGGATAAGAGCTGAAGATAGGATAAGATGAAGTTGTTTGTAATTTAAACTCTCTGCTGAAGTTAATCCAACTATCCACAGTAGCTATGATAATCTCAAATGCGAATTACAAATTGCAGATAGGATCTGCTGAAGATAGGATAAGATGAAGTTGTTTGTAATTTAAACTCTTTTATATTTTGAATCTCTGTATCTATACAATCCTATATAAATGAAAAGTCCCACCACACTCACCACTATTCATCATCTGATCACCATTAAACTGACCCGTGACAATTACTTACTGGAAAGCACAAATCGTTCCTTACCTGAAGGGGTAGCATCTCTATGGTTACCTCAACGAAACCACACCTGCTCCACCTAGAATCATCACTGTTGCAGCTAATGGTGCCACTCAAGCTATCCAAAATCCAAAATTTCAGCATTGGCATTTGCAAGATCAAATGATACTCAACGCTATTATCTCTTTTCTCTCTAAGAAAATTCTAGCTTATATGGTAAAATTTACCAACTCTCAAGATGTCTGGCAAGCGTTAGAACGCATGTTCACGTCCCAATCCAAGGCTAGAACAATGCAAATCCATTATTAGCTAGCCACTTTGAAGAAAGGCAATTCATCAATTGTTGATTATTTTCACCAATTCACAACACTGTTGACACACTTGCTACCACTACTCAACCTTTGAACGATTTTGAAATCGTCTCTTTTCTTCTAGATGGTCTTGGATCAGACTATGATTCATTTGTCACATCAGTGACTACAAGGGTTGATCCTCTCTTCATTGAAGAACTGTATGGGCATCTATTAGCTCATGAACTTCAGCTTGAACATCAACAACCAATTGTTGACCTCTCACTTGGAGGGGCAAATTTTGCAGGGCGAGGAAACTCACATGGTGGTTATGGAGGTGGCCACTCCTTTCTATCTTCTAGCCGTGGCTCTCCCTCCCCCAATCAGAAAAATAATAGAGGCCAGGGGCGTGGCCGTGGTAACACAAATTCTTCAAATCGTCCAGTCTGTCAAGTGTGCAACAAGATGGGACATTCAGCAATCAATTGCTATCATCGGTGTGATAATTCTTATTCTAGTGAATCCTCCAATATGCATGCACTGCTTACAACTCCACAGACCCCCTCGGATCTCAACTGGTATCCGGATTCAGGTGTAACTCACCATCTCACAGCTGATCTTGGCAATTTAAATGTGAAGGCATATGAATATCATGGTCCTGATCAGATTCAAATTGGTAACGACCTTGGTTTGACTGTAAAACATATTGGTTCTACTAAATTATCCACTCCTACTTCTTCCTTTCTTTTACAGATGTTTTGCATGTTCTCATATTACCAAAAATTTAATCTCTGTTCATAAGTTTACCAATGATACTAATACATCAATTGAATTTCACCCCACTTATTTCATTGTGAAGGATCACACAACAAAGAAAGTTCTGCTGCATGGGCCGAGTAAAGATGGGTTGTACCAATTTCCTTCTGCTTTCAATAAAATTCCTTCATTGTCGTCTATCTTTGTTGGTGAACGTACCTCTCCAGATCAATGGCATTCATGCTTGGGACATCCTGCTTTTCGTATTGTTCGTCATGTTCTTGCTAGATTTAGTTTGCCTTTTAGTTCAAATAATATTATTCGCCCTTGTTTCACTTGTTTCAGTTCTAAGAGTAAACAGCTTCCATTTTCTTCATCCTGTACTCAAATAAATTTTTCATTGGAATTAATTTACACTGATGTATGGGGCCCTTCTCCTATTTGTTCTAAATTTGGTTCTAAATATTATGTCTCATTTTTTGATGCCTATAGTCATTATACTTAGCTTTATCCCATGACAAATTAAAGTGATGTTTTGTCTATTTTTATTAAATGGCAAAAATATGTGGAACGATATTTTAATAAAAAAATTAAAATGGTTTAATCTGATTGGGGTGGTGAATATTGCTCTTTACACAAATTTTTGCAAAATTGTGGCATTACTCATCATGTTTCTTGTCCTCACACACACCAACAAAATGGTGTTGTGGAACGTAAACATTGTCATGTTGTGGAAACAGGCCTAACCTTACTATATCATGCAAAAATTCTTCTTCAATTTTAGGATGATGCTTTTCAAACGGCTTGTTATCTGATTAAAAGGCTTCCCACCTCCACTATTAAAAAATTTATCTCCTTTTGAAAAACTTTTTAACCAAGCTCCTGATTATAATTTGTTGCGTATTTTTGGTTTAGCTTCTTATGCCCATTTGATAAATGACGTGTTGTTATTTTTCGGTTTATTTTCATAATTGTCATACTCTCACATAAGGAGAGATGGTAATAAAGTTGCTCACAGCTTAGCTAGGCTAGCTCTGACATCACCAAGTTGTACTGTGTGGATGGAGGATATTCCATTTCGCACTTTACCTTTTGTTCAGGCTGATTTGGCCACTCTTTAGTTTATTTCAATAAAAGTCTTCTTTCACAAAAAAAAAAAAAAAAAAAAAAACTAAAAACCAATTAGTATATTGATTTAATAATAAAGATAAATCATCATATAGTGAATGCCATAAGTTGATTTTTATTTTTATTTTTGAATGATATAGAGCAGATGTCATATGTTGAAATTCTATAGTGTAAAAAAAATACTAACCTGCTCTTTTACATGAATTTATTAGTGACATCACTTTTATGATAGGTTAATAATAATAAACCAAGTCATTAATTATGAAAATGATGGAAAAAAAATGTCTCACCACATTTATGGCCATACAAATTTTTTAAACAGTGCCATCTTTCTTAACTTGCAATTACAAGGGAAAACTAGTTGGTACTAGAATTCTAAACAATAACACATACTACTTTGTTGTAATCATGCTCATTAACCTTATATCCTTAATCAAATGGTCCAAATTACAGTAAGAGGACCCACCTTCCCTTACACTTTCTTTTGCCAACCTAGCCATCTCAGCAGCTGATTTCATGAAAATCTCCCTCCTCTCCTCCATCAAATGATTCACCATTTTTTCTACCATAACTCTATCACACACATCCTTCATGTCCATTCCCAACTTCCAAACCTCACTCACAAACCTACTATTTGTTTGTTGATCAGCAAAGTAAGGCCAACAAATCATGGGCACCCCAGCCACTATGCACTCTAAGGTAGAGTTCCATCCACTATGAGTCAAAAACCCACTAATAGCCTGGTGGGCCAAAACCTCCTCTTGTGGGACCCAACCCACCATATACCCTCGATCCTTTGTCCCTTCAACAAGTTCAAGTGGAATTTGACCTTCACCATCTTTTTGGGTCACCAAGTCAAGCCTTATAGCCCATAAAAAGCGTTTCTTGCTATTAACCAAACCATACCAAAACTCCATGAGCTCATCCTTTGTCATGACCGTAATGCTTCCAAAACTTACATAGATTACAGATTTCAAAGGCTGAGCATCGAGCCACACCATACAGCTTTTGTCCACTTCGAAGAGGCTGTTTGGAGACAGAGATTGCAACAATGTCATTTTGGATTCAAGTTTAGATTTAAGAATTGCATGAAGGGGTCCAATAGTATAAGTTTTGGGACATTTTGTGCGTATGTGAGATAGTACAGGTCCTTCTAAATCTTCAAACATGTTAAGTATGAGTGCATGGGCTCGAGGGGATTGCCTAGTCATATTTTTAACCTGTTGGAGATTCGGGTTTGCTGTGTTTCTTGCTCGGCAAAAAGTAGGTAAGTCTCGGATTCGAAGAAAAGTTTCCATGCCTGGCACACTTCTTATAAAGCAATCCATGTCTTCGTTTTTTAGAGTGATTACCATACCTTTCATTAGTAAAAAATTTGACATAAACGTTTCTTCATTGAGAAACAAAACAAATTTTTGTAACAAATTCCACTAATATTTTTAATTCGTAAAAAATAATAAAACTATCATAGAATTATTTATACTTTCAAACTAAGAAAATTAAAGCTATGTTATATATATGCAAAGAAGTGATTATCTGCGGCAATGACAACACCAAGAAATGAAGGAATGGCTACTCAAAAGAAAGAAACTATCACATGATATCTCGGTAGGATCAAATATATCTATGATTTTTCTTTTTCTTTTTCTTTTCCGGTTATTGATTTTTTGCATTTTAGTGTTGAAGAATGTCAATATGTATTAAATCAATAACTCATACGAAAAATTCTAGTCTTCTCTATCCAATTAGTTTAGCCAGAAAACAAAAAGGTTTGAGTATAGCTCATGAAAGTTTCGTCATCTTTAACATGCACTTGCGCATGGCTAATTTTATTTGAATTTTAAAATGATATTTTACCAATCTAATTGTCTATTCCTTAATTACTAAATGGGTAGTTCATGATAAACAAAAGAGGTCGCTATCATTTTGAGTCTAAAATATAAATTGCTTAGCTGCCATGCCATCAAGCATCACACTCCATAGCTACCTAAATGGTCCATATCTTAATGTCTATGGTCCCTAAATGGTCCAATTTGTAGTGTTTGTTGTATTAGACAGAAAAAGATCGAGGTCACTGTCTTGACTCTTGACAGCCTCCCTGATAATTAAGAATAATAAAATTGTGATTGGGGAAAAATATTATATTTAGGGTAAATTACAACTTACCCACCTGTGATTTGACTAAAACTTAAGTTGCCTACTTATGATTTGAATTTGTCACCTTACCCACCTGAGATTTGACCAAAATTTAAATTGCTTACCTATGGTTTGAAATCTCATGATAAAAGTTTTCCGCTGGATCCTTTTTGATCTTATTTGATCTTGTATTTTTATATTTTTTTTGTGTTTTTGAAGGAGAGAGACACAAAAGTGGAGCAAAATTACATATTTAGCTATGTTTTTAACAAAAATATGTTATAGAACTTTAACTGAACTAACCTTAAGTAAATAAAGTGTCAAATTTCTAACCACAGGTAAATAACTTAAATTTCGATCAAAACACAAGTAGATAAACTGTAATTTACCCCTATATTTATATGAAATTATTAATAACATGATGTCTCTTATGCACCAATAATGACATTCACTACAATAACTATGAAAAAGGATTATAAAATTTTTTATGCAAACAAGAAAGCAAATACAAATTTGGCCAGAGTGAGAAAGATTACCTCTAATGGGAAGTTCGCCAGCTTCTATCATATCTTGAATACAAAAATAAGCCCAGAAGGAGCAAGCACTGATTGTACGGAAATGAATGACCGGAATACCAAGCTCATCACCAACATCAATAAGAAAGCTCAAGCTACCGTCTGCTATGATACAACTCACCGACTGTCCAGTAGCTGAATTTAACTGACCAGAAGACATCATTTCTTTAAATAATGGCTCAGTTACCAATTTAATGGAATCAAACATTTCCATGAATCGGTAACCAGCTCGTGGGTGATCAGCTGGAAGGCCATCTGGGATGCTCTTGAATTGAAATCCAGGAAAACACGCAAAACGGTCTAAGGACAAGGCGACTGTGGTTGTGATCGGTGTTGAGAAAGGTGATGTTTAGGCCAGAAAGTGAAAGAAGCTGAGCAAGATTGAGCATGGAGTTGACATGTCCTTGTGCTGGAAGAGGAAAGATAAGAACATGGGGAGCTTTCGATTCGGGTTCCATCTGAGCTCGATCTAGGGTGCTAATTGCTAAGTTTTCAGTGTGTCTCTGGCAAGAACTAGTGCCATATACATGCATATATATGGGGTGGTATATATGTTTTTGACTGGTAGATGCATGTGACTAAAACTTGTTGCACGTGTATATGTTGTGCAACAAATGCTGCCAATATTATTAATTATCATTGTGTTGGAATCACGATCAATCAAAGTTAAGTCCAAATATTTTATCTCACTCTTCTTACTCTACTATATATTCCACAAATAAAAATACATTATATGTCCATCTAATTTATTAAATGCTAAATTTATAGCTTATATTATTTCAATTACCTAAATATGATGGGTTATTTATTTATTTATTTTAGGAAATTGAAATAATATAAGGCATAAATTTAGCATTTAATAAATTAGATGGACATGTGGCATATTTTTATTTGTGGAGTATATAGTGGAGCAAGCACTACAAAAAAAAGGTTCTATGGCCGCGTTTTTAAAACGCGGCTATATGTCAAAAAAAAGTGGCTATAGCCTATAGCCGCGTTTTTTTAGGCCACGCTTTCTAGTGTGGCCTAAAACCTGTGACTATAGGACTCACGGTCCTATGGCCACACTTTTTAATCGCGGCCCAAGACCAGGTCCTATAGCCACGTTTAAAACGCGGCCTAAGGTTGTGGTCTTGGGCCGCATTTTAAACGCGGCCTAAGGTTGTGGTCTTGGGCTGCGTTTTAAACGCGGCCCAAGGTTTAACCTTATGCCATGTTTAAAACGCGGCTATATACCCTTAAATTTAAAAAAAAAAAAAAAAAAAAAAAAAAAAAACTTTGATTACCAAAAATTAATTTTCGGTAATCAAAAGTTTTTTTTTTTAAATTAAAATTAAAATTTTTAAAATTAATACTTTCAAACTTTAAAATTTCAATTTTAAATAAATAAAGAAATTCAAAACAAAAATACAAACCCAGCAAATTCAAATTCAAACAAAAACCCAGAAAATTTCAACATTAATCAACCACAACATGTTCTAAAATACAAGAAAACAGTACAAGAACACAAACAAAACATCTCCTTCAACGAAATCAACCCAAACTGAACACAAACTATTCAAGGAAAACAAAAGCACAAGCTCAAAAATACAAAAATCCCCATAACAAAAACACAACCAAAAAGAGTCCATATGCTCAAACCAAAAATTAATCAAAACACAATCAAACAAAAGAAAATAATTTTCGGCCATGGGTCAAAGAAAAATAAAGCAAAGAGAGATAATTTTTTGAGGCACTTTAGCTTCATTGATTCACAATCTTCAAATCTAAAGCAAAGAGAGACTCAATCTTCAGATCTACTGCAAAGAGAGACAGAAAGTTAAAGGGAAAAAAAATGAACAAAACTCAAACAACAATGAACAAAACTCCATATTTTCACAAACCCATTCATACAACATCAGCAAGAAAGAGAGAGATTGAGAGAGTTTTGAGATTAATACGAGTGGTTAAGTCTGTGAGAGAGTTAAAGAGAGAGACTGTGAGGGAGCTTCTTTTTTCCTTTTGCTAGGACCATACGAGTGGTTAAGTCTGAGGTTTCAAATTTTGAAATCTCAGGTTTTTTTTTTTTTTTTTTTAATGGAATATTTTGGAATATGCCATAGAATATTCTATGGCATATTCCATATTCTCCTTTACGTTGAAGTGCTGAACCCATTCGGTGGGTGTTTTTTTTTTACTTTTTTACGTAAGTCTATAGCCACGTTTAAAACGCGGCTATAGACTTAACCTATAGCCGCGTTTAAAACGTGGCTATAGGTCCTCCTTTAAAAATAAATAAATAAAAACACCCACCGAATGGGTTCAGCCCTTGAAAACAATTTTTTTTTTAAGGAGGACCTATAGCCACGTTTTAAACGCGACTATAGGTTAAGTCTATAGCCGCGTTTAAAACGTGGCTATAGACTTACGTAAAAAAAAAATAAAAAAATAAAAAAAAACACCCACCGAATGGGTTCAGCACTTGTAAACACAATTTTTTTTTTTTTTGTTTTTAAAGGAGGACCTATAGCCACGTCTAAAACGCGGCTATAGATTTAACCTATAGCCACGTTTAAAATGTGGCTATAGGTCCTCCTTTAATAAAATTAAAAAAAAAAAAAATTGTGGCCCTTAGGCCGTGTTTTTAGCTCAAAAAAACGCGGCCTAAGAACCCGTTTATAAAATGCGGCCACAGTTAAGGAAAAGAAAAAAAAAGAAAAAAAAAAGAAGTTTGCCAAAAAATAAAATACGGAGGTCCTTAGGCCGCGTTTTTAGCTCAAAAAAACACGGCCTAAGAACCCGTCTATGGCCCCGTTTTTAAAATGCGGCCACAGTTAAGGAAAAGAAAAAAAAAAAAGTTTGCCAAAAAATAAAATACGGAGGTCCTTAGGCCGCGATTTTAGCTCAAAAAAGCGCGGCCTAAGATCCCGTCTATGGCCCCGCTTAAAAAACGCGGCCTAAGAACCCGTTTATGGCCCCGCTTTTATGAAATGCGGCTTCAGTCTATCTTGGGCCGCGTTTTTTATAGCCACGGCTTAAAAAATGCGGCCCAAGGCCCCCGCGTTTTGTAGTGAAGAAGAGGAATCCAAATTTCCTATCTCACTCTTCCTACTCCATTATATACTCCACAAATAAAAACATGTCACATGTCCATCTAATTTATTAAATACTAAATTTATGCCTTATATTATTTCAATTACCTAAATATGATGGGTTATTTATTTATTTATTTTAGAAAATTGAAATAATATAAGGCATAAATTTAGCATTTAATAAATTACATGGACATGTGACATTTTTATTTGTGGAGTATATAGTGAAGTAAGAAGAGTGAGATAGAAGATTTGGACTCATAAAAGAAACCAATCGGCATCTTGGTTTGATAATAAAAGATAATTATCATGAAGCAGGCGTTGTAGGTTGATTTTTTTTTTCTATGAACCATATGAAGCAGACATCATAATTTGAAATACTATCGTATTTTAAAAATAAATGATAAAAATATAATTGGACTAACCTTTTACATGAATTCATTAGTGGCATCAATTTTATGGCAAATTAATTACAATAAATCAAGTCATTAATCATGAAAAAGTAGGTAAAAAAATTGTGTTGCCACACTTATGACCATAAAATTTTGAATAGTGCCATCTTTATTAATTTGCAATTACTAAGGAAAACCACTTGGTACAAAAATTCTTAACAATAACAACTCAAGAAATGATAGTACATACTATTTTGTTGTAGACATGCTCATTAATCTTATATCCTTAATCAAATGGTCCAAATTACTGTAAGAGGACCCACCTTCACTCACACTTTCTTTTGCCAACCTAGCCTTCTCAACAATTGATTTCATGAAAATCTCCCTCGTCTCCTTCATCAAATGATTCACCATTTTTTCTACCACAACTCTGTCACACACATCCTTCATGTCCATTCCCAATTTCCAAACCTCACTCACAAACCTACTATTTATTTGTTGATCAGCAAAGTAAGGCCAACAAATCATGGGCACCCCAGCCACTATGCTCTCTAAGGTAGAGTTCCATCCACTATGAGTCAAAAACCCACCTACAGCTTGGTGGACCAAGACCTCCTCTTGTGGGACCCAACCCACCATATACCCTCTATCCTTTGTCCCTACAACTAGTTCCACTGGAATTTGACCTTCGCCATCTTTTTGGATCACCAAGTCGGGCCTTATGGCCCATAAAAAGCGCTTCTTGTTATTAACCAAACCATACCAAAACTCCATGAGCTTGTCCTTTGTCATGGTTGTAATGCTTCCAAAGCTTACATATATTACAGATTTCAAAGGTTGAGCATCGAGCCACACCATGCAACTTCTGTCCACTTTGAAAAGGCTATTTGGAGACCGAGATTGCAACAATGTCGTTTTGGATTCAAGTTTAGATTTAAGTATTGCATGGAGGGGTCCAATGGTATAGATTTTGGGACATTTTGCGTGAATGTGGGAGAGTACAGGTCCTTCTATATCTTCAAACGTGTTGAGTATAAGCGAATGGGCTCGAGGGGATTGCCTAGTCCTATTTGCAACAAGTTGAAGATCTGGGTCAGCTAGGTTGCTTGCTTGGCAAAAACTAGGTAAGTCTCGGATTTGGAGAAAAGTTTACATGCCTGGAACACTTCTTATTAGGCGGTCCATGTCTTCATTTTCTAGGGTGGTTACCATACTTCTCGTTAGTAAGACATTTGACTCAATATTTCTTTATGGAGAAACGAAACAAACGTTAATTAGTAACAAATTTCACTAATATTTTTAATTCGTAAAAAATAATAAAACTATCAAAGAATTATTCATATTGTCAAACTGAGAAAATTCTAGCTATGTTCAAAAAGAATTGTGAGATGTAAAGCCTGTAATTGTTCTTTGAAAACCAGTAATCATATGTGACAGTGACAACACCAAGAAATGAAGGCATGGCTACTTAAAAGAAACAAACAAAGTAAACTATCATGATTTCAAATATATCTATGAGTTTTCTTTTGTTTCCCGGTTTTTTATTTTTATTTTTTTATTTCAAGTTAGTGTTGAAGAATGTCAATATGTATAAAATTAATAACTCATACGAAGAATCTAATCTTCTCTATCCAATTAGCTTTAGCCAAAAACAAAAACAAAAACTAAAAACAAATGGCCCGTTTGGTAAGAGATTTTTAATAACGTTATTTAAGTTTTGTGAAAATATGTGTGAGTGAAAAAGTGTGTAAAAATATGTGTTGTGGTGTTTAAATAACCGATTACCAAACAGGGCCAAAGGGTCGAAAGTATAGCTCATGATGAAGTTTCGTCATCTTTGACAAGCACCTGCGCATGGCTAATTTATTTGAATTTTAAAATGATATTTTACCAGTCTAATTGCCTATTTATTAATTATTAAATGTGCAACTCATGACAAACAAAAGAGGTCGTTGTCATTTTGAGTCTAAATAGCTTAGTTGCCATGCTATCAAGCCATCATAGACCCAGTGTTTGATATGTTAAATTACCAATGGTCGTAAAAGTTTAAAATATTGAGATATGGTAAATTTAATCATTTAACCATACAATTCTAACACTCCCTCTCACATGTGGGCTGAAACTATTTTTAAATAGGTGAGGCTCAACATAGAAATTTAAATGGGAGGTAGAGTGGAAGAAACAAAAATCGAACTCAGAATCTCATATTTAGATACCATGTCGAAGTTTCAAGCATCTCTCTCTCTCTCTCTCTCTCTCTCTCTCTCTCTCTCTCTCTCTCTCTCTCTCTCTCTCTCTCTCTCTCTCTCTCTCTCTCTCTCTCTCTCTCTCTCTCTCTCTCTCTCTCTCTGTGTGTGTTATGACCTCCATAGCCAAAGCTTGAAACTTTGACAGGGTCTATTTGGCTTTGTTTGATGATTGGCTTTGGCCTCCCCTGTGTCTAGTTTATATTATCAGGAGGGAGATTACTGCTTGCCTGTTTTCAAAACAGTGTTTGTAGTGTTTGTTGTGTTGGAAAAAAACTATTTCATTAAAAAAAAAAAGAAGTGGGCGATGTCTTGACTCTTGACGGCCTGCCTAATACTTTGTAATAATAAAATTGTGATTGATATGTAAAATTGTGATTGCTGTAATATTATATTTATATGAAATTATTGATAACCCAATATTTGTTATGCACTAATAAAAATAGTCACTACCATAATTATGAAAAAGATTTTATACTTTTTTATGTAATTAAACAAGAAAGCAAATACGAATTTGCTAATGGATGCCACATGACAGAGTGAGAAAGATTACCTCTAATGGGAAGTTCGCCTGCTTCTATCATATCTTGAATACAAAAGCAAGCCAAGAAGTAGCAAGCACTGCCTGTACGGAAATGAATGACTGGAATACCAAGCTCATTGCCAACATCAATAGGAAAGCTCAAGATTCCATCTGCTATGATACAAGTCACCGACTGTCCAGTAGCTGAATTTAACTGACCAGAACACAACATCTCTCTAAATAATGGTATAGTTACCAATTCAAAGGAATCAAACATTTCCATGAATCGGACACCGGCTCGTGGGTGATCATCTGGAAGGCCATCTGGGATGCTCTTGAATTGGAATCCAGGAAAACATGCAAAACGGTGTAGAATATTGGAGTGAAGGACAAGGCGATTATGGTTGTGATCTGTATTGAGAAAGGTGATATTGAGGCCAGCAAGTGAAAGAAGCTGAGCTAGATTGAGCATGGAGTTGACATGTCCTTGTGCTGGAAGTGGAAAGATGAGAACATGTGGAGTTTTTGATTCTAGAGGTTCCATGCTTGTGTGAGCTCGATCTAGGATTCTTCTAGGGTGCTAATTGCTAAGTGCGGCAGTCAGGGCTCTACGTGCATGTACTTCTATATGTGGTGGAATGTATTTGACAGGTTGATGCATTATTATTATCATTGTATGCGTGGAAATGACGACCATGTGGGCTCACTAGAAAGTGAGACAATAATCTTATGTGCCGACGCATCAGATACCAGCTTCTATATTTTTTTCAAAACAAATACAAATGTGGCAGTCTATGTCAGTGCTATTTATATTTTTTCAAAACTAATACAAATGTGGCGATCCATCAGTCCATGTCAGAGCTATTCTAAACAAGCAACCAGTGGTTTTGCGTTAACGTATATTCTATTTTTCTACCTCATGGGATGGAACAAAAGTCATGTGGTACAGGATTAATTGGGAGTCGGAAGTTCGACATCTTACGGTCATTGGCATGTATGATGTATGGCTAAAGAGAAACATGAAGTTAATTATTTATTTATTTTTGAAAACCAAGTAAATTAGGTAATAAATAAATGAAATAAGCATTATGCCATCTATCAAAACTGTATTTATAAAATTTGATGATCTTGAATCTGTCTAAGATTTTTTTTAGAATGATTTTGTCTCAGAAATGAGTGGACATATTCCCTCTAATTTCCAGTATTATAAAAATTAATGGATGCTCTAAGAATATTAATTTAAAAAATATTTTTAAAAACTTTTTATTGAAAACAAAATAATAATTTTTTTTATAGCTTTATATATTTTTTATAAAAGTTATATCAAACTTTCCTAAAATTATCCATTAACAAATATTCTAAAAACACCATTAACCGAACCCTATTTTCTTGATATAAAATACTAAACCATCTCAACTCTTATCAAGTTTTGGTGATTAAGTGATACTATTCAGTCCTTCCTTATTTTGTTTTTATAGAAACAATAAAATATAAACCTATGACATCTGTTTTATGGTAATTGATCTCTTTATCATTAAGTCAATACATCAATTGATTTTTTGTGCATACGGGGTTAAAACTCCAAATATCTTATTCAAAAATAAGAGTTTTACAAGTTAAATTAACTAGAATCCACAATCCTCCTTAAATTAGAAATTTAGAACCACAATATTATTCCTAGTAACTATTTCGAATATAGCTCAAAAGCTCTTAGCGTTAAGGCCTTGCTGCCACATCATCCTAATATTCTTGATCAAATGGTCCAATTTACAATACAATTATCCACCTTCATCAACACTCTCTTTTGCTAACCTAGGCTTCTCATTCTTTGATCTTAGAAACTCCTTCCTCCTTTCTACCATTAGATCATTCAAAATTGAATTTATAAAATTTGACGATCTTGATTTTTTTTTCTTAAAAATGAATGGACATATTACAATTTTAATATCATATTTTCTTATCTTAGTATATAGTATTGAACCTTCACAACTCTCATCAAAATTTTGGTGAATGAATGATACTATTTGGTTCTTCCATAAATTAAAATTTTAGAATCTCAATAACTTTGCAAATAATTAGTCAAGAAATAGCTCAAAAGTTTTCAAAAGTAAGGCCTTGCTAACTCATTATCTAGAAATCCTCAATTAGATGATCCAAATTACAATACGATCATCCACCTTTATTAACACTATCTTTAGCCAACCTAGTCATTTCATCGATGATTTTAGAAATTCCTCCCTCCTCTCTACTATTAGATCATTCACCATATTTTTGCACAATCTCTGTATCACATGCATCTTTCATGTCCAACTGTCAAAATAAATAAGTGCAAGATAATGATTGAATTTTCCAGCCTATCCAAATCAGTGTTGGCTGTGCTGCATAATTATAATACGTGTTTGAGTTACAAATCACAAGAGGAAAAAGTTACAGATAAAAGAAGTTAAAATACAAAAGAAGTTTATCTTAAATACAAAGGAAGTCTATCTTTGACAGCTGTTCTTATCACTAGCTTAATTGTTATTTGCACAACTCTTTTGAATTTTGGAATTCAAAGACCCCTCTTTATCACAACTAGTTTGGATTCGTATTTTGGAGTTGTTGATCTTATCCTTAACACCAACCCAACCTTCCACTCCTCCCTCACAAGCCTACTATTCACCATTTGATCAGTTGAATAAGGCCAGCAAATCATAGTCACACCAGTCACAATGCTCTCTAACATTGAGTTCCACACGCTGAGTCAAAAACCCATCAATTGCACGGTGGGCTAGTACCTCTTCTTATGGGACCCAACTCGGCCACCATATACATTCTCTTCCTAGTTCCTTCCACAAGTTCTTATGACCCACAAGAACCATATACACCAAGTCTGTTCTTATGACCCACAAGAACCTTTTATAACTATTCACCAATAACCATACCAAAACTCCGAGAGTTGATCCCTTGTCATGAACGTGACACTTCAAAGTTTACATAAATTACTGATTTTGATGGCTGATTGTCCAGCCATTTCATGCAACTTCTATCCACTTCCCAAAGACTATTCAAAGACTCAGTTGTTTTGCCTCCGAGTCTAGTTACTAAACTCAAATATATGGAGAGGTCCAATGCTGTAAGTTTTTTGGGATACGGTTACGCATATGGGTGAGTATGGGAGCTTCTAGGTCTTCAAACGTACGTTGATGATGAGTGCATTGGCTCTAGCCTTTTTTGGCCCTCACTAATAACAAATTGGAGAGTTGGGTCAGCTAAGTTGCTGGTGCGCAAAATCCTGGTAGGTCTCGGAGGCGGAGAAAATCCTCCATACTACCAGGGACATGTTCTATTGGCCTATCCATATCATCATTTCCTGCAATATATTCATACATTTTCTTAAATTTTTGTAGATGGGTTGGATCAACTTGGGTCTGTTTTTGACTTAAACTAATTTACTTAGCCAAAGAATCTTCAACCCAACTCAATACAAGCCATGATATCTTTAAAGGGTAAATTTAAGTACAGTATAATAGGTTTTTCTATTAAATTCAAACATTTAGTTGCATCAATCTTATACCTTTGAAAGGCAGCTCAGACTACCTGAGACCACTATCTCTCTAAAGAGTGGCTTGGTTACGGCCTAGGTTGCACGGACACGCCATTTTTGGCGTCGTGTCGGTGTCGGACACCGGAACGGGTACGACTTGCCAAATTCCCGTGTCCGGCGAGTGTCTCTTTTTTTCTTTTTTTTTTTATTCTCCAACACGGCGCCAACACGGCTTTGACGTGGCTCCAACACGTCCGACATGCCAGCAGTGAAAAAAAAAAAGAAAAAAAAGAAAGAAAATCACAGATTTTGAAACCCACATCTCAAGTTCTCAACCCACATCTCAAGTTGAAAACCCATAGACAATCGTCGGTGGACACGCCAGCAGTGAAAAAAAAAATAGAAAATCACAGATTTTGACAGTCACCGGTGAAAGTTTAGAGTCTGATACCGTGAAAGTTGAAACCCATAAACAATCGCCGGTGCAAGATCGGGCCGATCGGCGAGTCGGCGAGCTCCATAGACAGTCATCGTCGATGCCGTGCCCTCTGTCCCTTCCGATCTCTCTCTCTCTCTCGGCGTGGACAGATCCGAGTCCGACCTCTTCTCTTCTCTCTCTCTGTTTTTGTTTTTTTTTCTTTCTTTCTTTCAGATACGTTGTGTACTCTGTACTATTAGTGTTACTTAAGTTATAACGCTTTTTTTTTTCTTTTTTTTTTTAATCCCACTCTCACTACATATATATAAATTTATATATATGTATATATATATATATATATATATATATTTTTTTTTTAATCCCAAAAGTTTAAATCTTGTTTTCCTTTTATGTTTTTAGTTTGATGTTGAATGTAGCCTGTTTAAACTTTTGGTTTGTACTCTAAACATTTTATGTGCATTATTGTACTACTTTGGGTGTTAGTTTACTTATTTGTAGTTCTTACATAATTTAAATTCTAGACATAAACGTATTTTATGTCTAAAAATATTAAAAAATATGCCTAAATATAAAATTTAATTAATTATTTAACTGCCGTGTCGTGTCCTTATTTTTCAAAAATTGTCGTATCCCCGTGTTCGTGTCCGTGTCCGTGTCCGCGCAACATAGGTTACAGCCCTGGTTGATTCAAACATTTCTCTAATCTTGTGATCCCAGCGCAAGTGGTCTTCTGGTAAACGATCAGTAATAGTTTTGAAGTGAAATATTCCAGGATATATAGTGTGCAAAACGAGCTTGTATATCAATATAATGCAAAAGGGGTTTTTGAATGTAATGGGAGTAGAGGAAGGTGACCTTGAGGTTGGCCAAGCAAAGAAGCTCTATGAATTTGAGCATGGTATTGACATGGTTCTGTGCTGGTAATGGAAAGATGAGTACATCTGTACATGAGGGTCATGAACAAGCCTGCTATATATGATCCATGGAAATTCTCACTTTTGTATGTTTGGTATGATTTTCATTTGCAAATTAATGCTTTCAATTCTGGGCTACATTCATCATACAATGAGCAATTTAAAGGCATTTATTTGTTTAGGTAGTTGACAAAAGAGAGAGAGAGAGACTAACTCTATACATGAATTTATGAGGGAAGCAATGATGCACATACTACTACGTACGATATTCATGACCAGCAAGTTGACCGGCTAAATTTTGAAATGGAAAAACCATCCGAAATTGGAAGAGAATCCTCTATATTTTGTAGTTTTTATTTATTGTATTTAACAATGTACGTATAAGGTAACACTTCCAATAAATTCTAAATAACATGACACTAAATACCCTTTTAGATTTGTAAAACATGATTTGAATTATGAAATAAATTCATTTAAAATGAAGTGTGTCATCCACAGAGATTGTCATTACAATTAATTTTAGGGACTTAAAATTACATGATCACTACAAAAGCCTTAGATAGGTAAAATTTAATTTAAATCATAAAATAAATCGATTTGAAATGAAGAGTATGCTTTTCCACAAAAATTGTGGATTGAAATATATCATAACAGATTAACAATCAATCCTTTCTCTCACAGCTGAGAAACAAATAGTTAGAAATTTACGTCCTTCTCCAATTGAACTAAACCCATCGAAAATGCACATATTTGCCGTGCAAAAAGCTGTACATATAATAGGATTTGTTTTGGAACAGCCCATGTTTGCTTGGTCACACTCAATAGGCTTCCATCTCAGCCCAATCTCACGAGTAGCTTAATCAAATGGGTAACCAACTAACCATCCCCTTCTGGATCCGAGCCCAGCCCACTGGACCATTGGTGGTGCACGTGTGAGGATTTATTTGATTGCATGGGGTAAGTGGAACACGTAGTTTTGGGTAACATCATTCTTTTTCCAAAAGTTGAAAGCTTCAAGATTTTTCCATTTGTGGCACATTGGAGAAGGTGGTAGAACCTTACCGATCTCTCTCGCTCTCTCTTTCTCTCTCTATCCTGTTCATAAAAAAAATCTTAAACAGAGGCCAAGAAAGTCCCAGAATCTACTTTTAATAGATATATATACATCCCTCTACATTAGCCTTTTATCATCACCAAGAATTGTCTAAAACTAAAACTCTAAAGCTCAGTGCAAGTCTCTATAAAGAAGAAGCAAATCCAATGGCGCTCAGTCTTTTCGGTGGCCGAAGAAGCAACGTGTTCGACCCTTTCTCACTGGACATCTGGGACCCATTTGAGGGCTTCAGTGCTGTAGCCAGCGTTCCTCCCTCAGCTCGTGAAACCACAGCTTTTGCTACAGCACGCATTGATTGGAAGGAAACCCCAGAGGCACACATTTTCAAGGCTGATCTTCCGGGTCTGAAGAAGGAGGAAGTGAAAGTTGAGGTTGAGGATGGTAATGTGTTGCAAATAAGTGGGGAGAGGGGCAAAGAGCACGAGGAAAAGAATGATAAGTGGCACAGGGTTGAGAGGAGCTGTGGCAAGTTTATGAGGAGGTTTAGGTTGCCAGAGAATGCGAGGGTGGATCAGGTGAAGGCTAATATGGAGAATGGAGTGCTCACTGTGATGGTGCCTAAGGAAGAGCAGAAGAAGCCTGCGGTCAAGTCCATCGAGATCTCTGGCTAAATTTCAAGCTGCTTAATTGTGGTGCTCTTTTGTGTTCTATCTTTGTCATGTTGAATAAAAAAAGAATGAGGAGTGCGGATCAGTATGGCATGTTTTGTTTTTGTTTACGTGTGTCTGTAATGTCTCACTGCCTGTATGGTCGACAATATTGTAATGGTTTTTGTTATAAATATATGTGAGTAAGTTTCTGTAAGCTTTTTGTCCATTTTGCACATCTAAAATCCAAGAAATTTGAGGTTAATAGGCCAGCATGACCCGGCCCGATCAAGGAGGAAAAAATATATCTTCATAATTGAAATGGATTAATCACAATTCTGGATTTGTCTTCACACACAGGACCCTAACAATTTTACTTGTGAATTTTGTGATCCACTTCAAATCTATGCAAGAATTTGAACATTTTTTACTTTCCAAGAGGGCATTTGCTAAATTTCCCTCAAGCAAGG
The DNA here is from genome assembly GCA_028535165.1 of Quercus tomentella. Lineage (NCBI taxonomy): Eukaryota > Viridiplantae > Streptophyta > Magnoliopsida > Fagales > Fagaceae > Quercus > Quercus tomentella. Next base: position 25,292 of record JAPQVY010000130.1, read on the forward strand.
GGGTCAATACTCAATACTTGGCAGTTGTCAAACCCTTTTAAACAAGTCTAAATGGCCAAGAAGGATTGGGAGGGGGTCTCTGATGTTGGTAGATTGTGAGTAATCAAATCAAAACTAAAGCTATAGAAGCATCCGTTGTGGTTTCTTTAGCATACCTTTACCCTACTGAATTTAGGCCCCCTAGAGTATAATGTGGAGCCTAGAATCTAGAGGTGATTTCTCTTTAGCAACTCATTTCCCACTGAATTTAGGCCCCGCTAGAGTAAAATATTTCTAATATCCAACGTTCACCTTGTTTGTCTAGTCATGACAAGCCACTTAGGGGTGGGGTTGGATTGAGGGGAGGGAGTTGGGTAGAGGTTAAAAATATACTACTTTACTCCCTTTCCCTCCCCTCAATCCAAATTTGGGTCAAATACTACTTTATTCTCTTTCCTTCCCTCAATCCAAACGGACATATTTATGTTGAGAAATCTGCAGGAATTAAGTCTGCATTGCCTCTGCATTGCTTGTATCTACCTTATGCATTGTAATTTTACATGTTTCTCAAAACTTACATGCTAGCAAGAAGGAAAACCAATAGCATATGGTACATAATCATACAAAGCTCAACCTTCTGGAATGAACAGTGCATTGCATAATTGGAATAGATTCCTTACAATGCTGAATTATCTCCAGATTCTCCACTTCCCTTGGGACTTCTATGATTTTACTTTATGTGAATTTCGTGAATCCCATTTAATATTTATTCAAGAATTTGAACTCATTTCAAGGGGGCATTAGCTATATTTCCCTCAAGCAAGCGAGGAAAGTGAGACTTACGAGTTACAACCCAAAAACTAGTAAGAAATAGCCAAAAAAAAATTGGGAGGGGGTTTTCTGATGTTGATAGGTGGAGTAATTAAATCAAAACCAAAGCTATAGAAGCATGAATTATGGACATTATCATAATTTGGTCTAGATTTGATACACTAGGTTTTGCCTAGACAAAATTAGCAATGGTATCCCAGATTGACATCTTCCACTTAATTTTTTTTTTTTTTTTTTTTTTTTTGAGTCTTCTAGACGTTTCTGATTCCCCTTGAACATACTTACCTTTTACTGAAATACTGAATTCAGGCCCCCCTAAAGTTTAAACATCTGCATCTAAAAATCTGCATTCACCCTATTTGTGTGGTAAATGTATCCTCAATTTATGGTGGCAATATATATCAACTCAGAACTATGCATCCCCTGTTATTTACATCACAATTCACAAAGAAACAATTGCATTTTGCTTTCTTCGTTGCCGAAATAATTGCAAGCAATTTTTTACATAAAATCAAATCTCACTGAATTATTGCTAATAATTTTCACCCAATTGAATACTTTCAGTTATATCCCCAGACATCCAACAATGCTATGCAACAAAAAACAGAATAATTACTATTCCTCACATACTAGAATTCAATAATTAGAATTAGATCTGAGTAAATAAGTAATTTTATCCATGATTCCATTCATATGTAACAGAGTTCTTTCTCCTACATCACAAACCAAACACCGATTTTCACAAAAACGACACATAACACGAAACTAACGAAAACAAGCGAAGCCATTATTTACCGTAACAAAACAAAACCAGACTTAATTTCCTAACCAGAAATCTGAATGGGCCTAACATCAGGCCTCTTGACTTCCTCTTTGGGCACAGTGACAGTAAGCATTGACTTCCTCGACCTTCGCGTTCTCCGGCAGCCTGAACCTCCTCGAGAACCTTCCGCTGCTCCGCTCCACGCGGTGCCACGTGTCATTCTTCTCTTCCTGCTCTTGACTCCTCTCCCCGCTTTTCTGTAGAACTCGACCGTCCTCGATCTCCACCTTCACTTCCTCTTTCTTCAGCCCGGGCACGTCGGCTTTGAACACGTGCGCGTTCTGGGTCTCCTTCCAGTCCACTTTAGCGGCGGCGAACGACGACGTTTCGGAGGGGAAGTTGGAGTGAGAGGAGAGCGGTGAGAAGCCCTCGAATGGATCGGTGGTTGAGGAAATTTGGAATCAGCGACATTTTTTTTTTTTTTGTGAATGCGATTGTAAGTGTGACTGTTTCGAGCAAACTGTGATATGAAATAACGGTTTTATGATGGGGAGGTTTTTTTTGAGGGAAATGGTAACGAGTGTCCTTAGGGCAAATTTTATGGGAAAATTTTTTTCTTTTCCTATAAAAGTGGTGTCAAAACTTTCATGAAATGGATTGTTAACAAGTGCCCTAAAGGTACTCGTTAGCGTGACCCTTTTTTTTATAGTGTGGAGTGGATAAATCTTGATGGTTTGAAAAATTCTAAGGGGAGTATATTCTGGAAAGTTCCAGACTAGTTGGGCTTCCTATCAACGGTTGTGATTTTGGAAATATCAGAATTATTCCTAGAGTTTACAGATATCTCTAGAAGCAACATTTTTTTTCTCATTTTTGGACATTTTTTTAAGTTTTCTGTTTTTTATTTGGGCATTAAAATTTAGAAAGAGAGGCTATATACTTCAGTTATATTTTTTATGAACATAGACTTTAGATAACTAAAAAAAACAAATATAGTTATATGATGTTGGAACGAAGTCGTCAAAGATAAACCACCATCCTTGAAGAAGAAATTAATTGAAAGATAAAGAAATCTAAATCTAAACAAGTCAAGAAAATTCCCTAAACCTGACTAACACAAGGCAAAATCAAACTTAGAAATGGGAGGCAACTGATGAGTTCAGAAAAATCATTAAAGTCGTCCATTAATACAGACGACCTTGCGTCATTAGTAGGCCATCAAAGAAAAAGATATAACCGTTCAAGCACATTCAACAAATTAAATCACAACAATTACTCAACAACCTTAAACTCTCATCAAGACAATGATCGTTACACTCCGGAAAATTAAACACCTGTAATTATATAAAGGAATACATTTATAAGCAAAATGGCTACTTAGGCCACCTATAAAAGGGATATTCTACCTCACTTGCTAAGGTACGTTAAAAAAAACTAAAAAATATTATTTATATACAAAATAGGCAAAAAACACCATTTTGGTCCTTAGATTTTGAGGTAATGGTCAATTTGGTCCCTACAATTTGATAACAATCAATTTGGTCTCTACTATTAACTCATTAACGAAAAATGCCTACATGGCAAACGGTGTACATTGTTGTCACACTTGGAGCTTATGTGACAACTAAAAGAATAATTAAACTTTTTTATTAACTTCAAACAATTCCACATCAATAATTAATTAATTTATTTTAAATAAATTTAAAAAAAATTAAATTTAGATTTGAAACACGTTAATCTTAAACTGAACCCAAAAAATCAAACTTAAATCGATTTTCACAAATCTTAGTTCTTCACTTTAGGATTCTAGACTAACCAACCTAGTTGAAACTTTATTATATAAATAATTGAAAATACTTATTGAAATTCACACACATTACAACGATAACATTCTAAGAAATTCTCAAGAGCTAATTTTTCTCTAAGTCTACAAAGAGTACTCCAAACAAGAACTTAGCTTCCGCTAAACTATGGGAAAATCACTCAACCCACTACTCCAAACAACTCAGTTGGTTCCTCAACGGAAAGCACCAAGACCTTGATGGGCCCCTCTTCTTCCACATTCCAACAACTTAAAGAAAGAGTAGTGGATAAGTTTAGATTTCAACGTTGAGGGTTTTGGCCTTGTGTAATTGTGTAGAAGAAGATTAGTGGGTAATGGGCATATGCTAGGTTCTCTCTCCACGCCTTTGATTTGATTACTTGATTGAATATTTTTGGATTTGGGGTTTATTTGGTAGTGGATTATAGATAGTTGATTTTGGACTGTGGATAGCTAAAAGGAGATGGGAAAGAGAGACTGGTACCGTTGCGGGAGATGTTGTGCATAGGTGATGATTGAAGAACTGAGATTTGTGAAGATTGATTTGGGTTTGATTTTCTGGGTTCAATTTAAGATTAGCGTGTTTTAGATCTGATTTTTTTTTTTTTTAAACAATTTCTATAAAATTGATAAATTAATTATTGACGTGGAATTGTTTGAAGTTAACAAAAAAAGTTTTATTATTATTTTAGTTGCCACATAGGCTCCAAGTGTGCCAACAATTCACACCGTTTGCCACATAGGCAATTTTCGTTAGTGAGTTAATGGTAAAAACCAAATTGACTATTAGTTCAAAATAACATGAACTAAATTGACTATTACCAAAATGTAGAGACCAAATTGATTGTGACCCCAAAATATAAGGAACAAAATGGTATTTTCGCCTACAAAATATATGGGCTGATTCTAACTCAAGCATTAGAGGTTTTCCCACCGGGCACAACCCGATGATCTTTTCGATCAACTTTCTTTATGTTGCAGATCTTATAAGATCGTCTAATGTTCCAGATTGGACAAATGACCCAACTGACGATTTTTGGTATCATCAATGCGTTTTTATAGTTCAAGCCTTGGTGTATGTGATGTGAAAGATTATGGTAGAAAAATATAATTTACCCATAGTCAGAGCTCTATATGGGTGTACTTCTATATGTGGTGGAATTTATTTGACAGGTGGATGCATTATTATCATCATTGTATAAGTTGAAATGACGACCATGTGGGCTCACTAGATAGGGAGACAATAATTTTATGAGATACTATCTTCTATACTTTTTCAAAATAAATACAAATTTGGCAGTCTATGTCAGTGCTATTTATATTTTTTCAAAACTTATACAAATGTGGCGGTCCATGTCAGAGTATTCTAATCAAGCAACCAGTGGTTTTGCGGTAGCAACTTATTCTATTTTTCTAGCTCATGGGATGGAACAAAAGTCATGTCGTACAGGATTAATTGGGAGTCGGGAGTTTGGCATCTTACAGTCTTTGGCATATACTCTCTCCGTCCCACTTTGTTTGTCCTTTATTTCATTTCGGGATATCCCAAAGTATTGTCCTGTTTCTAAAAATAAAAATAATTAATTTATTAATGTTCCTATTATACCTCTACTTTATTTTCAAAACTATTTGAAAAGAAAACTAACAAATATTTTTAAAAAATTAATCTAATTGAGGTACCTTTTTAGCTGTCTCATTAAGAATAACTTAAAAAAAAAAAAAAAAACTGATAAATTTATTTAAGGGTAGTTTTGTAAACTTATACATTTTTATAAAGCAAACAAGATAATAAATGATGTTCTCTTAATAAGTTTGACTTTTCAAACAGGACAAACAAATTAGGACGGAAGGAGTATAAAAGTAAATATTTTCCATTTTTAAATTCCAGAGTCCAGAAAATTATCACAAATTCCCAGTATGATGTATGGCTAAAGGGAAACATGCATGAAGTTAATTATTTATTTATTTTTTGAAAACCAAGTAAATTAGGTAATAAATAAATGAAATAAGCATTATGCCATCTATCAAAACTGTATTTATAAAATTTTTGGTTGGAACTGAAACAATTGAAGCATTTAGCTAAACCAATCTAGCCATGCATTGGAGATTTTAACCAAGTTTTGTCACATGAGGACAAATTTTCTTTTAACAATAGGAACATTGTAGGAGCTGATTTATTTCTAAATACCCCAAATGAGCTGGAATTGTGTGAACTTGAGGCTAAAGGCCAAAGGTTTACCTGGATGAATAGAAGAAAGGATGAAGCTTTTGTTATGGAGAGACTAGACAGAGCCTTTGCTTCTGTGGAGTGGATAAATACATATCCTCATTATGTACTTTGTAATCATCCTATCCTAAGATCAAATCATGGGTCTATCTTGTTGGATTTTGAAATGCAGCAACCCTTTAGAAGAAGGCCCTTTAGATTTGAAAGGATGTGGATGACACATAGTGATTGTTAGGCAATGATTCAAAATGCATGGAAAGTTTATACACAAGGGTCTGAAGCATTTAAACTTCAACATAAGTTAGGCAATGTTAGAAAGAAAGCCATTGAATGGAATAGAACAGTTTTTGAGAAGGTAGAGAAAGACATCAAGGAAAAACAACAAAAACTTTAAGAAGTCCAAAACACCATTCAAACCTTAGCTGATGTTAGAAAAGAAAGAGACCTTAGAGAAGAGATTGAAAGTTTGATGATTAGGGAAGAAATTACGTGGGCTCAAAAAGCTTGAAGTGATTGGATTATTCAAGGTGATAGAAATACTAAGTGTTTGTTCGGCTAGCTTATTTTTTGCCAACTTATTTTACTATTCAGCTTATTTTTGCTATTAATAATGGGTCCCACTGTACTATTTCAATTAACATTTACCTTTATCTATAGTACTTTCAGCAAAATAAACGGATCCCAAACAGACCCTAAATATTCCCAAAGAAGAGCTAGAAGCAAAATCTTACACCTCAAAACAGATGAAGGAATTATCACTGAGGACTATGAGGTTATTGAAAGCACCTTAGTCAATCACTTTAAGAACCAATTTTCTGAAATAGGAACAAGTTCCTTTCACTCTTAGGCAAAGGAACAAGAAACACTTCCTATCCCTAAAATTGACCAACATCAGCAAGCTACCCTTGACATGCCTGTAACAAATGATGAAATTGAAAGGGAAATCTTCCAATTTGGTCCTCATAAAGCTCCTAGACCTGATGAGATACCTGCTTTCTTCTATCATGAACACTGGGACATTGTGAAGCAGGACATCCTCAACTCTGTCCAAGCCTTCTTTCATTCTGGCTCCCTTCTCAAATCCCTAAACCAAACTTTCCTTACTCTTATACCCTAGCTTAGTAACCCTGAGGAGGTAACCCACTTTAGGCCAATTAGTCTTTGCAATGTCACATACAAAATCATCTCCAAAATCCTTGTGAATAGGTTAAAACCTCTCATGGATAGACTTATCTCACCCTTCCAAAATGCTTTTATCCAAGGTAGGAGTATCATTGACAATATTCTACTTGCTCATGAAATCTTTGATACCCTAAAAAAGAAAAAAGGAAGGAAAAAAGGGTTTGGGGCTTTGAAAATTGATATGTGCAAAGCATATGACAGAGTTAATTGGAACTTCCTTAAAGCTGTCATGCTAGCCATGAATTTCAGCAACACATGGGTGAATTGGATCATGGAATGTGTCACTACTGTCAAGTATACCTTGCTTATTAATGGCATCCCCACACAAACCATCAACCCAACTAGGGGTAACAAACAAGGTGATCCCATTTCCCCCTACATTTTTCTTCTTTGTGCCAACATTCTCTCAATTGCACTCACTCAAGCTGAAAACATAAGACAAATAATGGGTATTTCCATTGGTAGACAGGGTGTCTCTTTCACTCACCTCTTTTTTGCAGATGACTCCCTTTTCTTCTTCCAAAAAGACAAATCCTCCCTTACTAGCTTAAGGAAGATAATTTTGTGGTATTGCTCTATTTCTGGTCAATGCATAAACTTCACTAAATCAGACCTATACTGCTTTCCTAACATTCCTTAAAATGAACAAGAAAATATCGCAAGCTCCTTATAGGTCAACCTTGTTCAGAATCCTAGTAGGTACCTAGGCATTAACTTCAAACTTCAAGGTAGGAGAGTGTTTCACTTTCAGGATCTAGTAGATAGAGTCCAAGCTAAACTAAAAGGACAGAAAGCTAAACTCTTGTCTCAAGTTGGTAGAGCAACATTAATCTCATCTGTTCTTCAATCTATGCCCTGGTAAACCTTTTCCTACTTCAGAGTCCTTGAATCTATGTGCAACAAGTCCGATGCCATAATAAGAGCATTTTGGTGGGGGCATGATCTTGGAACTAGGAAGTTACACTAGGTAAATTGGGAAAAAATCTGCAAACCAAAGAGAATGAGAGGCCTTGGGATCAAAAAATTTAGCTACATCAACCAAGCAATGGTGTCAAAACAATATCGGAGAATCCAAAACAATCCTAACTCTCTGATGGCCAAGACATTCAAAACCAAATATTTCCCTAGAACTTCCATAAAATAGTACAAATCTAAACCTCATCATTCATGGATCTAGAAAAACATCACAGAAACCCAATTTGCTCCCATTCATCAAGGTCATTGGCTGATTGGAAATGGTCACCAAATCCCTGTCTCTCATCCTAATTGGTTTCACTACCTAAACTAAACTGTTAGGACATATGTGATTTAATATTAGGAACATATGTCAAAATAGAATTGGCTAATCCTTTGACAAAACGCACTTTACTTGTAATTGGATAGATTTAGGATGTGTTTAATGCTTCAAGGAACAAGGTTTCAAGTTTAAAGTTTTAAAGCCATGCAAGTCTGTCTAAGAAACAAGTGAAGAAGTGCTAGATTTTAAAACTCGACAACTAGTATCTAAAGAGGTTTAAAAAGCTGCTGAAGCCCGATGCTCGACAGTTATCTTGACAGATAATCTATCTATCGAGGTTTATGAAATTCAGTTTTTCAAAGCTAATTTCAATCTAATTCGTGAATACATGTTTGGGCTTTCTTTTCTCACAACCCTAAATATATATAAGGATTGTTTTAAGGGCCGTCAAAGGTTGCGCAAGTGTGAAGCAAAGTTGTGTTCATGCAAATTGTGACCGGAGATAGAATTTGCCCTAGTTCACCTTTCTCTTGAAGAAGCTGCTGTGTTTGTACACCGTAGGGTTCTGTAACCAAAGAGCTTCGTAATCTTCATCATGTGATGAACTGAACAACTTTGCAGCCAACATCTTTCTCAAGTTGGTGAGTAAGTCGCGTATTGGGATCCGCGCATCGAATTAATTAGTCATGTACTGGGAGCCGTGCATTACAAGGAGAGATTGTCACTACAGAACAAGTCCAATTGGGTATTGGGGTAAGAGTTCAAATGTAGGTTGGTATAAGGTACTGGGATTCCTTTAATTGTAACCGCTTGTTGTGATAATAGTGAATTCTCGGGAGTGGTGACCTTAAAATCACCCGGTGGGGTTTTTGCCGTGTAGGTTTTCCCCATTCGTAAACAAATCACCATGTCAATTTATTTTGCACTGCATTTTAACTTAGTTGGTGATTTGTTTGTGCTACCACGCATATTGCATGCTAATTGAATTAATTAATTAACTTGGCTAATTAATTTGTTAATTCATCACAAAGGGTCAATACATTCTTGGCCTATCACAAACCCTTAGGGAGCACAGGCTCACCAATGGCACAATGGCTGATCTTTTTGATAATCAAACAAAATCATGGAATTGTGACCTGGTTAGGAAGCTTTATCATCCATCCATTGCTAAAGAGATTCTGCAGATTCCAATACCTAAAACTCAGGGCAATGATGACAAGCTAATTTGGAAACACTCCACTTCTGGTGATTACAAAGTTAATATGGCTTACAAGTTAATCCACCAACACCAGAGCCATTCATGCACAACACCATAGAATACTTCTACCTTAGCCCATCTGTTTGGAGTTTCTTTTGGAAAGTTAAATTACCCTTGAAAATACTCCTATTTATATGGAAACTCTTGCACAATAGCTTACCTACTTTTGAAAATCTAAGCAAAAGAGGTATCCAAGTTACTAATAGATGCTTGATGTGTGATGAAGAGGAAGAAACAACAATACATCAATTCTTGAACTACCCCTGTGCAAGAGCTATTCGGCATGGCTCGATCCTGGGACTAAGAACTTCTAAGCTTCAATGCAATTCTGCAAAACAGTGACTGAGTCAGTGCATAATCTCAAGCAGAGCTTTGGAGCACAACAGAATGAATTACTTACAAGCTCTTTTCACCACCCTTTGGTCAATTTGGAACCATAGGAATATGGTTCTGCATCAAGGACAGATTCCTAACCCTATTGAAGTTATTCTCATATCTCAATTTCTTACTTGCAGGTATCAGGAAGCTTTCAATCAAAGCCAAGTGCAAAAAATCAGATTAAATCCAAAGCAAACCAAAAGCATCCCCCATCAAAGTTGGCAAATTCTCATCAAGGTGGTAGTAAACAGAAACAGAAAGGCTAGGAGATATGGTTTTGCTTTTGAAGCCACTACTCTAGATAAGAGTACTCTTTTCAAAAGGTGAAGCCAATAGTGGTAGGTAGTCTATCTACATGGCAACTTAGGAAGCATTGGTGGAATCAATTCTCAAAGCCAAAGATCTTGGATTCTACAGAATCTTGGTATTGTGCAACAACAAGAAACTAGTGCAGACCTGTAACCAGGCCAACAATCCCTCTTGCCAAGATCAAGCTCTCTTATCAGACCTATATCAGTTGCAGCAGCAAAGTCTAATTATATATGTCTTTTTTGTTCCTAGACTTGTCATATCTCATGTACTTAATCTAGCTACTAGAGCTGCTAACTGTATAGGTCAATTTTGCTACATGGACCCGATCCCAATATAAGGCTTATCTTCTGTATAGCTCCTTTTAATTCATGAATGTTTCAGTTGGTATAAAAATAAAAAAATAAAAACTATATTTATAAAATTTGATGATCTTGAATCTGTCTAAGATTTTTTTAGAATGATTTTGTCTAAGAAATGAGTGGACATATTCCCTCCAATTTCTAGTAATATAAAAGTTAATAGATGCCCTAAAGATATTGATTTAAAAAATATTTTTCAAAACTTTTTATTGAAAACAAAATAATAATTTTTTTTATAGCTTTATATATTTTTTTATAAAAGTTGTATCAAACTTTCCTAAAATTATCCATTAACAAATACTCTAAAAGCACCATTAACCGAACCCTATTTTCTTGATATAAAATACTGAACCATCTCAACTCTTATCAAGTTTTGGTGATTGAGTGATACTATTCAGTTCTTCCTTATTTTGTATTTATAGATACAATAAAATTTAAACCTATGGCATCTGCTCTATGGTGATTGATCTCTTTATCATCAAGTCAAGACATCAATTGATTTTTTGTGTATACAGGATTAGAACCCCAAATATCTTATTCAAAGATAAGAGTTTTTACCAGTTAAATTAACTAGAATCCACAGTCCTCCTTAAATTAGAAATTTAGAATCACAATATTATTGCAAGTAACTACTTCGGATATAGCTCAAAAGCTCTTAGCATTAAGGTCTTATGGGCTCATCAGCCTATTATTGTAAGTTTCTTTAAAAAACCATCTCCCCTCTTCCCGTGTGTGTGTGTTAAAAATACTTAATATTCTCAACAAAAAAAAAAAAAAAAAAAAAAAAAAAAAAAAAAAACACTCTCTTTTGCTAACCTAGGCTTCTCATTCTTTGATCTTAGAAACTCCTTCCTCCTTTCTACTATTAGATCATTCAAAATTGAATTTATAAAATTTGATGAATGGACATATTACAACTTTAATATCATATTTTCTTCTCTTAGTATATAGTATTGAACCTTCACAACTCTCATCAAAATTTTGGTGTTTGAATGATACTATTTGGTTCTTCCAAAAATTAAAATTTTAGAATCTCAGTAATATTGCAAATAATTAGTCAACAAATAGCTCAAAAGTTTTCAAAAGTAAGGCCTTGCTAGCTCATCATCTAGAAATCCTCAATTAAATGGTCCAAATTATAATACGAGTATCCACCTTCATTAACACTATCTTTTGCCAGCCTAGTCATTTCATTGATGATCTTAGAAATCCCTCCCTCCTCTCTACTATTAGATCATTCACCATCTTTTTTCACAATCTTTGTATCACATGCATCTTTCATGTCCAACTGTAAAAACAAATAAGTGCAAGATAATAATTGAATTTTCCAGCCTATCAAAATCAGTGTTGGTTGTGCTGCATATTTGTAATACGTGTTTGAGTTACAAATTACAAGAGAACAAAGTTACAGATAGAAGAAGTTTAAAATACGAAAGAAGTCTATCTTGAAATACAAAGGAAGTCTACCTTTGACAGTTGTTCTTATCACTAGCCTGATTGTTATCTGTACAACTCTTTTGAATTTTGGAATTCAAAGACTCCTCTTTATCACAACTAGCTTGAATTCGTATTTTGGAGTCGTCGTTGATCTTATCTTTAACACCAACCCAACCTTCCACTCCTCCCTCATAAGCCTACCATTAACCATTTGATCAGTTGAGTAAGGCCAGCAAATCATAGGCACACCAGTCACAATGCTCTCTAACATTGAGTTCCACCCAATATGAGTCAAAAACCCATCAATTGTATTAGGACATATGTGATTAACTTGTTAGGAACATATTTCACTATTTTATGTAATTGGCTAATCTTTTGACAAAACGCACTTTACTTTTATTTGGGTAGATCTAGGATGTGTTTAATACTTCAAAAAACAAAATTTCAAGTTCAAGGGTTAAAGCTATGCAAGTCTTTTCAAGATTCAAGTGTGAAAAGTGCTATTCATTAAAGCTCGACAGCTAGCATCTATCGAGTCTTGAAGAGCTATTCTAGCCCATGGCTCGACAGCAGCTCGACAGATAGGGTATCTGTCGAGGTTTATGAAACTTAGAATTTCTGGTTTGTTTTTCATCCAGTCCATGATTGTATGTTTGGGCTTTCTTTTCTCACAACCCTAAACATATAAAAGGATTATTTTAAGGACTGTCAAAGGTGACACAAGTTGCACAAGGGTTGAGCAAAGTTTGTTCAAGTAAATTGTGACCGGAGACAGTATTTGCCTTAGTTCATCTTTCTTGTGAAAAAGCTGATGTATTTGTGCACCGTAGGGTTTTGTAACCAAGGAGCTTCTCGATCTTCATCATATGATGAACTGAAGAACTTTGCAGCCAACAACCTTCTCTAGTTGGTGATTGAAATCGCATACTGAGATCCGCGCAATTGGTTAGTCACGTACTGGGAGCCGTGCATTAAAAGAAAAGATTGTCACTACAGAACAAGTCCATTGGGTATTGGGGTAAGGGTTCAACTGTAGGTTGGTATAAGGTACAGTGATTCATTTACTTGTAACCGCTTGTTGTGATAATAGTGGACTCTCGGGAGTGGTGACCTTAAAATCACCCGGTGGGGTTTTTGCCGTGTAGGTTTTCCCCATTCGTAAACAAATCACTATGTCAATTTAATTTCCGCTGCATACTTAGTTTAATTGATGATTTATTTGTCCTACCACGTACTTTACATGTTAATTTGATTAATTAACAAACTTGGCTAATTAATCAATTAATTTATCATAATGGGTCGATACGTTTTTGGCCTATCAAATTGCATGGTGGGCTAGTAGCTCTTCTTATGGGATCCAACCCGGCCACTATATACATTCTCTTCCTAGTTCCTTCCACAAGTTCTTTTGGAACCTCTTTCTCTTCTTTTTCACACACCAAGTCTGTTCATATGACCCACAAGAACCTTTTATTACTATTCACCAATAACCATACCAAAACTCCGAGAATTGATCCATTGTCATGAACGTGACACTTCCAAAGTTTACATAAATTACTGATTTTGAAGGCTGATTGTCTAGCCATTTCATGCAACTTCTATCCACTTCCCAAAGACTATTCAAAGATTGAGTTGTTTTGCCTCCGAGTCTAGTTACTAAACTCATATATATGAAGAGGTCCAATGCTGTAAGTTTTTTGGGATACGATTACGTATATGGGTGAGTATGGGAACTTCTAGGTCGTCAAACGTACGTTGATGATGAGTGCATTGGCTCTAGCTTTTTTTTGGCCCTCACTAATAACAAATTGGAGAGTTGGGTCAGCTAAGTTGCTGGTGCGCAATATCCTGGTAGGTCTCGAGGGCGGAGAAAATCCTCTATACTACCAGGAACATGTTCTTGTTACAGATAAGAGCTGAAGATAGGATAAGATGAAGTTGTTTGTAATTTAAAATCTCTGCTAAAGTTAATCCAACTATCCACAACAGCTATGATAATCTCAAATACGAATTACAAATTGTAGATAGGATCTGCTAAAGATAGGATAAGATGAAGTTGTTTGTAATTTAAACTCTTTTATATTTTGAATCTCTGTATCTGTACAATCCTATATAAATGAAAAGTCCTAAGCCAAATTGGTTAGGCTGAAAATATTTCAAAACACTATTGTGTTTACATGGTATCAGAGCTTTTGTGACTCACGTCCTCTTCATGGCTTCTTCGTCTTCCTCGGCCTCCACTGTCAACACCTCTGCCCTTCCCTTTCCCACCACACTCACCACTATTCATCATCTGATCACCATCAAACTAACCCATGACAACTACTTCTTGTGGAAAGCACAAATCATTCCTTACCTTAAGGGGTAGCATCTCTATGGTTACCTCAATGGAACCACACCTGCTCCACCTAGAATCATCACCGTTGCAACTGATGGTGCCACTTAAGCTATCCAAAATCCAAAATTTCAGCATTGGCATTTGCAAGATCAAATGATACTCAACGCTATTATCTTTTCTCTCTCTGAGAAAATTCCGGCTCATATGGTAAAATTTACCAACTCTCGAGATGTCTAGCAAGTATTAGAACGCATGTTCAAGTCCCAATCCAAGGCTAGAACAATGCAAATCCACTATCAGCTAGCCACTTTGAAGAAAGGCAATTCATCAATTGCTGATTATTTTCACCAGTTCACAATACTGTTGACACACTTGCTACCACTGCTCAACCTTTGAACGATTTTGAAATCATCTCTTTTCATCTAGCTGGTCTTGGATCAGACTATGATTCATTTGTCAAGTCAATGACTACAAGGGTTGATCCTCTCTTCATTGAAGAACTGTATAGGCGTCTATTAGCTCATAAACTTCAGCTTGAACATCAACAACCAATTGTTGACCTCTCACTTGGAGGGGCAAATTTTGCCGGGCGAGGAAACTCACATGGTAGTTATGGAGGTGGCCACTCCTCTCTGTCTTCTGGCCGTGGCTCTCCCTCCCCCAATTAGAAAAATAATAGAGGCCAGGGGTGTGGCCGTGGTAACACAAATTCTTCGAATCGTCCAGTCCGTCAAGTGTGCAACAAGATGGGACATTCAGCAATCAATTGCTATCATCGGTGTGATAATTCTTATTCCAGTGACTCCTCCAATATGCATGCACTGCTTACAACTCCACAGACCCCCTCGAATCTCAATTGGTATCCGGATTCAGGTGCAACTCACCATCTCACAACTGATCTTGCCAATTTAAATGTGAAGGCAGATGAATATCATGGTCCTGATCAAATTTGAATTGGTAACGACCTTGGTTTGACTGTAAAACATATTGGTTCTACTAAATTAACCACTCCTACTTCTTCCTTTCTTTTACAGATGTTTTGCATGTTCCTCATATTACCAAAAATTTAATCTTTGTTCATAAGTTTACCAATGATACTGATACATCAATTGAATTTCACCCCACATATTTCATTGTGAAGGATACACAACGAAGAAAGTTCTACTGCACGGGCTGAGTAAAGATGGGTTGTACCAATTTCCTTCTGCTTTCAATAAAATTCCTTCGTTGTCGTCTGTCTTTGTTGGTGAACGTACCTCTCCAGATCAATGGCATTCATGCTTGGGACATCCTGCTTTTCGTATTGTTCGTCATGTTCTTGCTAGATTTAGTTTGCCTTTTAGTTCAAATAATATTATTCACCCTTGTTCTGCTTGTTACAGTTCTAAGAGTAAACAACATCCATTTTCTTCATCCTGTACTCAAATTAATTTTTCATTGGAATTAATTTACACTGATGTATGGGGCCCTTCTCCTGTTTGTTCTAAATCTGGTTCTAAATATTATGTCTCATTTTTGGATGCCTATAGTCGTTATACTTAGCTTTATCCCATGACAAATAAAAGTGATGTTCTGTCTATTTTTATTAAATGGCAAAAATATGTGGAACGATATTTTAATCAAAAAATTAAAATGGTTCAATTTGATTGGGGTGGTGAATATCGCTCTCTACACAAATTTTTGCAAAATTGTGGCATTACTCATCATGTTTCTTGTCCTCACACACACCAACAAAATGGTGTTGTGGAACGTAAACATTGTCATGTTGTGGAAATAGTCCTAACCTTACTATATCATGCAAAAATTCCTCTTCAATTTTGGGATGATGCTTTTCAAACGGCTTGTTATCTGATTAATAGGCTTCCCACCTCCACTATTAAAAATTTATCTCCTTTTGAAAATCTTTTTAACCAAGCTCCTGATTATAATTTCTTGCGTATTTTTGGTTTAGCTTCTTATGCCCATTTGGTAAATGATATGTCGTTATTTTCCGGTTTATTTTCAGAATTGTCATACTCTCACATAAGGAGAGATGGTAATAAAGTTGCTCACAGCTTAGCTAGGCTAGCTCTGACATCACCAAGTTGTACTATGTGGATGGACGATATTCCCTTTCGCACTTTACCTTTTGTTCAGGTTGATTTGGCCACTCTTTAGTTTATTTCAATAAAAGTCTTCATTCAAAAAAAAAAAAAATACTAAAAACCAATTAGTATATTGATTTAATAATAAAGGTAAATCATCATATAGTGAATGCCATAGGTTGATTTTTTTTTTTTTTTGAACGATATAGAGCAGATGTCATATGTTGAAATTCTATAGTGTAAAAAAAATACTAACTTGCTCTTTTACATGAATTTATTAGTGACATCACTTTTATGATACATTAATAATAATAAACCAAGTCATTAATTATGAAAATGATGGAAAAAAAATGTCTCACCACATTTATGGCCATACAAATTTTTAAACAATGCCATCTTTCTTAACTTGCAATTACAAGGAAAAACTAGTTGGTACTAGAATTCTAAACAATAACAACTCAAGAAACAATAACACATACTACTTTGTTGTAATCATGCTCATTAACCTTATTTCCTTAATCAAATGGTCCAAATTACAGTAAGAGGACCTACCTTCACTTACACTTTCTTTTGCCAACCTAGCCATCTCAGCAGCTGATTTCATGAAAATCTCCCTCCTCTCCTCCATCAAATGATTCACCATTTTTTCTACCAAAACTCTATCGCACACATCCTTCATGTCCATTCCCAACTTCCAAACCTCACTCACAAACCTACTATTTGTTTGTTGATCAGCAAAGTAAGGCCAACAAATCATGGGCACCCCAGCCACTATGCACTCTAAGGTAGAGTTCCATCCACTATGAGTCAAAAACCCACTTATAGCCTGGTGGGCCAAAACCTCCACTTGTGGGACCCAACCCACCATATACCCTCGATCCTCCATCCCTTCAACAAGTTCAAGTGGAATTTGACCTTCGCCATCTTTTTGGGTCACCAAGTCAGGCCTTATAGCCCATAAAAAGCGTTTCTTGCTATTAACCAAACCATACCAAAACTCCATGAGCTCATCCTTTGTCATGACCGTAATGCTTCCAAAACTTACATAGATTACAGATTTCAAAGGTTGAGCATCGAGCCACACCATACAGCTTGTGTCCACTTTGAAGAGGCTGTTTGGAGACAGAGATTGCAACAATGTCGTTTTGGATTCAAGTTTAGAATTAAGAATTGCATGGAGGGGTCCAATAGTATAAGTTTTGGGACATTTTGCGCATATGTGAGATAGTACAGGTCCTTCTAAATCTTCAAATGTGTTGAGTATGAGTGCATGGGCTCGAGGGGATTGCCTAGACATATTTTTAATGTGTTGGAGATTTGGGTCTGCTGTGTTTCTTGCTTGGCAAAAACTAGGTAAGTCTCGGATTCGAAGAAAAGTTTCCATGCTTGGCACACTTCTTATAAAGCAATCCATGTCTTCGTTTTCTAGAGTGGTTACCATACTTTTCATTAGTAAAAAATTTGACATAAACGTTTCTTTGTTGAGAAACAAAACAAATTTTTGTAACAAATTCCACTAATATTTTTAATTCGTAAAAAATAATAAAACTATCATAGAATTATTTATACTTTCAAACTAAGAAAATTATAGCTATGTTATATATATATGCAAACAAGTGATCATCTGCGGCAATGACAACACCAAGAAATGAAGGAATGGCTACTCAAAAGAAAGAAACTATCACATGATATCTTGGTAGGATCAAATATATCTATGATTTTTCTTTTTCTTTTCCGGTTATTGATTTTTTGCATTTTAGTGTTGAAGAATGTCAATATGTATTAAATCAATAACTCATACGAAAAATTCTAGTCTTCTCTATCCAATTAGTTTAGCCAGAAAACAAAAAGGTTCGAGTATAGCTCATGAAAGTTTCATCATCTTTGACATGCACCTGCGCATGGCTAATTTTATTTGAATTTTAAAATGATATTTTACCAGTCTAATTGTCTATTCCTTAATTACTAAATGGGTAGTTCATGATAAACAAAAGAGGTCACTGTCATTTTGAGTCTAAAATATAAATTGCTTAGCTGCCATGCCATCAAGCATCACACTCCATAGCTACCTAAATGGTATATATCTTAATATCTATGGTCCCTAAATGGTCCAATTTGAAGTGTTTGTTGTATTAGACAGAAAAAGATCGAGGACACTATCTTGACTCTTGACAGCCTCCCTGATAATTAAGAATAATAAAATTGTGATTAGGGAAAAATAATATATTTAGGGTAAATTATAACTTACCCACTTGTGGTTTGGCCGAAATTTAAGTTGCCTACTTGTGGTTTGAATTTGACACTTTACTCACCTAAGATTTGACCAAAATTTAAATTACTTATCTGTGGTTTGAAATCTCATGATAAAAGTTTTTTGCTGGATCCTTTTTTATCTTATTTGATCTTGTATTTTTATGTTTTTTGTGTTTTTGAAGGAGAGAGACACAAAAGTGGAGCAAAATTATATATTTAGCTATGTTTTTAACAAAGATATGTTACGGAACTTAAACTGAACTAATCTCAAGTGGGTAAAGTGTCAAATTTCTAATCACAGGTAAGCAACTTAAATTTCGGTCAAACCACAGGTGAATAAACTGTAATTTGCCCTTATATTTATATGAAATTACTAATAACATAATGTCTCTTATGCACCAATAATGACATTCACTACAATAATTATGAATAGGATTATAAATTTTTTTATGTAAACAAGAAAGCAAATACGAATTTGGCCAGAGTGAGAAAGATTACCTCTAATGGGAAGTTCGCCAGCTTCTATCATATCTTGAATACAAAAATAAGCCCAGAAGGAGCAAGCACTGATTGTACGGAAATGAATGAACGGAATACCAAGCTCATCGCCAACATCAATGGGAAAGCTCAAGCTACCGTCTGCTATGATACAAGTCACCGACTGTCCAGTAGCTGAATTTAACTGACCAGAAGACATCATTTCTTTAAATAATGGCTCAGTTACCAATTTAATGGAATCAAACACTTCCATGAATCGCACACCAGCTCGTGGGTGATCAGCTGGAAGGCCATCTGGGATGCTTTTGAATTGGAATCCAGGAAAACACGAAAAACAGTCTAGAATGTCGGTGTGAAGGACAAGGCGATTGTGGTTGTGATCGGTGTTGAGAAAGGTGATGTTTAGGCCAGAAAGTGAAAGAAGCTGAGCAAGATTGAGCATGGAGTTGACATGTCCTTGTGCTGGAAGAGGAAAGATAAGAACATGGGGAGCTTTTGATTCGGGTTCCATCTGAGCTCGATCTAGGGTGCTAATTGCTAAGTTTTCAGTGTGTCTCTGGCAAGAACTAGTGCCATATAAATGCATATATATGGGGTGGTATATATGTTTTTGACTGGTAGATGCATGTGACTAAAACTTGTTGCACGTGTATATGTTGTGCAACAAATGCTGCCAATATTGATGCAATATTATTATTTATCATTGTGTTGGAATCACGATCAATCAGAGCTATCTATATTTTATTTTCAAAACCTCCAAATCTAGCTGTCCCAAAATTTAAATAAGTAAATAATGTGCCCATCTAGAATCTAGGTTTGATTTGATAATAAAAACCAATTGGCATCTTGGTTTAATAATAAAAGACAATTATCATGGAGAAGGCGCTGTGGGTTGATTTTTTTTTTTTTTTTTTCTTCTTTCTGTGAACCATATAAAGCGAACATCATAATTTGAAATACTATCATATTTTAAAAATAAATGATAAAAATAAAATTGGACTAACCTTTTAGATGAATTCATTAGTGGCATCAATTTTATGGCAAATTAATTACAATAAATCAAGTCATTAATCATGAAAAAGTAGGTAAAAAAATTGTGTTGCCACACTTATGACCATAAAATTTTGAATAGTGCCATCTTTCTTAATTTGCAATTACTAAGGAAAACCACTTGGTACTAAAATTCTAAACAATAACAACTCAAGAAATGATAGTACATACTATTTTGTTGTAGCCGTGCTCATTAATCTTATATCCTTAATCAAATGGTCCAAATTACGGTAAGAGGACCCACCTTCACTCACACTTTCTTTTGCCAACCTAGCCTTCTCAACAATTGATTTCATGAAAATCTCCCTCGTCTCCATCATCAAATGATTCACCATTTTTTCTACCATAACTCTGTCACACACATCCTTCATGTCCATTCCCAATTTCCAAACCTCACTCACAAACCTACTATTTATTTGTTGATCAGCAAAGTAAGGCCAACAAATCATGGGCACCCCAGCCACTATGCTCTCTAAGGTAGAGTTCCATCCACTATGAGTCAAAAACCCACCTACAGCTTGGTGGACCAAGACCTCCTCTTGTGGGACCCAACCCACCATATAGCCTCTATCCTTTGTCCCTTCAACTAGTTCCACTGGAATTTGACCTTTGCCATCTTTTTGGATCACCAAGTCGGGCCTTATGGCCCATAAAAAGCGCTTCTTGCTATTAACCAAACCATACCAAAACTCCATGAGCTTGTCCTTTGTCATGGTTGTAATGCTTCCAAAGCTTACATATAGTACAGATTTCAAAGGTTGAGCATCGAGCCACACCATGCAGCTTCTGTCCACTTCAAAAAGGCTATTTGGAGACTGAGATTGCAACAATGTCGTTTTGGATTCAAGTTTAGATTTAAGTATTGCATGGAGGGGTCCAATGGTATAGATTTTGGGACATTTTGCGCGAATGTGGGAGAGTACAGGTCCTTCTAAATCTTCAAATGTGTTGAGTATAAGCGAATGGGCTCGAGGGGATTGCCTAGTCCTATTTGCAACAAGTTGAAGATTTGGGTCTGCTAGGTTGCTTGCTTGGCAAAAACTAGGTAAGTCTCGAATTCGGAGAAAAGTTTCCATGCCTGGAACACTTCTTATTAGGCGGTCCATGTCTTCATTTTCTAGAGTGGTTACCATACTTCTCGTTAGTAAGACATTTGACTCAATATTTCTTTATGGAGAAACGAAGCAAACGTTGATTAGTAACAAATTTCACTAATATTTTTAATTCGTAAAAAATAATAAAACTATCAAAGAATTATTCATACTGTCAAACTGAGAAAATTCTAGCTATGCTCAAAAAGAATTGTGAGATGTAAAGCCTGTAATTGTTCTTTGAAAACCAGTGATCATATGTGACAGTGACAACACCAAGAAATGAAGGCATGGCTACTTAAAAGAAACAAACAAAGTAAACTATCATGATTTCAAATATATCTATGAGTTTTCTTTTGTTTCCCAGTTTTTTTTTTTCTTTTTTTAAATTCAAGTTAGTGTTGAAGAATGTCAATATGTATAAAATTAATAACCCATACGAAGAATCTAATCTTCTCTATCCAATTAGCTTTAGCCAAAAACCAAAACAAAAACAAAAAACAAATGGCCCATTTGGTAAGAGATTTTTAATAACGTTGTTTAAGTGTTGTGAAAATATGTGTGGGTGAAAAAGTGTGTGAAAATATGTGTTGTGGTGTTTAAACAACCGATTACCAAACAGGGCCAAAGGTTCAAGAGTATAGCTCATGATGAAGTTTCGTCATCTTTGACAAGCACCTGCGCATGGCTAATTTATTTGAATTTTAAAATGATATTTTACCAATCTAATTGCCTATTTATTAATTATTAAATGTGCAGCTCATGACAAACAAAAGAGGTCGTTGTCATTTTGAGTCTAAATAGCTTAGTTGCCATGCTATCAAGCCATCATAGACCCAGTGTTTGATATGTTAAATTACCAATGGTCCTAAAAGTTTAAAATATTGAGATATGGTAAATTTAATCATTTAACCATACAATTCTAACACTCCCTTTCACATATGGGCTGAAACTACTTTTTAATAGGTGAGGCTCAACACATAGAAATTTAAATGGGGGTAGAGTGGAAGAAACAAAGATCGAACTCAGAATCTCATATTTAGATACCATGTCGAAGTTTCAAGCATTTCACAAATACTCTCTCTGTGTTATGACCTCCATAGCCAAAGCTTGAAACTTTGACAGGGTCTGTTTGGCTTTGTTTGATGATTGGCTTTGGCCTCCCCTGTGTCTAGTTTATATTATGAGGAGGGAGATTACTGCTTGCCTGTTTTCAAAACAGTGTTTGTTGTGTTGGAAAAAAACTATTTCATTAAAAAAAAAAGAAAAAGAAAAAAAGAGGGCGATGTCTTGACTCTTGACGGCCTGCCTAATACTTTGTAATAATAAAATTGTGATTGATATGTAAAATTGTGATTGCTGTAATATTATATTTATATGAAATTATTGACAACCCAATGTTTTGTTATGCACTAATAAAAATAGTCACTACCATAATTATGAAAAAGATTTTATATTTTTTTTATGTAATTAAACAAGAAAGCAAATACGAATTTGCTAATGGATGCATGACAGAGTGAGAAAGATTACCTCTAATGGGAAGTTCGCCTGCTTCTATCATATCTTGAATACAAAAGCAAGCCAAGAAGTAGCAAGCACTGGCTGTACGGAAATGAATGACTGGAATACCAAGCTCATTGCCAACATCAATAGGAAAGCTCAAGATTCCATCTGCTATGATACAAGTCACCGACTGTCCAGTAGCTGAATTTAACTGACCAGAACACAACATCTCTCTAAATAATGGTATAGTTACCAATTCAAAGGAATCAAACATGTCCATGAATCGGACACCGGCTCGTGGGTGATCATCTGGAAGGCCATCTGGGATGCTCTTGAATTGGAATCCAGGAAAACATGCAAAACGGTGTAGAATATTGGAGTGAAGGACAAGGCGATTATGGTTTTGATCTGTATTGAGAAAGGTGATGTTGAGGCCAGCAAGTGAAAGAACCTGAGCTAGATTGAGCATGGAGTTGACATGTCCTTGTGCTGGAAGTGGAAAGATGAGAACATGTGGAGTTTTTGATTCTAGAGGTTCCATGCTTGTGTGAGCTCAATCTAGGATTCTTCTAGGGTGCTAATTGCTAAGTGCGGCAGTCAGGGCTCTATATGCATTTACTTCTATATGTGGTGTAATGTATTTGACAGGTCGATGCATTATTATTATCATTGTGGGCTCACTAGATGGTGAGACAATAATCTTATGTGCCGACGCATCAGATACCAGCTTCTATATTTTTTTCAAAACAAATACAAATGTGGCAGTCTATGTCAGTGCTATTTATATTTTTTCAAAACTTATACAAATGTGGCGGTCCATGTCAGAGTATTCTAATCAAGCAACCAGTGGTTTTGCGGTAGCAACTTATTCTATTTTTCTAGCTCATGGGATGGAACAAAAGTCATGTGGTACAGGATTAATTGGGAGTCGGGAGAGTTCGGCATCTTTTTTTTTTTTTTTTTTTTTTTTATGATTAAAAGGAAAATATCATTCAACTAAGCCAAAATGGCCAAACTGTTGGCAGTAAGCCTACAAATGTTTTCCCCCATGGCATCTGAATATACAAAATTAGCAACAACATCAGATGGGGACCTATCCATTACAACAAAATATTCTTGCATACTACATCCTAATTTAGCCAGTGCGTCTGCAACTCTATTAGCTTCACGGAACACGTGCTGCACCTTGAAATGTTGAAATCTGCCCAACAGGGACCTGCAATCAGCCAGCAGAGAGGAGTAGAAAGCATTAGAGGTGGTATTGGACTGAACTAACTGCACCACAACCTTAGCATCTAGTTCAATCACCAGGTTCTGCACTCCAATCTGATCTGCCAGCATCAACCCATCTCTTAGAGCCCAAAACTCAGCAATAATGCTAGTAGTGAACCCAATAGCTCTAGCAAACCCTTTCACTCATCTCCCCTCACTATCTCTAATAATTCCTCATCCTCCTGCCCTACCCGGATTACCAAGAGAGGCTCCATCAGTATTTAGTTTACACCGTCATTGGCATCTTACCGTCATTGGCATATATAAAAGTAAATATTTTCCATTTTTAAATTCCAGAGTCCAGAAAATTGCCACAAATTCCCAGTATGATGTATGGCTAAAGGGAAACATGAAGTTAATTATTTATTTATTTTTTGAAAACCATGTAAATTAGGTAATAAATAAATGAAATAAGCATTATGCCATCTATACAAACTGTATTTATAAAATTTGATGATCTTGAATCTGTCTAAGATTTTTTTTTTAGAATGATTTTGTCTAAGAAATGGGTGGACATATTCCCTCCAATTTCCAGTACTATAAAAATTAATAGATGCCCTAAGGATATTGATTTAAAAAAATATTTTAAAAAAAATTTTATTGAAAACAAAATAATAACTTTTTTGTTACAGCTTTATATATTTTTTATAAAAGTTGTATTAAACTTTCCTAAAATTATCAATTAACAAATATTCTAAAACCACCATTAACCAAACCCTATTTTCTTGATATAAAATACTGAACCATCTCAACTCTTATCAAGTTTTGGTGATTAAGTGATACTAGTCAATCCTTCCTTATTTTGTTTTTATAGATACAATAAAATTTAAACCTATGGCATCTGTTCTATGGCGATTATTCTCTTTATTACCAAGTCAAAACATCAATTGATTTTTTTGTGCATACGGGGTTAGAATCCCAAATATCTTATTCAAAAATAAGAGTTTTTCCGGTTAAATTAACTAGAATCCACAATCCTCCTTAAATTAGAAATTTAGAACCACAATATTATTGTAAATAACTATTTCGGATATAGCTCAAAAGCTCTTAACGTTAAGGCCTTGCTAGCTGGCTCATCATCCTAATATTCTTGATCAAATGGTCCAATTTACAATACAATCATCCACCTTCATCAACACTCACTTTTGCTAACCTAGGCTTCTCATTCTTTGATCTTAGAAACTCCTTCCTCCTTTCTACTATTAGATCATTCAAAATTGAATTTATAAAATTTGATGATCTTGATTTTTTTTTTCTTAAAAATGAATGGACATATTACAATTTTAATATCATATTTTCTTATCTTAGTATATAGTATTGAACCTTCACAACTCTCATCAAAATTTTGGTGATTGAATGATACTATTTGGTTCTTCAATAAATTAAAATTTTAGAATCTCAATAATATTGCAAATAATTAGTCAAGAAATAGCTCGAAAGTTTTCAAAAATAAGGCCTTGTTAGCTCATCATCTAGAAATTACGAGAATCCACCTTTATTATACTATATTTTGCCAACCTAGTCATTTCATTGATGATCTTAGAAATTCCTCCCTCCTCTCTACTATTAGATCACATGCATCTTTCATGTCCAACTGTAAAAACCAATAAATGTAAGATAATGATTGAATTTTCTAGCCTATCAAAATCAGTGTTGGCTGTGCTGCATATTTATAATGCATGTTTGAGTTACAAATTACAAGAGGACAAAGTTACAAATAGAAGAAGTTAAAATACAAAAGAAGTCTATCTTAAAATACAATGGAAGTCTATCTTTGACAGCTGTTCTTATCACTAGCTTAATTGTTACTTGCACAACTCTTTTGAATTTTGGAATTCAAAGACTCCTCTTTATCACAACTAGCTTGGATTCGTATTTTGGAGTTGTTGTTGATCTTATCCTTAACACCAACCCAACCTTCCACTCCTCCCTCACAAGCCAACTACTATTCACCATTTGATCAATTGAATAAGGCCAGCAAATCATAGGTACACCAATCACAATGCTCTCTAACATTGAGTTCCACCCGCTATGAGTCAAAAACCCATCAATTGCATGGTGGGCTAGTACCTCTTCTTATGGGACCCAACCCGGCCACCATATACATTCTCTTCCTAGTTCCTTCCACAAGTTCTTTTGGAACCTCTTTCTCTTCTTTTTCACACACCAAGTCTGTTCTTATGACCCACAAGAACCTTATATAACTATTCACGAATAACCATACCAAAACTCTGAGAGTTGATCCCTTGTCATGAACGTGACACTTCCAAAGTTTACATAAATTACTGATTTTGATGGCTGCTTGTCCAGCCATTTCATGCAACTTCTATCTACTTCCCAAAGACTATTCAAAGACTGAGTTGTTTTGCCTCTGAGCCTAGTTACTAAACTTATATATATGGAGAGGTCCAATGCTGTTAGTTTTTTGGGATACGGTTACGCATATGGGTGAGTATGGGAGCTTCTAGGTCTTCAAACGTATGTTGATGATGAGTGCATTGGCTCTAGCTTTTTTTTGGCCCTCACTAGTAACAAATTGGAGAGTTGGGTCAGCTAAGTTGCTGGTGCGCAAAATCCTAGTAGGTCTCGGAGGCGGAGAAAATCCTCCATACTACCAGGGACATGTTCTATTGGCCTATCCATATCATCATTTCCTGCAATATATTCATGCATTTTCTTAAATTTTTGTAGATGGGTTGGATCAACTTGGGTCTTTTTTTGACTTAAACTAATTTACTTAGTCAAAGAATCTTCAACCCAACTCAATACAAGCCATGATATCTTTAAAGGGTAAATTTAAGCACAGTATATTAGGTTTTTCAATTAAATTCAAACATTTAGTTGCATCGATCATATACCTTTGAAAGGCAGCTCAGACTACCCGAGACCACCATCTCTCTAAAGAGTGGCTTGGTTACAGCCCTGGTTGATTCAAACATTTCTCTAATCTTGTGACCCCAGCGCAAGTGGTCTTCTAGTAAATGATCAGTAATAGTTTTTTATGGGACTGACGAGTTCAACTTCCCAGAACGATCTCACCAAATGTACTCGTCCATCCCAACGCGACATGAACAAACACAAAAGAGCCATTAATTAGAGCATTCAATACCTCGATCAGTTATCAAACAATTGGCAGGCCGTTGGGGCCTCATCAAAACCCATATTCATGAACCTTGAGGCATTACAAAAAGGGCACTAAAGCCACAATTAAGGCCTCCAACGGCTAGGAACCATGAAGCTATATATATACACTTTGATCAGAGACAAACCAGATACAAAAAAACACACCTAAAAGCACTCATAACTACTCTGATATTCTATGTTATTCTTTAAAGGCTTCCTTATACTAATTTCGGCATCGAAGGTGTTGTGGCAGGCACCACACCGGTGACCATCTCGAGGGAGCCATTTCACTATATTTGCTGGAACAAGGACAAGGACTTAGCTCCATTTGGATGCACTTACAAAGACTGATGATTTGCACTTCATCAGTTTGGCGCCGTCTGTGGGAATACAACATTTTCGTACTTCATTTTGAAAACGTATTTTTCAATTAATTTTTATATTCAGATGGAGTCCAACCAGGATTCTGCAGCATTAGCTCTGCAAGTCCAGGCTCTTGCGGCTAGCGTCAAAGAGCTCACCAAACAGAATCAGGAAATGAGGCTACGACTTCAACAGGAGGAGAACCGGTCTAAAGCCAATCAAGAGGATGAGGGAGATAGCCATAGAAGGAGTGACCGTCGAGAACCAACTAACCCAAATGAACAAAACTCAGATCTTCTCCGGGAGATGAGAAAGGAGATGGACGAGCTGAGGAACGCCATTAAGGGGAAAACAGACTGAAGCCTGGATAAAATGGTCAGGGCAACAGATTCACCCTTCACCACGGCAGTCTTGGAATGCCTTGTGCCGTTGAAATTTTGATTGCCTCAGCTTGAGCCGTTTGATGGACTTAAGGACCCCCAGGACCACCTCAACACCTTCAAGACGACACTAGGCCTTTAACAGCCTCCTGACGAAATATTGTGTCGTTCCTTCCCCACCACTCTCAAAGGAGCTGTAAGGGAGTGGTTCACTAAGTTACCAACATCGTCCATTGACAGCTTCGAGCAGTTAAGCAACATCTTTTTGCGCCATTTCATTGGGGGACAACGCCCTAAGAGGCCGGCATATCACTTACTCACCATTAGACAAGGGGAGAAAGAAACCCTAAGGTCGTACATGAAACGCTTTACTCAGGAGACTTTGGAGGTAGACGAAGCTGAACCCAGGAAGGCTTCGCCCATTTGACTCCCCCCTCGTCAGCTTCAGTGGAGACGGGGTGTATCCCAAGGGCATAGTGACACTGACGGTTATAGTGGGGACTCACCCGAGGAAGCTGACTCATTAGTTGGACTTCTTGGTGGTAGATTGTCTTTTATCTTACAATGTGATCATTAAGAGACCTACACTCAACCGTTGGAAAGCAGCCACGCCTACCTACTGCTTGAAGGTAAAGTTTCCAACAGAGAATGGTGTGGGCAAGGTAGGAGGAGATCAAGTACTGGCCAGGAAATGCTACCAGGCCATGCTAGCTGCAAAGAAAACCATACATGGATGATCGAGGAGAAGAGAAAAGATAAAGTGGAAGCCCTAGAGACAGTAGAGTTGGTTGAAGGAGAAACAGCAAAGACGACCAAAATAAGGACGACATTGAGTCCCGAGATGAGGACGAGACTCATCCAATTCCTAAAGGAGAACCTAGACGTCTTCACATTGAGTCACGAGGACATGCCAGGTATATCCACGAAGGTCATCCAACATAGGCTAAACATGGATCCCAAGAAAAAGCCAGTCTAGCAGAGACGAAGGGTCTTCGCTCCAGAGCGGAACCAAGCAATCATGGACGAAGTTAGTAAACTGTTGTCAACAAGCTTTATTCGAGAAGTTTACTACCCAGATTGGCTTGCCAAAGTCGTCCTAGTGAAGAAAGCGAATGGGAAATTAAGAATGTGCGTGGACTTCACGGACCTAAATAAAACTTGCCCAAAAGATAGCTTCCCTCTACCAAGGATAGACCAATTAGTGGATTCTACAGCAAGGGACAAGCTACTGACATTCATGGATGCATTCTCGGGCTACAATAAGATAAAAATGGCAGAAGAGGACCAGGAGAAAACTGCTTTCATCACCAGCTAAGGACTCTATTACTATAAGGTAATTCCCTTCGGACTGAAAAATGCAGGAGCAACCTACTAGAGGTTAGTAAATAAAATATTCAGCAAACAGATTGGGAGAAATATGGAGGTATATGTGGATGGCATACTCGTCAAAAGTAAAGAAGAGCTTACTCATCTAAACGACCTCAAGGAAACATTTGCCACTCTTAGACAGTACCAGATGAAATTAAACCCCAGTAAGTGTGCTTTTGGAGTAGCCTCGGAGAAGTTCTTGGGGTTCATGGTGTCCCAAAGGGGGATAGAGGCAAACCCGGAGAAGGTGCGAGCCAAACTCAACATGACATCACCAAAGACCGTCAATGAAGTCCAGAAGCTCACAGGAAGGATAGCAGCACTAAACAGGTTCGTCTCTAAAGTGACAGAAAAATGCTTACCCTTCTTCAAGACGTTGAAGCAAGCCTTTGCATGGACTGACGAATGTGAGGCGGCATTTCAAGAACTCAAGCATTACCTGAGCAATCCACCCCTCCTAAGTCCATCCAAGGAAGGGGAAAACCTGTATCTATATGTGGCAGTGTCAGCCACAGCCATGAGCGCAGTCTTAATTCTAGAAGAGAATAGGAAACAGCTCCCAGTTTATTACGTCAGTCAAGCTTTCCAAGGGGCAGATTCCAGGTACCTAAGGATTGAGAAGATTGCGTTGGCATTAATAGTAGCTTCGCGCAAGCTGCGACCTTATTTTTAGGCGAACCCCATCTTGGTAATGACGAATCAACCCATCAAGAAGTCCATGAACAAGCCCGAGGCAACAGGGAGAATGGTCCAATGGACAATCGAGCTTAGCCAATTCGACATCGAGTACCACCCAAGGACTGCCATTAAGGCACAGGCTTTGGCAAACTTCATCGCCAAGTTCACTCTTCCAGACGAGGGCAGCCCCACCAACGAGACAGAACGGTGGACTATAGAGACCGATGGTTCGTCAGCCCAAAGAAGGGGAGGAGTAGGGGTCGTCTTAACCACCCCAGACGAAGAAGTACTTAAGTATGGAGTTCAGCTAAAATTCTCGACCACCAATAACGAAGCTGAGTATGAAGGAATATTGACGGGGCTAAGGGTCGGAGAAGCACTAGGAGCTAAAAACTTACTCCTCCAGAGCGATTCTAAGTTGGTAATAGGGTAGATAAAGGAGGAGTATGAAGCCAAGGAGGAAAGAATGTAAAAATACCCCAGGCTGACAAAGCATCTAACACAAGAGTTTGATAGGATGGAATTCGTGCAGATCCCCAAGAGCCTGAACATGATAGCAGACAAAATCGCGAAGCTAGCATCATCAGAAGAAGGATCAACAAGCATGGGCTTAGAGATGGAAGTCCAGAAACGCCATAGCATTGAAGAAATCTCTACATTTGCAATCCAGAGCACAGGTAGCTGGATGACCCAGATCATATCATACCTCCAAGATGGCCACCTTCCACAAGACGCCGAGGAGGCCAGGAAAGTCAGGAAGAAAGCAGCCAGATTCACAATCCTAAATGACACCCTGTACAAGAAAGGCTTTTCTATGCCCTACCTGAAGTGCGTAGATGAAGAGGAAGTCAAGTATATTCTGGAAGAGATTTATGAAGGGGTTTGCGGAGACCATGCAGGCCCCAGATCTTTGGTAAGTAAAGTTGTCAGAACAGGTTACTTCTGGCCTTCTATGCAAGTAGACGCAAGGAAGCTCGTCAAGAAGTGTGACAAGTGCCAGAGGTTTGGAAATGTTCAACGCCTTCCAGCTGAGAAACTGACGACGATAGCCTCCCCATGGCCATTTGCACAATGAAGAATCGACATCATCGGTCCATTGCCCCAAGGTAAGGGACAAGTAAAGTTCCTACTAGTTGCTATTGATTACTTCACAAAATGGGTTGAAGCAAAGGCATTAGCAACTATCACCGAGGCAAGGATCCAGAGCTTCGTATGGAAGAACATAATTTGCAGGTTCGGAATTCCATAAAATATTATATCAGATAATGGGCAGCAGTTCGATAGTCAAGGTTTCAGAGATTTTTGTTTAAGTCTAGGGATCAAGAACCAGTTCTCATCCCCGGGACATCCACAGGCAAACAGAAAAACGGAGGTGACTAATCGAACACTACTCAAGATTATCAAAGCCAGGTTGAATGACGCTAAGGGGGCCTGGCCAGAAGAGTTGCCCAATGTCTTATGGGCTTACCGGACTACAGCAAGAACCCTAACAGGAGAAACCCCCTTCAGACTCATTTACGGCATTGAGACAGTAATCCTGGTCAAAGTGGGAATAAGCAGTATTAGACGAGAAATGTTCCACAAGGACAACAACGATGATCAGCTAAGAGTCAACCTGGACTGCCTGGACAAAGTCAGAGACGAAGCCGCTAACAAGATGACGAAGAATCAGCAAAAGATGGCCGATTACTACAACAAGAGAGTGAAGCTCAAACGACTTGACATAGGGACCTCATCCTACGCAAAGTTACCCCGTCGACCAGAGATCCTGCCCAAGGGAAACTCGGCCCAACCTGGGAAGGACCCTACCGGGTCATCCATTACTCCAAACAAGGCAGCTATCACCTGGAAACCTTAAACGGGCAGAAACTCCCACAACCATGGAACATTGAGCACTTGAAGAAATACCACCACTAGATGTAACAGGCAATTGTATTCATTTTTGAAAGCAATAAAAGAACTATTTAGCCAATGACTTAATGCAAGCAAACACAGTAGCATAAAAAAAAAAGGCTAAGTAACAAGATTCCGCCTAGATGGATGTAAGTTACTGACGAAGCCAAAAATGACAAGATCCCTTAAATAGGTGTAAGTCATAAAATTGGCTAAGTAACAAGATTCTGCCTAGATAGATGTAAGTTACTAACGAAGCCAAAAATGAGAAGATCCCTTAAATGGGTGTAAGCCATAAAAATGGCTAAGTAACAAGATTCCGCCTAGACGGATGTAAGTTATTGATGAAGCCAAAAATGACAAGATCCCTTAAATGGGTGTAAGTCATAAAATTGGCTAAGTAACAAGATTCTGCCTAGACAGATGTAAGTTACTGACGAAGCCAAAAATGACAAGATCCCTTAAGTGGGTGTAAGTCAAACATAAAATTGGCTAAGTAAATTCCGCCTAGACGGATCTACTGACGAAGAAGAAGCAACGCAGACAAGAAACAAGAATATAAACAAGTAAGTGCAGAATTACAAAACATAAGTAAAGGCCCAAAGATAACAGGCAACCAGTACTGTGTTATCATTATAAGCTCATACACACTGGGTAAAGTTGTTCTCAAAACAAAATTAAAGGGCCCAAAACACACTGGGCACCTAAAAAAAAAAGGGATAAAGATTACAAAGGAAAAATGACAGGTTCAGGCATTGTTTGCGTTGTCACCACCAATAGGAGCACTCTCAAGAGCATCTCCCTCAGGAGCCGAGGACTGGGAGGCTTCGTCAACGGCCATCTCTTTGTCCACCTCTTCCAGATCCAAGTTCTCTAGATCTACTCCAACGGGGTGCTTGACGAAGTACCTTCTCAAGAGCTCAAAACCTTTAAAATACCAACTGAAGAGCACTGTGTTGTACTCTTCAGTTTGCTGGAAAGCCTCAGCGGCCTTCGCAGCAATAGTTTTAAGTTTCTCCTTGGCAGCCAAAAGTTGTTCATCTTTTTCCAGAGTTAGCTGCCGCTCGGCTCTAAGGTCGTCTCTCAAGGTCTTGACTTTCTCCTTAAAGGTATTGGCCTCGTCCATGGAAGCAATTAAGTCTTTCTTCAGCTTGAAGTTCTCTGCCTCTAGAGCTTCCATCCTGGACTTCATAAACGCGACCTTGGCTTCCTGGGTGAGGTACTCCGCCGTGATATGAAGACTCTCCCCCAACACCTAAAAAGAAAATTGAAGCCTTCAAGACTACACACAAAAAAAAAAAAAAAAAAAAAAAAAAAAAAAAAGGGAAAAGAGAAAGAAAGGACTGAAATTTCACAAGTACGTTACCTGAACAAGCCTGTGGACATGACGAGCCACCACCTCGTTGGAAGGCACGCCCATGAAAACCTTCAGGTCTTCAATAGTGACGACCTCATGTGCCCTTTCCACCATGAGTTCGCATCGTCCCAAATACTAGATGCACGAGAATCAGCCTTCTCCTTCCCTTTGTCTGTCAAGCATAGCCTCTTGGAGATAGGAGTAGCGATCTCCTCGACAGAAGTCGCCGGAGAGGCCGTCCTCGTCGCCTCAATATCGGGGACAGCTGGAGCAACGAGGGCAGCTGGAGTAATGGGGGGGACCTTTCCCTGTAACGCACATTGTCCTTTTCCCAAGATTGGACAGTGGCTCGTTCTTCTTCGATCTCATTTTTGCGTACATGTCTTGATTAAACTTAGTCGTCATTCCTGCAAGACGAAAACACATAAAAAAAAAAGGGCAAAAGAATCAACACTGACGAGCCTAACACTTACTCTTTTTTTCCTCAATCTCAATATTTCGTAGGACGAAGGAAAAGGATTCTAGACCAAGGCAATAAAAGGCAAGAGTTCGCGGGTCCACCAGATCATCGAAATTCTCGATCGTCCTCGTATACTCAATGGCCTTCTCAATGCGTTTCTTGTATCTGCTTTTAAGCTTGGGCCGTCTCTTAACTACACAAGACAATGGACAGAGGAGTTAGTAACGATAAAATAAACATGATGAAAATTAAGAGACAAGAAGATATAATGACGCACCTAAGTTGGGGGTACTTCACCGACGGAGCAACCTTGGGAGATCACCCCAAACCTCGTTAAAGGGAGTCTCCCAGTCATCTCCAGACATAAAAAAGAACCGGGACTTATAGTATCTGAAGGACGAAGGCAAGTCCCGGACAATCCTAGTCCTCCTCTCCCAAGGCACCAACTCATAATACCCGTGCTCCTTAGATTCCTTCAAACGGTACAAGTAAACGAGCTTGTCCACTCTAATCATGTCTCCATCCGTAGCAGCCAGCCATATCCCCATACAGCTGACCACTATCCTCCACAAATTGGGCATAAGTTGCCCTGGAGCAATACTAAAATGGCCTAAGAGCTCCATAATGAATGGGTGGACGGGGAACCTAAGTCCATGCAGGAAGGTAACCTCGTAAAAGCATACGTCCCCAGGGAAGAAGTGGCAAGCCCATTCCTCCTCACGGGGTAGACGAACCCTAACCCTATCTGAGAACTGGAATCTATCCTTAAACCTAGAGAGTGTATCGTTGTCCAAACCACACACCTCTTCAAGGGCATGAAAAGCCCTAACCTCTCGAGGGGTAGAGACGACGGTATCCCCCTGCACCGAGTCGTCGTTGGAAGACAACCCAGTCACTAGATCTAACCTTAGACATTCTTTCCCTCTCACCCACCAAACCTTCAAACCAATTGATCGATTGACTAAGCACAGGAAATAACTCACCCAATGCAACACCTAAACCACTACCCTCAAAAACAAAATTCCCAACAAAGGGGAGAAAAGCACGGGAATTATCTAAGGAAGCCTCTAAACGAGCAAACAAAAAGGAAACCGAGGGGCATACTACCCTAACCTCAGAGCTAATGACCGTGAAAACTAAAAAGAAAACAGAGGGAAAGAGATGAATACTGAAAACCCCAAAAACCAAAAACAAACACAAAAAAAAAGGGGAGAGAAAATCAGAAATTTATCATAGTTTATATCTACATCGAAAAGAAAAAGGAAGCAGAAAGAAGGAAGAAAGGCATACCTCAAAAAGAAAAATGTAGAAAGCTCAACCACACACTAGCTTGGAGAAGAATCACAAAGAAAGGTTAGAGAAGAAAAGGCTCAGCAATGATTGAGAGTTGGAGAAAGTGAAAGGGAAAGTAAAAAGAAGAGAAGTTTTAAACCAAGGCACGAAAACTGAAATCCAGCGGGAAATTCAAGAGTCACACAATTGGAGCATTAACTCCATTGATCAGAACACGCCACGTGGCCACGATGGGTATGGCGCCGCCACCACGCATTAAATGTGGAGCGAAATCCCAAGAATCATGTCCAGGTCAGGAAACCTTTCACCTTCTGATGGTCGTCATAGCACATCACGACGACCATAGAACCTGGAGGGCAGCTGATGGGATTGACGAGTTCAACTTCCCTGGACGATCTCACCAAATATACTCATCCATCCCAACACGACACGGACAAACACAGAAGAGCCATTAATTAGAGCATTCAATACCTCGATTAGTTATCAAACAATTGGCAGGCCGTTGGGGCCTCATCAAAACCCATATTCATGAACCCTGAGGCATTACAAAAAGGGCACTAAAGCCACAATTAAGCCTCCAACGGCAAGGAACCATGAAACTGTATATATATACTTTGATCAGAGACAAACCAGGTACAAAAAAACATACCTAAAAGCACTCATAGCTACTCTGACATTCTGTGTTATTCTTTAAAGGCTTCCTTAGACTAACTTCGGCATCGGAGGTGTTGTGGCAGGCACCACACCGGTAACCATCTAAAGGGAGCCATCTCACTATATTTGCAGGAACAAAGATGAGGACTCAGCTCCATCTGGACACACTTACAAAGACTGACGATTTGCACTTCATCAGTTTTGAAGTGAAATATTCCAGGATATATAATGTGCAAAACGAGCTTGTATATCAATATAACGCAAAAGGGGTTTTTTAATGTAATGGGAGTTGAGGAAGGTGACTTGAGGTTGGCCAAGCAAAGAAGCTCTATGAATTTGAGCATGGTATTGACATGGTTCTGTGCTGGTAATGGAAAGATGAGTACATCTGTACATGAGGGTCATGTACAAGCCTGCTATATATGATCCATGGAAATTCTCACTTTTGTATGTTTGGTATGATTTTCATTTGCAAATTAATGCTTTCAATTCTGGGCTACATGCATCATACAATGAGCAATTTAAAGGTATTTATTTGTCTAGGTAGTTGACGAGAGAGAGAGAGAGAGAGAGAGAGAGAGAGAGAGAGAGAGAGAGAGAGAGAGAGAGAGAGAGAGAGAGAGAGAGAGAGAGAGAGAGAGACTAACTCTATGCATGAATTTATGAGGGGAGCAATGATGCACGTACTACTATGTACGATATTCATGACCGGCAAGTTGACCGGCTAAATTGTGAAACGGAAAAACCATCCGAAATTGGAAGAGAATCCTCTATATTTTCTAGTTTTTATTTATTGTATTTAACAATGTACGTATATGGTAACACTTCCTATAAATTCTAAATAACATGACACTAAATACCCTTTGGATTTGTAAAACATGATTTGAATTATGAAATAAATTCATTTAAAATGAAGTGTGTCATCCACAAAGATTGTCATTACAATTAATTTTGGGGACTTAAAATTACATGATCACTACATAAACCTTAGATAGGTAAAATTTAATTTAAATCATAAAATAAATCGATTTGAAATGAAGAGTATTCTTTTCCACAAAAATTGTGGATTGAAATATATCATAACAAATTAACAATCAATCCTTTCTCTCACAGCTGAGAAACAAATAGTTAGAAATTTACGTCCTTCTCCAATTGAACTAAACCCATCGAAAATGCACATATTTGCCTTGCAAAAAGCAGTACATATAATAGGATTGTTTTGGAACTTCCCATGTTTGCTTGGTCACACTCAAGAGGCTTCC
>JAPQVY010000131.1:0-61666 GCA_028535165.1 Quercus tomentella
GCAGGTGATGTTTAATGTGGACATGGTATGGCAAAGACATTGATGTAGCATCCACTCTAGCATCGATGCTAATGTGACATGTTAATGACCAAGAATGCGACGTGTTACAAGGTGACATCTCAGATGATATCATAGATCGATCTGAGCCGGTGTGTGTAGTGTGTGGCAAGTGGGTACGTAGGTGCAAAGGATTAGATCTGAGCCGGCTTGCGTCATTTTTTAAATTGACTTTAGGTCATTCAAATGGTGGTACAAGCTAAACTGTGATGTTGCCATATTGATGGAGTTGAAGTGTACTGGCTTGGTGCAATTATCCGTAATAAAAGGGGTGAGGTAATGACTGCCAATTCAGTCAAATGTCCAACAGTGATTGGTAGTGAAGAGGCGGAGATCTTAGCTTGCAGGAAAGTTATGGAATTTGTTGTTGATGCTGGGTTCTATGAGCTAGTTGTTGAGGGAGATGATGTCAATGTTATGAGGCAATTTCTTTCCCAACTCCTAATTTTTCTTTGCTTGGAATGTGATTAAGATGTTCAGTGCCTTGTCCGTGGGCTACACTGGGTTTCTCTCAAATGTGTTAGGAGAAGTGGAAATAAAGTGTCACATGCCCTTGCTCGCCATGCTATAGGAATATCATTGATGAAATATACTGGATGGAGGACACACCCCATGCCAGCTGTGGAAGTTTTGTACCAAGATTCTATTACTTAGCTTAATTGAAAGAACGAATGTTTAAGTTTCAAAAAAAAAAAAAAAAAAAAAAAAAAAAGGATGTCCTATATATCATAACTGGATGAGTTATTTTTTGATACAAAAATAATTGATTTTTTAAATCTTAAAAGGAAACTTCAAACTTACTATCAGCATTTGATGACTTAATTTGTTTTTATCATATAGAGGTGAAATTGAGGACAGAGCTATATTGAGACTATGGGGGTGAAATACCCCCCCCCCCCCCCCCCCCCTCCCCCTCCTCCGATAATATCTAATAATTTATATTTTTTTTATCAAAATTTTTTTTTATAAAGTTTTTGGCGTCCCAAATAAAAGAATTGCCCACTAAAATTTTTTTATAAAAAAAAAAACTATACAAGATTAGAAATAAATTATACAACGTTTATAAAATTCCAACTCAAATTCGTTAGTGTTATGAAAATACTTCATAAAACTCCAATACATATTGTTATATATGTTAGGGTCATATTTTTGTATATTGGCTTAATTTGACTCAAATGCACTTTGTAAGGTTGAATTTATTCAACCATATGTTGGCTTTATTCTATGCTAAATTTGCTTATAATTCAGCAATTAGAAACTCTATATTTAGGTGGGAATTATGTAAGGGTTGTGTGTAAGCGAGGTGTAAAGATTTGACCAAGTGTGTGTATTCAAGAGCATTCTCGCGACTAGAACTCGCAACTGACTCGCGAGTGGTGACTAGCCAGAAGTGTCACACCGTGTGAAACATGCAAGAAGTTGAAGGGTCAGGACAGCTGGATTACTACAAAAGAAAAAGTACAGTCCGGCCATTCTGTTATTTGGTGACTGGAACTCGCGACTCATCCCAGTCGTGAGTCACTCGCCAAAGCACCATGTTTTGCAGAAAAATGACTTTTCACGTTTCTTCTCATACTCTACTATAAATACCTTTATACCCACAAAATGTAGAGAGTTTCTAGAGATAATTTTAAGAGATAAACCCTAGAGAACAACAAAATTGATTCATCCACAATTTTATACCTTTGATTCTCAAGTTCCTCTACTCTCATCCTCTCCATTGTCATACCCTTGAGAGAATCTTTAGCCAAATCCTTACCTCACCATATTCATATCAGTGAGAAGGTTATTTAGTGCTTAGGAAGTAGTTCAGAGAGGACCAATTCATTTTGGTTGATACAATGGGCTTATTGCGGGATCCGGTAAACTAGAGAAGACAAGATTAGGCTTAACCCTATTGGAGCAAGAAGCATGGAAGTCTTAGGTGCATCGGGTAGATTAGATTTGGAAGATCTTTTGCTATTCATGTATCCCAACTAATTTTCTAATGGATCATTTTACCACTTGGAAGGTGGCGAAGAGATTTTTCGCCGAGTTCTTTGATTTTCTCTTTGATAACACATGCCGATGTTATCTTGGGTTTGCTTCTCATTTTCCATTACTCTTTGCATTTAATTACTGCTGTGTTGTGATTAAATTATGGCTTAGAGTAGTTTGTTTATTTGGGTATAGCTTATATTTATCATTCTGCACATATATTGTTTAAATATAAGCTTGTGTTGGTAATTTTTATTTTTATTTTTTATTTTAAATTGGGGGTCTAAACCTTCACTAGTGTTTTACACACTAAGTGAGCTTTACACTTTTTATGTATCTGAGTAAGTTGAATTGTGATCAATTATGAACAAGTGGAAAATATTTAGGATATAAGAAACTGCTCAAGAAAAGCTCAAGAATTGTTGAATTTGCTACTTCAATAGTAGGCTTGATTGCACTTGACCGATTAAGCTTTATTAAACCTTTTTTTTTTTTTAGATGTCAAGCTTTATTAAACCTTGATACTATCTTGATACCTTTTAATTTATAGCTACGAGATTTCTGAATTTGGCAGCAAAAATATTTTAATTAAACCGGCTGTATTTGTGGGTTTGCATAACCCTAGTTGGAGAGCCTACTTAAAGGCCCATTAACCTCCACTTTAAATAAGGTTGTAAAGGCAAAAAACCTAATACTTTGAGATTGAAACCCTAGCCTCCACCTATTGAACTAGGGAGTTTAGAAAATAGAAGAAGAAGATATTTTTGCCACTTTTGTGCACCATTAGATTATGTATCAAGCAAAGTCTCAGGCATCAACGATAAAGATCTATCAATGTTTATTATGAAGCTATTGCAAATATCAACTGCAGCAATCAAGGATTGCTGTGGTGAATTAATCATGAAAGTTGGTTCTTGCAAAGAAGTAATCTAATTGAGATTAGAGCTGAGCTTCCTTACAGATTAATAGGTTCTACGAGAGCTAGGTACTTCAAGATCTAATAAGATTCCTTGTATTTGTAAACTCAATTCTTGTTGGTGGATTTTTCGAGAAGTGATGATTGAAACTCACCCGATGAGGTTTTACCTACAAAGGTTATACCTATCGTGATCAAATTGTTGTGTTAAACTTATTTTTCCGTTGCACCTAACTTTAGTTTAGTGATTTGATTATGCCTTAATTGGATTTGCATGTAATTGAACATTAATTAACTTAAATTATTAATTAATTAACTAGGGTCAATATCTTAACCCAACAATATATTCTAGGAATCTAGTGCATTCTACAATAATACATAAAACTCCAATACACTTAGTTTTCATATTTTTGAGTACTCAAATAACATTGGACAAATTTCAACTCCATAAAAGTTTTGAAGTACATTTCACCAACCCATCAGAAAATCATCTATGTACACTTTTATTCACATGACCTATTTAATGAGCCAATGACTTTTTAAATAATTTAATGAGTTATGTAATTTAATACACATGGAAGTTTATAAATTACTATAGTAATAGATTGGAGGAGATTTCTCCAAATTGGTTTGGAGGTAAACTTTTTCTACTATTTTTCATCAATTTATTTTATTATTACTTTCTAGTGTTTAATTTTTTTTTTTTTTTTTTTAATCTCTGAGACAGTTTAATTGTAAAATCACATTTTTAGGATATTTATTGGAATGATAGTTTACTAAATTGATTATTAATTGGTGTATTGTCTATTGCTTTGTTATTTGTTGGTCAAATAATTGTTATTACTCTAGGCATCTAATTTATTCTACAAGATTGTTAGTATAGCCAGTGGTAAATGAAGTTATTCTTTCAAAATATAAAGTCAAACATTTAAGAGGTTAAAAATCTAATAAAGTAAAACTATTGCATAACACATGAATAAAACAAAAATATAATACATATATTGGATGAATGTAATTTAAATTTAATTTTTATTATATAATAAAAATTATAGATCATTAATTACTCAATAAAATATAACCATTCAATTTTATATGAACGATAGTTTCTAAACAAGATGTTAAAAACCGAAAAAAAAAATTCAGATTTGTTTTTTTTTTTTTTTTGTAATTTTAGGTGATGAGGCCGTGAATATCACCAGTGAGTTTGCACGATCCTCGCTCACCAATGCAACCTGCAAGAAGAAGAAAGTAATCTCGCCGTGGGCACCGGTGTGGTGTCGACCAAGTACCCTCCGACGGTCAAGTTAGAATTGTTCTCAACTCTAGAGTGCTAGAGAGGGTAAGTTATGCGTACCTTGGTTTGTGAGAGTATTGGGGCTTTTATATTAGTAGAAAGTCGGCTTCTCTTCCTTGGACTAGAAATCTTTTCCTTTTAGGATTCTACTATGAGCAATCCCAAACGTGATGGACAAGCATTTCTTCTTAGAGTGGGCTTTTCATCAAGGCGGATCTTCTAGAATTATCCTTATGCGGACACTCTGATTTTCCTAGGATTCCATCGGATTCCAAACGTGTACACCAAGTATTTTAAGTAATGCTAAGCCCCAGGCCCTTCCTTAATGCCGGCCCATGAGTCCGAATCCGTCAGGCCCATTGTTGCGTGATTTCTGACCCCTTCAGTTGCCCCTTTCACCCTATGATCCGTCATGATTTTTAAGTGGTCGGATCATTAGGGTGACGGTTAAATACGATTGGGATGGTGATCAGGTATTGTTCATGATGACGGTTGAAAATTTGATAAGGTTGACAGCTCTCTAAGGGGTATCATCTGCGGATGCGTGTTGACAGGTTGTCAACATTTATGAGGCATGCCATGTGTCGCATTTTGATTGGATGGTGTATCGGATCAAGGCGTTGCTTCGTCTTCCGTGCACCCCTCATATATATAACATACCTCTCCCCTTCATTTCCATTATTTTCGGCCAAATATCGTTGTCAGAGTAGAGTCGTCGACTTTGTCAGAGCACTCCGTCGACAATCCATATCCGTCGATTACTCAACCATCAACTACAATTTACTAAGTGTGGTGAGTACTTATTCTCATTTTTTGAAGTTGCATTTCCTGCTTATATTTTTTTTAGACCCACACACCCGTCAGTACATTTAGACCCGTCAGTCTTAGGTTTCATCGTTAATTGTAGGCAATGTCTAGTGCGTCAAGTAACCAGTCAGTGGTTCGTGACGGGACGGAATACGAGGAGGTATACCCGTTCGGTCACAAAGACCAGAAGAGTCCCGGTGAAGATAGGAGTCCGTCTTCCTCTTCTTCATCCTCAGCAAATGAGGATATGGAGATGGTTGAAGGTTCTTCTGATGATGACGGGGATCAAGCATTGGGATCCGTCGTTGGTGCTGATGGACTTAGGGAGTTCATCATGCTACCAGAGTGGACGGTGCATAACTTCAGATCAATCATCAAGGAGAGACACTTCAGCACTTTTAGAGCAAACTTCCAAATTCCAGATAACATCCCCATCCGTCTACCTTACGTGTCGGAGAAGTGTTATTATGAAGGTGTAGAGGGTGTCGGAGTGTACGAGCAGATGCTGAAGGCCGGACTTCGGTTTCCGCTAAGTACACTTCATAGGGAACTCTTACATTATTTGGGACTGTCCGTCACCCAAATATCTCCGAACGCCTGGAGGGTCTTCATAGCGATGGAGATTCTCTATGGTGCGATGTCAGACGGTGAAAGGAGGTTGACAGTGCGTGAATTCCTTCATTGCTACCGTCCGGATGAGATTGATAGATCAAAGGGGATGTATAGTTTTGCTTGTAGAAGCCCTTTGTTGAAGGTTATCTTTGAGACCCCCGACTCAAATAGAGACTGGAAGAGTCGTTACTTCTTCCTTGAGGGTGACAGATGGATGAACAATCCAGGGGAGACGGAGTACATGCCCGTTGACACAACTTGGGGAGTGATACAACCATCTCGTATGCATCCGTCAAGTTTTGTAATCCTTTTCATACCTGTCCATTAGCATTGTTTTTCTAACAATCTTCAGTCTCTGCAGGTAGACGGCGCCCACAAGTTAGTCTTGACGAGTACAGTTTTCTTGAGAAGATCTTCCAAAAGACTAAGCCGGAAGAGAGGACTTGGGCCAAATTGGTGAACCCAAAAACAATACATTGGTATTGTGATGGTCCTGAGCCTACTCAAGAGGCCATTAAATACGACGAGAGGATTCATAGACGTAAGCCCGTCAACTTTTTTAATTTACCAACTTATTTTTATTGCTTGCAAATAACTCCATCCGTCATATTTCGCAGAGATGGACGACGTAAAGAGGAGGGCACTGATTAAGTCACAGGCCGTCAGGCAAAAAGTGATAGGTGAGGTTGTCGTGCCTAAGGGGACGGTGTCGGCGGCAAAAAGAAAACAGTCGTTCAAGTCTGACCGTCCACCTAAGCAACAAAAAATACCCTTAGAGCCCGTCGTTGGATTGATGGCTGAGGGTGCTAAGACCGTCACCCCAGCTAAGCATGGGGTTGGCAAGGGCCTAATGAAGGCTCCGTCCACCAGCCAGGAGAAGCCTCCTCCCCTTCTCCGTGACGACTCAAAATTTGCTTTGGAGAGGCTTACGTTGATTATTTCCTCGGAGGACTACGAGGACCTGGGCAATCACTCGACGGAGGCCATGGGGGAGACGGGTCTGTTTGCCGTTGCACAGGTAACTTTACCCGTTGGCTTGAGTCCGTCAACTTCTCTTTGCTTCATTTTAACACCCTTTTTCGTTTATTTCAGTCGTTGGTTATGATGAAGGGCCTAATGGACTGGTGTTTAAACCGAGAGGCAACTCTGGAACGTGTACGGGCAAAGGCAGAGCAGACGGAAGACGAACTCAGTCAACTTCATAAATGGAAGTATACAATGGAAAAGAAGTTTGACTTGTGTGAGCAGGAGAGAAAAGAGCTTGAACAGAGGACGGAGGAAACTGGGAAGGCCTTGGAAGCCAAAGACCAGGAAATAGAGGTCTTGAAGGAAAAGCTCCGTCAGGCCAAGGAGGTTGCGGTCTGTGAGTACCGAGACTCCGACGCTTTGTTAAGAGAGCTGGGGGGT
Organism: Quercus tomentella; assembly: GCA_028535165.1. Taxonomy (NCBI): domain Eukaryota; kingdom Viridiplantae; phylum Streptophyta; class Magnoliopsida; order Fagales; family Fagaceae; genus Quercus; species Quercus tomentella. The sequence goes on from JAPQVY010000131.1 coordinate 7,071, forward strand.
TCGTTCCTTCAAGGCCTCGATGACGCACTCCGTCAGCTCAGAAAAGCCTATCCTGAACTGGACGTATCAATGATAAACGTCAATGATCAAGATCAGACGTCTGTTATGCCCGCTGCTTCAGAAAATACGGATGACCTTTTTGGTGACGATGTGCTTCAGGGTGACGGGGAGTCAGTCCCGTCAAAGGATGTCCAAGATGCCAGCCTAGACAAAGTAGACTGATACTTATTATCTTGTAATCTGTTTTTTGAACACAATCCGTCCCTTCTTTTTTGTATTAAACAGTTGCCCATCTGGGCTTTTTATCCGTTTATTAATGTTTTTACTTTATTTTTATGCTTACTTTTACTGTTTGGCACTTCCTTATATACCCGTCCTTATGAAGATGAGAGTATTTCTAGCCAATAGTTTAATCCGTCCATTTTGTGGAGTTCAATGATATTTCACTATTATTGATCTTGTCCACCCTTGGTGACCCGTCCTCCTTGAGGACTTGTTACATCATTCTTTGGGTGGTCCGTCCAAAGTTACTTTCGTTACGCTGATCCGTCCTTTTTTTTTTTTTTTTTTTTTTTTTTTTGGACAATTTATTTCACACTTAAGGTGATCCGTCCACTTTTGGACTTTGTGTTACTTTTTGTGATCCGTCCACTTTGTGGATAGTGATCCGTTCGTCTCAAGGACAGTGATCCGTCAACTTTGTGGACTGTTTTCACTCATTGAATGATCCATCCATTTTTGGACTTTATAGGGTAGTTCAACCTTTTTGTGACCCGTCCACTTTGTGGATAGTGATCCATCCACTTTGTGGATAGTTTTTTTACTCATTGAGTGATCCGTCCATTTTTGGACTTTATAGGGTAGTTCACCCTTTTTGTGACCCGTCCACTTTGTGGATAGTGATCCGTCCACTTTGTGGACAGTTTTTTTTACTCATTGAGTGATCCATCCGTTTTTGGACTTTAGGTAGTTCACACTTTTTGTGATCCGTTCACTTTGTGGATAGTGATCCGTCCACTTTGTGGACAGTTTTCACTCATTGAGTGATCCGTCCATTTTGGATTTTATAGGGTAGTTCACCCTTTTTGTGATCCGTTCACTTTGTGGATAGTGATCCGTCCACTTTGTGGACAGTTTTCACTCATTGAGTGATCCGTCCATTTTGGATTTTATAGGGTAGTTCACCCTTTTTGTGATCCGTTCACTTTGTGGATAGTGATCCGTCCACTTTGTGGACAGTTTTCACTCATTGAGTGATCCGTCCATTTTGGATTTTATAGGGTAGTTCACCCTTTTTGTGATCCGTTCACTTTGTGGATAGTGATCCGTCCACTTTGTGGACAGTTTTCACTCATTGAGTGATCCGTCCATTTTGGATTTTATAGGGTAGTTCACCCTTTTTGTGACACGTCCACTTTGTGGATAGTGATCCGTCCACTTTGTGGACTCCGTTGCCTGTATTAATTCGTAATAAACATTCATGTGGAAAATCGAAGTTGTCTCTGAATCTTCTTTAAAGAAAATTTATTTCTAGAAAAAGTACCTGCCCCCTTGGGCTTAAAAAGGCACAAAAAGATTGTAGCAAAGGTGAAAGAAAAGCTTGTAAATTGTAGCCAAAAAATAAAATGAACTTGGAGATCGCCGGTTCCCCATGTTTTTTCTACTGGTAGTATTTCCGAAGATGTTCCGTGTTCCAAGGGTGCTGCAGCTTTTGTCCGTCAATCGTTTCGAGGTGGTAGGTGCCCTTTCTTTGCCATGACGTGATCCTGTAGGGTCCTTCCTAGTTGGGGCCGAGCTTTCCTTGTGAAGGATCTCTAGCGGCGCCCATTACTTTTCGTAATACAAGATCCCCGACCTGGAAGTCTCTGTGCCTCACTTTGTTGTTGTAGTGTTTCGCCATGAGGTTTTGATAGCGCGCCAACCTCTGCTCCGCTGCCGCTCTGACTTCGTCCACTAGATCAAGTTGGAGGTGCATAGCCTCTTCGTTTTTATCTTTGTCGTAGCTCTCCACCCTGTAGCTCGTGAGACCCACTTCAGCGGGAATGATTGCTTCGGCTCCATATGCAAGTCGGAACGGTGTTTCTCCAGTGGGAGTTCTTGCTGTGGTTCTGTATGCCCACAGGACGCTAGGTAGTTCGTCCGGCCAGATTCCCTTTGCCCCCTCAAGACGGGTCTTGATTATTTTGAGCAGGGACCGGTTTGTGACCTCGACTTGCCCATTCGCCTGTGGATGTGCGGGTGACGAGTAGTGATTCTTGATCCCTAGCTCCGAGCAGAAATCTCTGAATGCGCTGTTGTCGAATTGCCTACCGTTGTCAGAGACTAGCACTCTGGGTATCCCGTACCTGCATATAATGTTTCTCCAGACGAAGCTCCGGATGTTTTTCTTTGTTATTGTGGCTAAGGCTTCCGCCTCGACCCACTTGATGAAGTAGTCTATGCCGACTACCAAGAACTTCAGCTGCCGGATAGCCGTTGGGAACGGGCCCATGATATCAAGTCCCCATTGCGCGAATGGCCAGGGTGCCGTCATAGGTGTCAGTTCTTCGGACGGCTGCCTGATGAGATTGCTAAACCTTTGGCATCTGTCGCAAGATTGGACATAGGATTGCGCATACTTCATCATTGTAGGCCAGTAGTATCCTGCTCGGATCAATTTGTGTACTAGTGATCGTGCGCCCGAGTGGTTCCCGCAGATACCCTCGTGTATTTCTCTCATCACGTAGTCTGCTTCCTCTCGGCATAAACACCTCAAGTACGGTCGCGAAAAACCCCTTTTATATAGGACGTCCTTTATCAGCACGAAACGCGAGGCCTGGACCTTCAGCTTTCTTGCAGCGCCCTTTTCTTCTGGTAACACCCCAGCCCTTAGGTAGGAGATCAATGGCGTGGTCCAGTTATACTCAGCGTTTACCACCTGCATATTTGTTCCGTCATCGATAAGTGGGGATATTTGGACGAATGATAATACCTGTTCAGGAACCAGCATGAATTCAGCAGATGCAGCTTTTGCTAGGTGGTCAGCCCATTCGTTCTCTTCTCTTGGGATCTGAAAGAATTCGACTTCGAGGCTGTTGGTCCGGTACTTCACTTCTTCCAAATACCTCCTCATTCTATCGTTCTTGCATTCGTAGTCGCCTTTGATCTGATTTGTTACCACTTGTGAGTCGCAGTGGGCAATTATGCTTTTTGCTCTGCGGCCTCTGCAAGGTCTAGCCCTGCTACCAAGGCTTCATACTCCGCCTCGTTGTTGGTCGTTGGGAAATCCAACCGGATCATGCATTGTATCGTGTCCCCCTGCGGAGTTTTAATCACTACTCCGGCTCCTCCGGCTCTTCTGTTTGAGGATCCGTCGGTATAGATACTCCATTGTTCCTTGTTTTCTATCAGCTGATCCTCCCCGAGTGTGAATTCGGCGATGAAGTCAGCTACTGCTTGCCCTTTGATGGCCGTTCGCGGACGGTACTGGATATCAAATTCGCTAAGCTCTATTGCCCATAAGGCCATTCTCCCTGCTGCTTCTGGGCTATCCATGGCTTTTCTCAGTGGCTTGTCTGTTAAGACAATGATCGTATGCGCCTGGAAGTATGGCTTAAGTCTCCGCGCGGCGATTACTAACGCAAAAGCCAATTTTTCCATCTGAGGGTACCTCTCTTCTGCTCCACGGAGTGCGCGGCTTGTAAAGTAGACGGGTTTCTGTATGCCGTCATCCTCCCTCACCAATGCCGCGCTTACCACGGCACCCGATACTGCCAAATAAAGGTAGAGTTTCTCACCTTGTACGGACGGATTGAGCAGTGGTGGAGACGAGAGATAGGTTTTCAGGTCGTTGAAAGCCGTTTGGCATTCATCCGTCCACTTAAATGACTTCCTCAGTGTGCGGAAGAATGGCAAGCACCTGTCCGTCGCCCTTGAGACGAACCTGTTTAAAGCCGCGATCTTTCCATTTAGACTTTGGACCTCCTTTATCGTCCTTGGTGGTTCCAACTCCATTATTGCCCGTACCTTCTCCGGGTTGACCTCTATCCCTCTTTGGGATACCATGTAACCCAAGAATTTCCCCGCTGTTACTCCGAATGCACACTTGTTCGGATTCAGCTTCATGTTGAATGATCGGAGTGTATCGAATGTTTCTCTGAGGTCGTCTAGGTGATTTTCTTCGTGCATGCTTTTAACCAACATGTCGTCAACATAAACCTGAACATTCCTGCCGATCTGATGTGCAAACATCTTGTTCATTAGCCTTTGGTACGTTGCTCCAGCATTTTTGAGTCCAAACGGCATCACCTTGTAGCAGAATAGTCCCTGACTCGTGACAAAAGAGGTCTTCTCCTGATCAGATTCGTCCATCATGATCTGGTTGTAGCCAGAGAAAGCGTCCATGAAACTTAGAAGCTGGTGTCTTGCAGTTGAATCCACAAGGGTATCTATCCGTAGGAGCGGGTAGCTGTCTTTGGGGCAAGCCTTGTTGAGATCCGTGAAATCTACGCACATCCTCCAGCTTCCGTTGGCCTTTTTAACCATCACGACGTTTGCCAGCCAGTCGGGATAGTATACTTCCCGGATGAAACCTGCCTTCAGTAACTTCCCAACTTCCTCGGCTATGGCCTTATCTCGTTCCTGGGCGAAGACTCGCTTCTTTTGTCGGACTGGAGGGAAGGAGGGCGACACATTCAATCTGTGGACCATGACTGAGGGGTCGATTCCTGGCATGTCTTCATGATTCCAGGCGAAGACATCTTGGTTATTTCTTAGGAAAGTCGTGATCATCTATCGTATCGACCAACTGGCTAGTGTGCCGATTTTTGTTGTTCGTTCAGGCCGTGTGTCATCAAGTCTTACTTCTTCCAGCTCTTCGACTGGTTCTGCTAATGCTCGCTGCTTCCCGATACACATCGTCTGCTGCTGATCCTCCATCTCTAACATGGCAATATAGCATTCTCGTGCTGCTACTTGATTTCCCCGCAATTCTCCTACCCCATACTCCGTCGGGAATTTGATCATGAGGTGGTATGTTGAAGTTACCGCTTTTCAGGAATTGAGAGTGGGTCGTCCGAGGATGGCGTTATAGGCGGACGAGCAGTCGACCACTAGAAACGTTATCTCCTTTGTGATCTGCTGAGGATAGTCACCTGCCGTCACAGCTAGCGTTATTGCGCCCAATGGGAATACCTTTGTACCCCCAAATCCTACGAGTGGGGCGTTCGTTGGGGACAATTGTTCCCTGTCAATTCTCATCTGCTGGAATGCCGGATAGTACAGGATGTCGGCTGAGCTGCCGTTGTCGACGAGGACCCGGTGCATATTATAGTCCCCAACCTGGAGGCTGACTACTAGCGCGTCGTCATGAGGATGGTGAAGTCTCCGCGTGTCATCTTCTGAAAAGTTTATGACGGGGTTACTCATTCGCGGCATCTTTGGTACAGATCCTGTAAGTTGGACGCTATGGACCATCCTGAGGTAGGTTTTGCGGGCTTTCTTGGAAGATCCGGCTACAGCCGTGCCCCCTACAATCATTCGGATATCTCCTATGGGTGGTCTAGGGCGCTCGTTCTCTTGTCGGGGGGCCTGTTCTTCCGGTGCATCAGTTCTTTCCCTGCTAACGAACCTCTGTAGCTTCCCCTGCCTGATTAGGGCTTCAATCTACTGCTTCAAGTCATAGCAGTTAGATGTGTCGTGCTCGTGATCTCGGTGAAAGCGACAATACTTGTCTCTCGGTCTTTTGTTGGGGTCTCCCTTCAACTTTCCAGAGAAGGTCAAAGCTCCTTCATCTTTGATTTGCATCAATACTTGGTCGATCGGGGTGGTTAACGGGGTGAAATTGGTGAATCTCCCAGTGGGGGGTCTGGAGCGCTTTTCTTCGCGTTGATCCCCGGTTCTAGCAACCTTTCGTCCCCTATCTTGTCTCGTGTCCTCCTGCCTTTCCCTCTTCTTTGGCCTTTCCTCACGGGCCAGCAGCGCATCTTCTGCATTCATGTACTTAGTAGCCCTGTAGAGAACGTCCGTCATGGTTTTTGCGTCATTCTTGTACAAGGAAAACAAGAACTTACCCTTCCGCAGTCCGCTAGTGAACGCGACCACGAGTATTTTATCGTCAGCTTCATCAATCGAAAGGGCTTCTTTGTTGAAACGTGTTATGTAGGCTCGCAGTGTTTCGTCTTCTCGCTGCTTGATGTTCATTAAGCACGCGGTGGACTTTTTGTATCGATGTTCGCCTATGAAGTGTGAGGTGAACAGGGCGCTCAACTCCTTGAAAGTATTGACGGAGTTCGGGGTTAACCTACTGAACCAAATTCTCGCAGGCCCCTTCAGCGTGGTCGGGAACGCCCTACACATAATCTCGTCAGGTACACCCTGAAGGTGCATCAGTGTTTTGAAGGTCTCTAGATGATCGAGTGGATCCTTGACCCCGTCGTAACTTTCGATCTGGGGCATCCGGAACTTCTGTGGCAGGGGGAATGAGTTGACGGGCGTGGTGAACGGTGAGTTTGTCCTGTTCACCAAGTCATCAAGATCAGAAGATACTCGACCCTTGAGGGCGTTCATCATGACCTCCATTTGCTCTTTCATCGCCTGCATCTCTACGACGATTGGCGGAGGGGCAAAATCCATAAGAGACGGAAGGCTCACGTTTTGCCGCTCCGGTCGGCTTGAGGCGTTGCTGCCCTCTGGCTTCTCCTGCTCCCTTCGCTCGGCGCTGTTACCTTCCTGGTTTTGCTCCTGAGGGTTAGGTCCTGCATCCTTTTGGCGTAGCTGTTCCTCCAGATCATGGTTTTGCTTTGTGAGTCGTTCTACTGCCGTCATAAGAGTCTGGACCTGTCTTTCTAATGCAGTAGATCTCGGTGGATCCTCCTTTTGCGCGTTGTTGGTGGTAGCCATCGAGCGAGTGAGTACCATGCAACTCTTATGTCCGGGAGGCGATGATCTGGCTTAACTTCTTCGCTTCCCCACAGACGGCGCCAACTGATGAGGCCGTGAATATCACCAGTGAGTTTGCATGATCCTCGCTCACCAATGCAACCTGCAAGAAGAAGAAAGTAATCTCGCCGTGGGCACCGGTGTGGTGTCGACCAAGTACCCTCCGACGGTCAAGTTAGAATTGTTCTCAACTCTAGAGTGCTAGAGATGGTAAGTTATGCGTACCTTGGTTTGTGAGAGTATTGGGGCTTTTATAGTAGTAGAAAGTCGGCTTCTCTTCCTTGGACTAGAAATCTTTTCCTTTTAGGATTCTACTATGAGCAATCCCAAACGTGATGGACAAGCATTTCTTCGTAGAGTGGGCTTTTCATCAAGGCGGATCTTCTAGAATTATCCTTATGCGGACACTCTGATTTTCCTAGGATTCCATCGGATTCCAAATGTGTACACCAAGTATTTTAAGTAATGCTAAGCCCCAGGCCCTTCCTTAATGCCGGCCCATGAGTCCGAATCCGTCAGGCCCATTGTTGCGTGATTTCTGACCCCTTCATTAGGTTATCTCCTACAAAATATAAATTTTTGCTCACCTAAATAGCGAACATATATAACTGCATATAAGTGTGTGTCTATGCATATATATTGAGTTTAGTTTCATACAAATTCATTTAGACCTAGAGGGTGCTTCCCAAAACCTTATTTCTAGCTCGATTCTAGGATGAAATGCTTTTAACTCAACAACAAACTATTTCGGCTGGAGCAATCATCACCTTAAAGAAAGTACTTAATATTTTCAAGACGGCTCAAAGTCAGCATTAATCTTCAGTTCATAATATATATAAAAATTAATGTTAACAAAATGTGCAAGTGATAGTGACCACTTACCAGCAGAAGAGACTCTGAGGGAGTCCTGCATATAGAGAGACAGTTTGTGAGTCTTTGAACTGGTGTTGTACTTTTGAGCGGCAAGTTCCATTGCTATTTTCTCTTCTTTTCCAATACGGGTATTCACATCAATGATCAAACCTACTCTGGTAACATCAATGTTGTTGGCTTCAGCTCCATGAGAGACAATAAGAAGAAAAAAGATTAGTACTGGAAACAGAAACCAAGATTTTGGTGTCATGAGTTGGGGCATTTGGGAATCTTGTGTCTTGGTGTGGGATACAATGACTGGAGCGACAGTACTGGTTGGTTGTATATACAATATATGGATCGATTAATGAGTGTTTTCAAGGCTTTGTTGAAGAACCATTTTAAGAACGATGTAATATTGTGGGAGATTCTAATATCTTAAATGTGCAAGTAAAAAAACGCGTTATTTCTGTAAGTGTGGAATCTTGTGTGTCTTTGACTTCATCTTCTATAAAATCGAATTTTCTCAACAGTGATAAGTAGATGATAAGAGAGATTGGACATCTTCTTGGAATTGAGATTTGGAAGGACATGCACTGATTATTCCAGGAAAGAGAGATATCTTTGAAAGCGTGTGGTGAGAATGAAGAATGGGGAAATGTACAGTTTCCTTGAATTCTATTGATATCTTAGTGGTCAAGAAAAAGAGCATTGTATTCACAAAATATTTTACTATATTTTTGACACTGGCTAATGTAGCAAACTTGTTATAATTCTTATTTGAGTCCACAAATAACAACACTGTTTTACCTATGGTTAATAATTTTATAAGTATCAAATTTATTGTGTCTATAAACTTTCTAAAAAAAAAAAGTTACTCCTGCTAAAAATTAAAGAGAGATGATGAATACTTCAAACTCTTTAGATAGTGTGTTGGACTCAAAAGAAGTGAGAAATTGGATTGTAGTTTATCAAGCAATGCACAAGCTTTTACTTGAACATATGACTTTAAATGAACTAAGCTATTAATAAGCAGTTCGGACTTGGCTCAATAAAAAAGTCATTCATGTTAATTTATATTTTTATAAACAAGATAAGTTTTGAGCCTTAATTTTAGGCTTGTTAAATAAACAAGCTAAGCCCAATCTAAAAAGTTTTTTCATGCACAGGCTCATAAACAATAGATTTTGATAAAATAAAAAAACGAGTGTTAATAACTTGATATTAGCTTGGAAATAAACTCATATTTTACTAAGCCTTTGATTGATTGGGAATTGAGACCACTCATCCAAACCAAATGGGTTTGATAGCATGCTTAATATGGGATAAATAATGTACTTGTATTAGATTTCAAGTTCAAGAACATGATATTTAGTTTGAGCTTGAGCTTGAGCGTGGTTTGAGTAATGAATCAAGTCAGCCAAGCCGAGCTCAAGCTTTTAGACCTTTAGACAAGCTTAAAGCCTTAAACTCAAACATTGTTTGCAGGGCTTGGTTCAAGCTCTAGCCAAGCTTGAACATTTTGCATTTATTGTTGAGCCGAACTTGAATATTCAATACTTAACAAAACTCGGTTTATTTACTGCCTTACCTAAGTGCAGCACTATGCATGTTGATGTGTAAGTGAACAAACAAGACCAAATATTCTTTTTTTCTAACTTGGGAAGTTTTATCTCATAGATTTTATTAATGGATGTCCTTGTGTATTCTTTGAGGCCTTAAAAGAGTACCACTCATATTAGAAAATAGTATAAATAAATAAATTGGATTTCATGCTAAAAATGACTTGAATCTCTATAAAAATATAGTGGTTCAACTATATTAAAAAATTTTACCTTAAAATGCAGTTGCATTGAATATGACCCTTAAATCATCATATCATTATAATTTATATATGATAAGATTACATAAACATGAATTTTTTTTTATCAATTTTTTACCCCATTAATCAAAGCAATATGATTAAAATTCTCGTTCGATGCTCCAAAACATGTTTTTATTTATTTTGCATAATATTCTAGGAATCTAGCGGTAAATTATTTGCATAGTATTTATTAAAAGATATAGTTTTCAGTCATTTTTATATTAAATGCATGACACAAATCTAAAACCTAGATTATTTCCCCAAAAATAAACCTAAAATTAAATTATTTACAAAAAAGTTGAAACAAAAAAGCCAAAAACTTTTAGCAAAAAAATTTTGTAAACAGATCTCGGCGAATACTATAATACCTTTGAGATTTTTGCATTTTGCTATATATAATAACATCTAAAAATAGATGTTCATTGTAGCAACACTATACTTAAACACTATTATTTTATTTCATATTTAATATTTTTAATTTCACAAAAATTTAACAACATCTATGCCTTAAACACTATTATTTGGTAATACAAAATGTGTTTAAGTAAATGCTATATTAGCAGACATCAAACGTGCATTTTCTTGTACCATTGGACTTTAGCCTGAGTAGGTCCTCCTCTACCCCAGTTTGCACGCAAACAAATAAATTGGTGTAGGCAAGGCGTATGACAGAGGTACAAAGTTGCATTAAATTTGAAATGATATGTTGGTAAATTTCACACTATATATATGGAAAACAAATTTGACTATCCATTCCTTTCAGACGACAGCACAATGAACTTTTGCAAGGCTACGAATGATTTTGATATATGAGGATTACGTGGTCGAACTTTCACCCTTCTATGAAAAGATGTCACACTCACGGGGCGGTTTTGGAATATTTACGCTAAAAGATGTCACACTGTGGTGCTCTTAAGGTTGCGTTTATTTTTAGTGTAAATGGGTTTGGAAAAATATTTTATAGCCTATGTGTGTTTGGTTGCACATGTAAAATACAGTTAAACTGAAAATCTTTTCATTTGACCGTAATATAAGACCCTTAGACCTATAAAATATTTTACACATTAGTTTTAGACTGTGTTTGTTTCGAGATTTGGGAAAATATTTTACACCCTATGTGTGTTTGATTGCACATGTAAAATACGGTCAAACTGAAAATCTTTTCATTTGACCGTAAAATAAGGCCACTTGACCTGTAAAATATTTTACACATTAGTTTTACCTTTAATTCGCCTCCTTCAGACCCACCCACCAATCTGTTGTCCTTTACCTCCCTCTTTCTCTCAATCTATCTCTCCCTCTCCCTCTCTCACAATCGGTGCTTATTTTTTAGAAAGATTGAATTTTTCTTTTTTATGTTTTTTGTTGATTTGGTTTATATATTTAGATTTCCTATTATAATATTTGTTTGGAAACTGAGAAAATGTGAGAGAATGTGTTTTTTAGAGGATTTTCAAGAACACAACCAAACACCTTAAAATATTTTTCAAAGCATTTTTTGTGATGTGACCAAACACTTGAAAATATTTTCATTTCTAAAAAATATTTTCACTTGAAAATATTTGACACTCTGAAATCATTTTACATTGAGCCAAACACAACCTAAATCTTAAATGTTTGACAAACGTTACTATAAGCTTGAAATTGAGCCTTGCCCTACAATAATATAGGTTAGCTAGACTACTTTTATACGTGGCTTTCAACAGAGTTTTATAGGGGGCTTTAAACCTTATTGGAAACACAACAAAATACAAACTAGTTGAGTACAAGGCTCTTGGAGGATTTGGACAATGTTATGTGTGTTTTTTCCTTGCACACATTTTGTGTGCACTTTCCATTTAGGGGAGGTATCCTATCTAAGGAGGGAATCCACGAGACCCTTGTCTCATGGTCTGTGGTATTTATATGTAAGTCTCACATGTTATACCAAGAGTTTTATAGTTCAAGTGACACCTTTTGGTGTTTCCAACAAAAATGTTTAGGGTTCGAATCTCCCATCCCCTATTCGATATAATTTTGAGGCTCAAGGCAATAAATTTAAATGGAGAATTTTATATTTAAATATTAATTAATGAATAAATTTTGGCTACAAACTTGGTTGTATAGTCAATGACCACAACTTTCACTAAAAATATTAACATAATTATATATTTTGAAAATCTAACTGTTAGATAACATGTTCTTTATGCTTTTAACACGCATCTCAAATTTCATGCCATACAAATGTTTTTTACTATTTGTTGTCAAATTTTAAAGTACTTGCAAGTATACGAACCATACCGAAGTATAGTTTGACAAAAATGAAGTCGAACCCACAAGGATTTGTATGAATGTAGGAAAATTAATTAAATCTTAACCATATTAATCCTAATCTAGTTTAATAAAAATTTGGTTGTTTTGAAATTAAATAAATAAATAAGAAATTGATCTAAGCAAAGATATAAAATAAAGTAGTAAAGAGATTAAACAATCTAGAGAGAGGAATTAAGGTTTTGGAATCTGCCTTATTAATTCGCATCAGCATATATTCATGATCATTAGTTTTTTCTCAACCACTAATTGATAATCTATAAATCAATCTTGCTATCATGGAAAATATTATCAATAAAACTTATGTTTAAAAATCTAGAGCATACTCTTGTTCTCTTCCGAGGTGTAAAATCAAATAATCAATTGTATCCATTGACAAACAAATCATAAGAGATATCCAATTCTGAAAATCAAGAAATAATAAACCAAGCATTCAATTAATTAAGATAAAGGGATAATTACACATAACCCACCTGTGGTTAGGGCGAAAATCACTTTGCCTACCCGTGGTTTGAAAAGTATCACTTAACCCACCTGTGGTATGTTTCCGTCAATCTCCGTAACCCACCTCAAGCCCAGCCGTTACAAAAACACTTCTTAACACCAAAACACAACATAACGCGAATCAAAACACCAAAAACTCAGAAACTTTTCAAGAGAGAGACTTGTGGTGAGATCAACGTGTTCTTCGTGGTTTTTATATCTCTTTTTCAGCATCACTCACACGCAAATCCCTACTCTCTTTCAGTTTTATAAGGTTTTCTCGCAGACCCATTTCGCATTCCACTTGAATTCCCACAAACCCAGTTCAGATTAGTGGGTTTCGTACTTGTTCTTCGTGCCACTCTTACTCTCACTCGTTGAGTTCTAGCCATGGAGCCGAGTTTAAGAATTTGGGCCGTTCTGAAATGCGATTTGGGCAACTGGGTTTTGATCATTTTCTAGTTTCTACAGTTTCGAATGGTGGGTCGGGTGGCTATGGAGGTTCTGGTGGCTATGGGCATCTGGGTTTTTTTTTTTTTTTTTTTTTTTAATTCGAGGAGTAAGCCAAAGGGTTGAGGGAGGCAATGGGGAAAACTTCTATCTTTCTTTTCTCTCTATTGTGAACCCATAACCACTGGCCACCATGATTTCTGCAAAAAAAAAAAATAAAGCACACCCAAATGCAAAAACCAACAAAACCCACAAATGGTGACACAAAACCACCAAAATGGAGAGCCACAACTCATTAATGGCGAGAAAATTTGTAACCACTTATGAAGAGCCAGAACCACCGTGATGAGATGAAACCACCGGGCCAGGACAAGCTAAAAAAGAGAGATAAAAACCACGAAGAACACGTTGATCTCACCACAAGTCTCTCTCTTGAAAAGTTTCTGAGTTTTGGGTGTTTTGATTCGCGTTATGTTGTGTTTTGGTGTTAAGAAGTGTTTTTGTAACGGCTGGGCTTGAGGTGGGTTACGGAGATTGACGGAAACATACCACAGGTGGGTTAAGTGATACTTTTCAAACCACGGGTAGGCAAAGTGATTTTCGCCCTAACCACAGGTGGGTTATGTGTAATTATCCCTAAGATAAATCTAAATCATGGGAAAAACATGACTGAACTCATATCTAGAATCCTATTTTAGTTAATTGATATGAAGCAAAAACAATTTAAATCATTAAAGAATAAGTGTTGTGGGAAAATTTAAATCACATAAATAATATTAATAATCCTTAACAAGGTTTCATCCTCAACCTTAATTATAAACTAGTCACAAACCCGCGCGATGTGCGGGAAAATATGATATGATTATTTTTTATTAGATAATTATTGAATTAATATATTAGATTGTATATTATTAAAATTTTAATATGTGTTATTTGAAATTAAGTTTTAAATTAGAAATTTTTTGTAGTGTAACAAAATATATTTCGTAGTCAGGTATTATTTATAGTGAGATATGTATGAAAACACAATGCAATAATTTTATTTATAAAAAATAAATAAATAAATCGATAGTGTGAGAACTATTAGACCAAGTTGTATCTATGTATACTTTGTTTATTATTATACAGATGTATGCGATTTAACTCTTATAAATATATTTTTCTCAAAAACATAGATCCACATTTCTTTCTTCCTCACAATTGAAACTAAGTGAAAAATTAAATAAAGATAACTATGCAATAGATCATTATCAATAAATCATATATTATAAACTGAAAATATAAAATAAAATAAAATTCAAAAAGAAAAAGTTCCTTTAGTATCCATACATAAAAACATTAATAGCATAATGATGCTATAAAGTAAATTATATTTTATCTTAATCTCTTTTTGGCATTTTTAATAAAGATGATTAACTAAGCAAAGTAAAAGCTTACCAAGAAAATTCAGATTAACTAAAAGTTTGATGGTGGAGATGCTAATTATTTGTAATAAAATGACCAAAATAAAAATAAAAAATAGATTTGAGAAAAACATATAAGATTTCTAAAAGAAATTTCACCAAACACATGGGATGCAACAATACAAAATTATTATCCTGAATTTTTTAACTTTTTTGATACTCTACAAATAAAAAAATAAAAAAACTTTATTTACTTTTTGTCACAGTATAGACTATAGAGCAATTACAAAATAAAAAATAAAATAAAAAAGTCAAGGAACTAATAGCAAAAGGCTTTCTATACAAAATTCCAGTAGAAAAGAGACTAATAGGTAGACATGGCAAAACGGGCGGGTCGGGTTGGGTTCGGATCGGGCCAATCAAGTTTGCGAGTCAAACGGGTCACGGGTCAAAACGGGTCATTTTTAAATGGGTCAATTGGATTGCAGGTCGAGTCAGGTTGACCTGTATTTTTCAAACAAACTTTTTTTCTTTTTCTTTTTTTCAATTACAAAAACAAATCAATGACAACCTGTTTAGAGAGAATGAATAAAATCAATTAAGGAAATGAATTGCACTTAATGCCACTTGTTAATATCCTTCCGATTCTGACAGTTTTGAGCATAACAAAAATTATTTATAGTCATAAATTCATGATGGAAAAAGTCTTCAATGTTAATAGTTCACTGTCAAAATGCATATAATTACAAGTTTACTACTTCAAAAAGAGATAGATCTTAAAACAAGTAAACCAGCAAAGTAGCAAACCATCTTAATCAACTTTACTAATGATGCAAAAGTCAATAAAGCCAGCAAATCTGAATATCGATCCTGCACCAGTATATAGAAAAGCCACCCAATAGTAGCTAGCAAGACAACTTAATCAACTTTAAAGACCTCCAAAACAGAATGGGTGTTAAAGCCACCCAGTAGTAGCTAGTAAGCCAGAGTTTGCTTTTACATTCAAACTCCTTTATTAGAGAAGTATTTGCATACTTAGATCACAGGACACCACTTCACATGAGGACAATACTTCTATACATACTAGCGCCACCAGAGAGAGTGCCAATGAATCAAGAAAGAAATAAACATATCTAACCATTATATATGAATCATGACCTATCCTTATCAATAAGTCTAGCACTAGTACAAAATGTTTGGATTGTTGCTCTGTAAAAATTTAAATACATAATTAGCATGAAAAATCAAGATATTTAAAATAAATGTTTGATTTTTTTGTAGAAAGGTAAGTAATTCACAAACATGATAGCAAACTTGTAAACTTGTAAAAAGTATATTTTAAGTTTACATCATTAATAATATCATTCCCACCAAAAAAAAAAAAAAAAGTGTGGTCTAGATCTATGTTTGTCACGTGAGGAACTGAGGAAGCTAAGCTTTGGCCTTTTTGTGGTTTGTCAATTGTCACATTTCACACTTTCACACGTTTGTGAGTCTGTGACTTTGGCTTTGGAGTTGGACTACAGCTAGTCAAATGACTCAAATTGTATGAGATTTTTTTTTTTTTTTTTTTAATGGTCGTCTTGATAGTCATGTCTGAGTTGTCTAATTCTCATGGTGTCTGTGAAACTCTTTGTGAAGCTCAAATAGTGCTATTGTCTTGTCTTGTCAATTGTTTATATAATTATATCAATAATGTATTGACTATTAGTTCTTTTACTTTGTATTTTATGCATCTAGTATTAACTAGTATCAAGACGTAGTTTAAATGCTTTTTTAACGAATTTTTTTTAACGGATCGGGTCACGGGTTATCTATGTTAGGTCGGATTGACCTGCAAAAAATTGGATCGGGTCATGAGTCAACCTATTTTTGCTTCAGGTCAACCCCAAAGCGAATGAATAGTAATATGTTGAATAGTAAAAAAAAAACAAATAAAAAAATAACGTGGCAGATAAGGTGGCTCAACAGGAGTACAACAACATTAAATTCTACATCTCAATCTTTAGAATAGGAATATGAAAAGTTTAAATATTTAATTACTTGAAATTAGAAAGAAGAAATTGAAAAGTTAAAATCAATTTGGATAGTTGAATATAGTTAAACATTTGCATCTAATGAATGGTAACGTTTGTAATGAATGGTAAACATGTGCATATATCCACTAAATGATAATGAATTATTCAATTTTAACAATTACTTGAAATTAGAAAGAAGAAAATGAAAAGTTGAAATCAATTTGGGTAGCTGAATAGTCAGATATTTGCATTTAAAACAAATGAATAGTAATATGTTGAATAGTAATGGAGTGCATTAATAGATTAATTTGTCCATTAGAATAGAAAAATCATAAAGGAAATTATAAAAAAAAAGTATGACATGGCTGATAAGGTAGCTTAACAGGAGTACAGCAACATAAAATTCTACGTGTCAGTTTATATATATATATATATATATATATATCTAAATATAGATTTAGCTACTCATAGTAATTGAAAGAAAACCCAAAAATAAAATACTAAACATTAAACTAGACAAATAAAATAAAAAAATAAATAATCACAGTGCTGCCATAGAAAAAAGCTATAGAAAAGTCACATGCGGCTGCCTCTCCAAGCTACACGTTCAGCCCTAACTTCTATTTTCTCTCACTCTCTTTCACAAACTAACCTAAAGGTTTATATAAGAAAAATAACCGCACACTATTCTGTAAACCTAATAAAAGTAGAACAAGGATTTCAAATTTCCTAGGCACGTACTAAAACTTCAAGTTGTGCTCAGCCAACACCGAAGAGGCCCAAATACAATTGTTTTAGTAATTGCAAGGCCCACAACAATTGTTTTAGTAAGAGTTTAAGACCACAAGCGGACAAGCCACCTCTACATTATGAATCCCATGAAATTTCTTTTAATTCTTTTTTCGTTCTTGTCTTTTCTTTTACGTTCATCAAGTCAGATTGAATAGTAGGCCTCACTTCTTATTCTTTACTTTTTGGTCTTCTCTTGAATTCACGCCTGGCTGGATGATTGCTTGGGCTATCTGGGTCTAAAGTTAACTTGACAATTGGCGTAGCTCCACTTTGTATGTAAAGACTTTATTACCTATAAAACAAAGACAACTTATAATCAGTCACAAAATAACATAAAAGTGCAACTAAAAATGCATATATGAGAGTACTTTATTGTATATATTTCATGCATATCACTATTCGATCCATAAACTTCTTTTTTTTTTTTTTTTTTCATAATTTTAGACTATAAAAACTTGAAATTTAAATATTGGATTGATGACATATCTATTGATTTTTATCTTCTAAAAAATTTTCTAGCATAGAATATATAAGATAAAAATGTAATCTAATGATGGATTTCTCAAAATTCATATCCAATAAAAAAATATTGAGTAGAGTTGTAGCTATTGGCTACAATGAAATTTGTAGCTAAACTTCGTCCTTAATTAAACCAAGGTTAAGTTGATGAATTGTATTTGAATTGCTCTTAAGATTTTATATGGTATAGAGGTTTAGTAAACAAAACCCTAGCAATCCAAGTCATCATAGACCGAAATTCTGATCTGAGAATTCTGAAATTGTAGAGCTTGATAGATCGAGAGGTGTCGAGAATTCTTCATTAAGTCTCGATAGATACTAGTGTCGAGCTTGTGTCAAGACTAGTGTCGAGGTTCACTGTTTCAGCTTTCCTTCAGTTGTTTCTTGGTTCAATCTTCATGTCTTTAATGATACCACTTATTATGTTTGAGCAACACATTTCTTGATACATTAAACTCATTTTAGATCTACCAAATTACAAGTAAAGTTCATTTTGTCAAAGGATAAGCCAATACATAGATCGACCCTAACAAATATTAACTAAATTAAGATTAATTTTGAGAGTAATACCTAGCGGACACCCTAGGAATTAATTTACACCCCTAATAATCAGATTTTACAGCTTAATCAATTTTATCCTAAACTACCATTAGACTTAAATGTAAGTGATTGACCAATTTCACATTCCATAAAAATAGCTAAAATGAAAATTAAGAAATGCAAAGCACACGACAACACCAATATGTTACCAAAGAGGAAAACTTAAGCACTCAGTAGGAAAAAGCTCTTTGTAGCATGACACCAAAACTTCCACGAGTGAATAGTTGTAGTACATATTTACAATAAACCTTCCATGCAGCTCCAAGCTCTTGCTCACAACCAATTCAACTTCGTTGAGTCCTTTCTTCAATTAGTATCCCAAAACTACATGTTGAGCGGCCAACTGCAAGCCACCAAGTCCCCTTGGATTTGTGGTAATGCTCTTCAATGATTCTCAACTCCAAACAACAATCAAAACTCAACTATGGTGAAGAAGATGATGGATAAAATCTCCTCTCATGATGTGGCAATGGTGAGAGAGAAAGAGAAGAGAAAATAGTATGAGCTTTGCTTTCTCAAATCATATGATTCTCTCTCTCTCTCAAATGGGAAATCTTAAGGTAGCCTTTTTTTGGTTTTGTAGGGTTTTTTGTGTGTGAGACTGAAGGAATGTTAATAGGAATTGAGTTGGCCTAATAGATAAGAACAATTGTTATTCTGTCGTCGACCAACTCATAGGAGCAAAACTTCTCTTGAGTTGATCCTCACAAAGACGACTCCTTTTTTTCACACATGTAACTTGTGGGAACGAACTACAATTTGCGGGAGCAAAATGCTTTTCACAACAACAGTGACTAGCGCTTAAGCACACTACCCAAATACAATGTTATCCCAAAAATACAAAGAAAATGAATAAAATTATATAAAATTTGGCACAAAACAAAGCCAACATAAACAAGAAATCAACAATCTCCCTCTTAGGCTATTTCGTGACAACAACAACCAAAAAATAAAAATAAAAAACCCTAGTACAAACTCTAGAATTAAATGTGAGTTGGGAACATTGGAAACAACTTACTCACACCTAATCTAAAGTTGTGATGCATCTTGAACTTTAACCTATCTCCTGAAACATTCTCACAAGAGGCATTAGATCAAGGGAGTCAATACTGCATCGAAGATTGTTTTAGTTTAATCAGGGAAACGAAATATTTCGATATTAGTTAATACTAGTGTACCATTTCAGGATTTTCACTAAAATATATATATATATATATATATATCTGTGGGGCCAAAGAATTTGCAACCCTGACCCACTTTACATTGGGCCCAAGGCCCGCGCCGAGGAGGGAGAAACGGCCGAGGACGTGCAATGAAAGTCTAAATGGCCTAGAGATGTGGCCGAGGACGATCCTGTCCTCGGCATTCCATAACTTAGAAGGAAAGCACGGCACACCATCAAAGGCAGCCTCCCAGAGCGCCAGAAGAAGGGACGAATGCAGTAGGACGCGCACGGAGGTAGGGTGTAGGAACAGTTCAAGGAGAAGCTGTCACCTCCACATTGAATGCGCCCAACTAACGTTCTGGCCGCATTAATGAGGAAAGGACCTCTGAACAGTGTGGCCTTGGTTGCCGCAACTAACAGAAAGTTGGGGAAGGTTGCTGATGGGACAAACACTCGAGTAGTGACCTGCATGATCAACAGATGGAGGGTCAAGATAAACTAAGAGGGGCTATATAATGTAAGAAGTCCTCCATGAAAAGGGGATCGAGAAAAAAAGAGAGAGAAGTCAGTAGCAGTGTGTATCATCTCTAGGACCATTGTAACCTAGCATTAAAGAAATAAGAAGAACATTAAGCTCCTCGGACGAAAAGCCCGAGGACGGAGTTTCCAACTTTAGCCTGTATATCCGTTATTCAACCCATTCATGACTGTGTCCAGCCATTGCAATCCTCACTAAAACCTAGTTCTTGAACCTACTCTCTACAAATTTATTGTATTGGGCTAGTTGGGCTTGAGTCCACTCATCTCACGATAGAAGTGCTCGAACCCAGTCCCTACAATATCTTAATTAGTCAATTCCATAAAATTTATTAACAATATTTAATATTATAAATCCATAATTTATCAAATATTTTTTATTTTTAGCTAAAACGTTATTTCATTAATAATAATAATAATAATAATAATAATAATAATAATAATAATAATAATAATATATAGATATGAATATATAATTGTAGGGGGTACAAGACCGGGAAGCCCATGTCAGCGTCTACGTTGGGCCAAGGGCCCAGCCCAAGGAAATGCCCTCTCCTCGGCCATGGGAAGGACTCTCCTCGGCCATGGGAAGGACTCTCTTCGGCCACGGGAAGGACCCTTCTCGGCCGTAAATGTAGCCGAGGATGAAGGGAGCAACCTGCTGCTGGCAATGACACCCCGGGTTATTTCGCGGAATAGGAAAAGTACTAAAACAGCAAAGGACAAGGGAAGGAATGGAAATATCTAAGGGAAAAGCTGCCATTTACTGCATTAAGTACTTTGCACCTGGTAGAGCCATACTTTTCAGCTTTTACAACCACTCCCAACCACTTTGGGTATGGGCTGATGGGATAAGTATCAACCCTATGAATCCAAACCTACACGTGGACGTTCAAAAGGGAGAGGAAGCTAGTATAAAAGGAGGAAGAAGCAATCTGGGAGGAGGGGGACTCTCTCGATGCCTAAGAATAAGGGCCACCCAAACTGCATCGAGGAGAAAATCTTCTTGGATAAGCTCAGTTCACCTCTATGCGATCGCTATGAACACCATAACTAACGATTATCCATCCACTATATCCACTAAGGCCTAGCTTTTCAGCCCACTCTCTACAAATTCATTGTATTGGGCCCGCCAGTCCAAGATCCCGCCAACATGTGGTATTGGGCTGAAAAATGAGACCTTACAATTGGCGCCGTCTGTGGGAAAAGCTCGTGCGTTGGTGAATGCGAGGTTAGTCATGGTAGGATCAAGCTCCTATCAATGAGAGTCCCTCGAAAGAGATCATTTCAGCGGTGGTGCATGCTATACGAAAGCTTCCCCATCGTTCCCGGCAACACACAATCGTCATCCTAACTCAGCTCCAGCTCAGGGCTGCACTTCGAAGTGCCAATGGCGCAGGCAGTTCTAGGGGCTCCTAACATCAAGTCTATGCCCCACGCATTTGTCAAGGGGCTAATCCTTATGGGTCTAGTAGCCCAGTTCGCCGAATTCCCATTGAAGAAGAAAATATAAGTGCTGGACAGAACCAAGGTCTTGCATGGTCCTCGGACTCAAACCTATGGGAAAACCAGTTACTTCAAGAAAAAGGTGCTAGACAGAATCAAGGTCTTGCATGGTCCTCGGACTCAAACCTATGGGGAAACTAGTCACTAGAACAAAATATAAGTGCTGGACAGAACTAAGGTCTTACATGGTCCTCGGACTCAAATCTCTGGGGAAACTAGTCACTAGAAGAAAATATAAGTGCTGGACAGAACCAAGGTCTTGCATGGTCCTCGGACTCAAACCTATGGGAAAACCAGTTACTTCAAGAAAAAGGTGCTAGACAGAACCAAGGTCTTGCATGGTCCTCGGACTCAAACCTATGGGGAAACTAGTCACTAGAAGAAAATATAAGTGCTGGACAGAACCAAGGTCTTGCATGGTCCTCGGACTCAAACCTATGGGAAAACCAGTTACCTCAAGAAAAAGGTGCTAGACAGAACCAAGGTCTTGCATGGTCCTCGGACTCAAACCTATGGGAAAACCAGTTACTTCAAGAAAAAGGTGCTAGACAGAACCAAGGTCTTGCATGGTCCTCGGACTCAAACCTATGGGGAAACTAGTCACTAGAAGAAAATATAAGTGCTGGACAGAACCAAGGTCTTGCATGGTCCTCGGACTCAAACCTATAGGAAAACCAGTTACCTCAAGAAAAAGGTGCTAGACAAAACCAAGGTCTTGCATGGTCCTCAGACTCAAACCTATGGGGAAACTAGTCACTAGAAGAAAATATAAGTGCCGGACAGAACCAAGGTCTTGCATGGTTCTCAGACTCAAACCTATGGGGAAACTAGTCACTAGAAGAAAATATAAGTGCTGGACAGAACCAAGGTCTTGCATGGTCCTCGGACTCAAACCTATAGGAAAACCAGTTACTTCAAGAAAAAGGTGCTAGACAGAATCAAGGTCTTACATGATCCTCGGACTCAAACCTATGGGGAAACTAGTCACTAGAAGAAAATATAAGTGCTGGATAGAACCAAGGTCTTGCATGGTCCTCGGACTCAAACCTATGGGGAAACCAGTTACTTCAAGAAAAAGGTGCTAGACTGAACCAAAGTCTTGCATGGTCCTCGGACTCAAACCTATGGGGAACTAGCTACTTCAAGAAAAACCTAGTTCCTAGACGGAACAAAGGTCTTGCGTGGTCCTTGGATCTCTGACTTTGTAGAAGCTAACATGCGATGGCACCTTTCTAAGTGTTTAAGCTAAATTCAATCATGCCTCGGTCCTCGAAACAGATGCCTTAAGCAAATTAAAGCTATAAGCATCATCGGAAACGTGGAAAAGAGCCTTAGTAACCGGCGATTCCCTCGGACTGATTACTTTAGGTTACACATCCCCGGGCGATCACCCTATGCGCAATACAGGGCATGCGGTTGTCTTCCCAATTAAGCCTTACATAGTTAATTTACTTAAAATCGGCATTGTTGCGCCCGTCAGTTTTGATAGGTTCGGGGTGACAACTCTTTACCATCAACGGCATCAGTTCTTAGTACTATTCAAAAGAAAAGGCACTAGCACACCCATTCATAAAAATAATTATTGCAGAAAAAGAAAAGGTACGCAAAATGAAACAAAATCGCCTTTTTATTAGATAAAGAAGAAGTACAGTGTACATAAAAGGGCTTAGACAAGCCTATATCAGAAGCTATCTATAAAGAGCGGTCCATAGAGACGATAAATCCTCAATCTTGCTCTAGCAGCAATCGAGCAAGTATGGATGGCATCGGCGGTGGAAGAGAAGAAGAAGCAGAGACGCCCGACCCATGATCTTGCTCCAGCTGCAATCGAGCAAGTATGGATGGCACCGGCGATGGAAGAGAAGAAGAAGCAGAGACGCCAAATCCACATACTTGCTCTAGCAGCAATCAAGCAAGTATGGATGGTGCCGGCGACGAGAAATCCAAGTTGTGTCGCACCAAAAATCTGATGCGACCTACACCTGCTTCGGGTTTTGGCTGAAGGAAGAGAGACTTCTTTCTTGTCCAGTCGAAGGGGAGAAATATCTTTGGCCTCTGTCTCCCTTGACCTAACTGTGTCATTATGAATCTCGGGGACACCCATGGCTTCTGAAGAGGGTTTGGTTCCTTCACCATCACCCTTATCCTTAGTCATTTCACTCCCTGAATCTCAATCACTACCTTGGTGTGGTCCTTTGGAACATTTGGAGAGTTAAAAGCCTAAAACTCCCACAGAATTCAAGGGTCTGCGAATAAAGAAGAATGATCTCCCCCCATGCGTCTTATATAGGGGACAAGCCTGGTGGCATTCAATTCGTCCAAATCTCCAAGAAAGAATTACAAACAAAATAAATTCCGCTCAATTTCCAAAGCGGTCTTCAGCCACTGGATTTGCGTCACCTTGTAAAGAGACCTTAATGAAAGCGCGTCTCGTGTACCGAAACGGCAGGAACGCGGCGTGGATAAACTGAAAGAATGTCTTACAGCCAGGAACGTACCTCAGGCAAGCGAAGAGGCTGTGGCATCGATGAAGGACAAGGCTTGGTAAGCCATGACATAAGCCCTATGTCACCAAAACCCTTCTCCCCGTTCGAGGAGCCGGATAGTAGGATTTTGAGGGGCTATTGTGGGGGGTACAAGACCGGGAAGCCCATGTCAGCATTTATGTTGGGCCAAGGGCCCAACCCAAGGAAGAGCCCTCTCCTCGGCCATGGGAAGGACTCTCCTCAGCCATAGGAAGGACTCTCCTCGGCCACGGGAAAGACCCTTCTCGGCCATAAATGTAGCCGAGGACGAAGGGAGCAACCTACTGCTGGTAATGACACCCCGAGTTATTTCGCGGAACAGGAAAAGTACTAAAACAGCAAAGGACAAGGGAAGGAATGGAAATATCTAAGGGAAAAGCTACCATTTACTGCATTAAGTACTCTGCACCTGGTAAAGCCATACTTTTCAGCTTTTACAACCATTCCCAACCACTTTGGGTATGGGCTGATGGGACAAGTATCAACCCTATGAATCCAAACCTACACGTGGACGTTTAAGAGGGAGGGGACGCTAGTATAAAAGGAGGAAGAAGCAATCCGAGAGGAGGGGGACTCTCTCGATGCCCAAGAATAGGGGCCACCCAAACTGCGTTGAGGAGAAAATCTTCTTGGATAAGCTCAGTTCACCTCTATGCGATCGCTATGAACACCATGACTAATGATTATCCGTCCACTAAATCCATTAAGGCCTAGCTTTTCAGCCCACTCTCTACAAATTCATTGTATTAGGCCTGCCAGTCCAAGATCCCGCCACCATGTGGTATTGGGCTGAAAAATGAGACCCTACAATAATAATAATAATAATAATAATAATAATAATTGTGGGTACCTAAGGCATGCTTTGCAACGTCCTAGGCATGCTTGGCAACGTCCTCGGCCAACCTCGGCATGTTTTGCAACGTCCTCGGCATGCCTTGCAACGTCCTCGGCATGCCTTGCAACGTCCTAGGTGTCCCACATTGAAGAGAAATCCCCCCCTCCCCCCCCCCCCCCCACACTTTCTGCCTTATAAGCTTTGAAGCAAAGGGGATTTCTCTTCGATGTGGGACGCCTAGGACGTTGCAAAGCATGCCAAGGTCGGCCAAGGAAGTTGCAAAGCATGCCGAGGACATTGCAAGGCATGCCGAGGACGTTGCAAAGCATGCCGAGGTCGGCCGAGGACGTTGCCAAGCATGCCTAGGACGTTGCAAAGCATGCCTTAGGTACCCACAATAATAATAATAATAATAATAATAATAATAATAATAATAATAATGGCATATTTTAATAAATTAAGAAATGTTTTGTGGGAAAATGAAAAAAATGATTAAATTTTTTGACAACTTTTTCAATTTTCAATAACAAGTTTCTTAAAATGGATTATTAACATATTCCTTAAGAGCATACATTAACCAAATTAATAATAACAACATAATTTTATAAGTTCACGTGAGGTCAGCTGGCTAGGGACAAAATAATAAGGCAGAATCATCATTTTTAAATTTTTTTTTTTTTAAAAAAAAAACATTAAAGTTTGAATTTTGAAGCTCATGTGGGTTCTCAGTTGTTTACTAATGAGTCCGAATTTGGTAAAAATGGGGGTAAAACCCACGTTTTACACCATCCAATAAAAAATTGCAACATCAACATTTTACTTAAAATTCAATACATCCTACCACACTTAATAACATCTCAATAAACTCCCAATTTGATTGGATTTATGTATGGGTATTAGAATTGATTGGACATGATTGTACTTATTCTTAAATATGTTATAAGATGATGTGGAATGTTAGGATTAGAAGAGTAAAACATCGGTTTTACACTACGTCCTTATAGAATTTAATCTCTTTATTAATTGTACACAAAACTAAAAAGAAATATTGAAGAGAAGTCAAAAAGACACAATGCACTTTACTTGTAATTGGATAGATCTAGGATGTGTTTAATACTTTAAGGAACAAGAGTTCAAGTCCAAGTGTTAAAGCCATGCATATCTATCCAAGAAATAAGTGAAGAATTGCTGGATTTAAAGCTCGACAGATAGCATTTATCGAGGTTTAAAAGGCTTGTTTAGTCCGATGCTCGACAGCTGCTCGATAGATAACCTATCTATCAAGATTTATGAAATTAGTTTTTCAGATTTGATTTCACATCAATCCGTGTATACTTGTTTAGGCTTTCTTTTCTCACAACCTTAAACATATATAAGGATTATTTTAAGGGCCGTCACAGCCGATGCAAGTGGATGCAGCTTAATGCAAAAGTTTTTCACAAGCATATTGTGACCGGAGACATATGTCTTAGTTCATCTTTCTCTTGAAGAAGTTGTTGCGTTTGTACACCATTAGGTATTGTAACCTAGGAGTTTTGTGATCTTCATCGTGTTGATGAACTGAAGAAATTTACAACCAACATTCTTCTCAAGTTGGTGGTTAGTCATGTACTCAGATTCGTACATCGATTGATTAGTCACGTACTGGGAGCCGTGCATTGAAAATGAGAGATTGTCACTACAGAATAAGTCCAATTAGGTATTAAGGTAAGAGTTCAACTATAGGTTGATATAAGGTACTGGGATTTCTTTACTTGTAACCACTTGTTTTGATAACAGTGGATTCTCGGGAGTGGTGACCTTAAATTTATCTGATAGGGTTTTGCCTCGGGGGATTTGCCCATTCATAAACAAATCATCATGTCAACTTTATTTTCCGCTGCATATTAACTTAGTTGGTGATTTGTTTGTACTACGACGCGTATTGCATGTTAATTGAATTAATTAATTTCACTTGGCTAAATTAATTGGATAATTTATTACAAGGGTCAGTACATTCTTGGCCTATCAAGTGGTATCAAAGCAGGCACACTCTGATTAGGGTTAATCTTTGTTGTGTGATCCATTAACCCCTGTTGTCATGGATAGAGGACAATCGTTGATTATACCTCCTTTATTTGATAGCACTAACTATGCATACTGAAAAGTACGCATGAGAGCTTTCTTGCAGTCATTAGATGAAAAAGTGTGGCAAGTTGTGGAGATAGGCTAGACCAAGCCAAAGTAAGCACTGGCCGATTAGGATGATGCAAAGATCAAGGTGGCTAACTTCAACAGCACGACATTGAATGCTTTATTCAGTTCGGTCACGAATGAGGAGTTTAAGAAGATATCCTCTACCAAAACTGCCAAGGAAGCATGGGCCATCCTCCAGACAACCTATGAAGGAACTAAGGTTATCAAGGATTTGAAACTTCAGAGGCTTACTACAAGCTTTGAAGAGATCAAGATGGAGAAGGATGAGTCATTCGATGAGTTTTATGCCAAGTTCAAGGACATAGTGAGCTCAGCCTTTAATCTTGGGGAAACCATTCCCAAACCCAAGATTGTTTGAAAGGTGCTCAGATCTTTATCTGAGAGATTTCATGCCAAGATCACCGCAATTGAGAAATCAAAGGATAATGACAAAATTCCTTTGACAGAGTTGGTTAGCAATCTGCAGACTTATGAGTTGGGTTTGACAAGGATTGGGAAATCTAGTAAGGGTAAGAGCATGGCATTGAAGGCTAAGAGCAGTGACACAGATGAGTCTTTAGACGATGAAGATTCTAAAATAATCCTCCATTACAAGGCAATTCAAAAAGTTTATGAAGAATAACAGTGCTAAAGGATTTGACAAAGACCGTAAGCAGTCCAATTCGTCTCAATTCAAGAGCCAAGACAAAGGGAAGAAGGATGCTAGGGATGGCGGTCAATACATTGTTCCTTCAAGACCAAAGTGTTTTGGGTGTCAAGGATTCAAACACATGAAACAAGAGTGCCCAACTTATCTCTAGACCATTGGGAAAAGCAAGGCCCTTACTGCTACCTTGAGTGATACCAAACCTGAGGATGATTCGGACAATGAGGATGATGGAATCCCAAATACATTTACTGCCACTGTAAATCCTACTAAGGGAATTGTTGAAGATGTGGAAGAAGAAGAGGACTTGGTGGAGTCCAAGTTTGAAAAGATGGATGAACAAGATGACATCCACACAGCCTATGCAAAGTTATACAAGGTCTCGGAAAAGCATGAGAAGTTGTATAGGTTGGCCACCAAGAAGCTCAATGATGTGGAGCTTGAACGAGAAGAAATCTCTGCGAAGTTTGATAATGCCAATCAGACTATTGGAACACTGAGATTTGAGAACAATTTCTTGGCTAAGAAGACCAAGAAATTTGAGGCAAAGCTGTTCCAAGTTAGAGCTCAGTTGGAGAGGACTTCAAGTGTAAAGCTTGACGAGATGCTCAACTTTCAGAAATCTGCTTTTGATCGAACTGGTTTAGGGTATGATTTCTCTTCTCCTAGTATTGCTTCTACTAGTACTACTATTTTTGTTTCACTTACTAATAGTGTTGAATCTGAAAACAATGATGTTAAAACTACTTTAGCTAGTGAGAACATAGACAAGGGTAAATCTATCTTAGGAGCACCCCTTAAGCTTGAAAAGAAAGAGACTAAAAGCCCTAAGGCTAAGAAGGGCAATACTCAAAAGTCTAAACAGAAGAAGCAGCATCTCTACCATCATTGTGGAGCAACTAGACATACTCAACCTAACTGCTATAAGTGGTTAGCCACCCAACAGAGCAACAGTATGATCTCATCGGGAAACCATAATCAGTTTCCATCCTCTCTTGCTTCTTTTGGAGATCTATTCAAAGCCCTCATGTTCCTTTCGAACTTGAATGATTTCAATTCTTCCCCCTCACCGCCGGATCAAGGGTTCGCTAAACGGAAAGGTTCTTCCAAGGTGTGGAAGGAAAAAGGCTCGAAGTGATTTTGTCACTTTTCTCTCTCTCCCTCTATTCTTTGCTTGCATTACTTATGTGTTTTGCTTTCTAGTTTTGAGTCAATCTAGTCTTATGCCTTGCTTTGTTTAACATATTTTTATTTGTTTGATTTCAGTTTTGCTTTATTTTGTTTTCATAAAAATTTTAAAAAATAAATAAATTGAAAATTCAGAAAAATACAAAAACAGTGTGTGTTTTGTGTACATTGGTACTTGTGTACCTTGGATGGCCATTGAAACAAAGTTTTTCTAAACTTTGTATCTTTTGTAACTTAGATGAGCATCTCTAGGCACAATTAAGCAAGTGAGCTTTGTGGCTCGTGTTTTTGATGAGTAAGTTTAAGTAATTTCTTGTACTTAATACTTGTATCACTCTTTTTGATGGGAAGAACTAGAAAATCTTAAGAAAAATGCATAAATAACTATCTCACCACTATTGCCCGCCAATCATGAAATGACATCTGTATGGCATAGTAAAAGTGCAATTTCAAAAACTTAACATCATTGGGTATTTCTTCTCTCTCTCATATACCCATGCATGATATGCTTAACAAAAGAAAATATGCAAAGAAAAATAAAAAGCAAAAGGAATCAAAATGCTTTATACATGATTGCAAACGTGTCTTCTAGGAGATGTGGGAGTCATAGGATGTACCTTGAAGGTGATAGTCCCCATCAAGCAGTTATGATTGTATGTGAGTTAAAGTGATGTTCTTATATCTCAAATCGTCATAACATGTCGACACTTATGCAATCTTGCGATATTTTTCACACACAACACACAATATTCTTTTGCTACTCTTGATACATGTGCAGGTATAATGTGATAAATATCAAATTGGTTAGACTTGTTTAGTGTGTGTGAGTGTGTTTTGGATCTAAATGCTTGATATTTTCTTGTTAAGAAACGTTTTTGAGAGCTTAAAATTTTGGTTGGATATTTGGTTGAGTAGCATGTTTGATTGCATTCATGTCTGTGTTTTTCTCTTCTTTGAATAACTATTTTTGAGCAATCTCGACAACTTCACGATACCTTTCAATAGTTAGGCTATCTATCGAGCCTCTTGACCTTCCTTTCTCGACAGTTGTTATCGCAATTTCGATCCATCGAAGTTTTTGAGAATTTGTCTCGATACCTGCTCGACAGCTTCTCGATCCATCGATGAAGTTTCTGTATGCACGATAGATGATCAATAGCTTCTCAATCCATCGAGGTCACTTTGCTGTGGACACCTCTCGATAGCTCCTTAACAGCTCCATCTTGTGAGATTTAAATCTCAACACCTCTCGACACCTCTCGATCCATCGAGAATCACGATTTCCTATATATAGCTCAGCGCAATTTTTTTTCATTTCTCATCGTTCTCTCTCGATACTTTCTGACTCTTCACCTCCCCAAACTCACTTCTCTCACTCCAAACCTCTTCCCCACTCATTTTTTCGGCCTAGATTGCTCTTCCTTCACAGGTATGATCTCGTTTTCCCTCTTTTTATTGCATTTCATTCATATAGATCTAGGTTTTTGATTTTTTCAAAATTTTTGGGGTTTTTCAAAATTTTTGAGGTTTCTGCAAAATTTTTGGGTTGGGTTTTGTTTAAATGATCTTAAATGTTCGTGCATTGCATCACATTTGCATTTTAACAATGATTCATGCATTTTAGATGTGTGTTTACTATGTTGAAATCATGTGTGCTGGTAGGATTAGATTGCGCTGGGCTGAGCCCATGATGTTTTTACTTTTGCATGTCACCTGTTCATGCATTTTTCATACATACGTACCAATTTTCTTCCTTCTTATTGATATTGATCTATGTTGGTACTTTTCTGTTTGTCTTTCTCTCTCTCTTTCTTTCGGTTAGTTGCTCTATGGCACCTAAATGTAAGTCTACTCCGTCCCAGAACCCTCTTCGTTCCGGGGCATCTTCTTCTTATTCCCTTGTTGATTCTACTCCTTTTCACATTCGATTCCATGATGAGAAGGCCCATACGGACTTCTCAGAGAACTTTTCACGACGTAGCATTCATTCGGAACGCCAAGTTGTCCTATCAGATTTTTTCGATACTGACCTTCCCACTGTCATCTATAGTAGGAGTTGGGAGTCATTTTGTGGCATCCCGGTCACTTGTCCTTCCATTATCATACAGGAGTTTTGCTCCAACATGCATGGATTTGATTATTCTGTACCTCATTTCTTCACTCGCGTTCGGAGTACGCGTATTGTAGTCACTCTGGATCTTATATCTGAGGAGCTACACGTACTGAGGGTAGTGCATCCTGACTACCCCGGTTGTGATCATCATAAGACTATGTCCAAAAACGAACTCTCGTCTCTCTTTTGTGAGACACCTTCATCTTGGGGTGACTGTCAAAACACCCTTACTCGGGCTTTGCAAAATGTTCGAGGTTCCTTAACATGGTGATGACATTTTTTCTCCATCCCTTGTCTCACTATAACTCCATTACTAAGCCTCGTGCTCGATTTTTTGTTATCCCTACTTGAGGGACTCACTATTGACTTTCCCTCTCACTTCATACTCTCCCCTATAGATGTCTATAAGGATTCGGCGACCCGTGATAAGCTCATTTTCCTTTCGGCTATCACGCAGATTCTCTGTCATGCATCTATCTCCTATCCAGAGTCTATATACTTCTCCATCATGTGTGTCATAGACGCAACAACCGTTAGACAGAGCGAGGCCCAGCTTCGACCAAAGCGGCCACAGACCACGACAGCGAATCCTTCAGCATCTTTCGCTTCATCCACATCCGCTCTTTCTTCTTCTACAGGTGGTGTAACCCTCGAGGCGGTCATGGCGCAACTTCAGCGCATGGATGCTCGCCTTGACACACTCAGTGATGAGCTGTGTCAGGTGAACACCCATGTCAGTCGTATTGCACGACGACAAGCTCGCCTTGATGGCTTCATGGAGTCTCCCTCTCCTTCTCCAGAGGCATCTACGAACGATGACGATGATGATGATGGTGAGGATGAGGATGCTAGCTCTTCTGGTGACGATGAGATGACTGCTTGAGTTACTTGCCCTTTGTCATTCATGACAAAAAGGAGGAGCAGTTTTGGGTATGAAAGTAGTCATGTTCTTAGGGGGAGAGTTAGTATAGGAGATATTTTTGTTAAGGGGAGTTTTTTTGTTTATGAGGATGCAGTGAGGACTTTTTGTATCTTTTCTTTTCTTTACTTTTTAGATACATTGTTCTTACTTTGTGATAGCAAACCTTGTGTTCATTTTGTTATATATATTGAGGTTGTTATTACATTCTTTCACCAATCTTTTCATGTGTTGTTTCTTTTCTCTCTTTATGCATATGCTTCTTATAAATTGTATGCAATCTTTTATATTTCTGTTTCACACTAAGATGCCGTGATGAGTTTTGTTTAAAAATTTTCAAAAATACAGGTTGTCAAAATCTTTCTTGCCATGAACTCTTCTCTTGCAAAGTTTTTCAAGAGTTTGTGTTAGGATTAAATTTTATTGTATTCAACAAGTGAGTATGAATTGAGTGATTTATGACTTCTCTCATATGTTTATTTGTTTGTTGTGGTTTTGTCACAAATTGCCAAAAGGGGAGATTGTTAGAACATATGTGAATCATGTTAGGAACATATGTCATTTAGAATTGGCTAATCCTATGACAAAATGCAATTTACTTGTAATTGGGTAAATGTAGGATGTGCTTAATACTTCAAGGAATAAGAGTTCAAGTCCAAGTGTTAAAACCATGCAAATCTGTCCAAGAAACAAGTGAAGAAGTGCTGGATTTTAAAACTCGACAGATAGCATCTATCGAGGTTTAAAAGGCTTGTTTAGCCCAATGCTCGACAGCTACTCGATAGATAACCTATCTATCGAGATTTACAAAAATTAGTTTTTTAGATCTGATTTCACACTAATCCGTGTGTATTTGTTTAGGCTTTTTTTTTTTCACAACCCTAAACATATATAAGGATTATTTTAAGGGCCATCATATTTGATGCAAGTGGATGCAGCTTAATGTAAAAGTTTTTCACAAGCATATTGTGACCGAAGACATATGCCCTAGTTTATCTTTCTCTTGAAGAAGCTACTGCGTTTGTACGCCGTAGGATTTTGTAACTAAGGAGTTTTGTGATCTTCATCATGTTAATGAACTGAAGAACTTTGCAACCAACATTCTTCTCAAGTTGGTGGTTAGTCACGTACTTGGATCCATGCATCGATTGGTTAGTCACGTACTGGGAGCCGTGCATTGAAAAGGAGAGATTGTCACTACAAAACAAGTCCAATTAGGTATTGGGGTAAGGGTTTAACTGTAAGTTGGTATAAGATACTGGGATTCTTTTACTTGTAACCGTTTGTTTTGATAATAGTGGATTATCAGGAGTGGTGACCTTAAATTCACCCGGTAGGGCTTTGTCTCTGTAGTTTTCCCCATTTGTAAACAAATCACCGTGTCAACTTTATTTTTCACTGCATATTAACTTAGTTGGTGATTTATTTGTACTACCACGCGTATTGCATGTAAATTGAATTAATTAATTTTACTTGGCTAAATTAATTGGTTAATTTATCACAAGGGGTCAATACATTCTTGGCCTATTATTCTAGAAACAAGTCAAATATTTGTGTAAAATTGCCTTATATTTCAACCTCTTTCACATATTTCTTCATGGAACATGCACTGGGGTGTCTATCTTCAAGATTTTTATATCTAAACTTCAAGGAACGTGCACTGGGGTGTTGATTCTTAAGATTTTCGCGTGCTCTATCCTCTAACTCCATCATACTGTTTAGATGTTGGACTTGAAGTGTAGTCAATGACAAAAATGTAAGTATCTTTCATGACCTCTATTTAGAATGCCTCATGCGTGCTGGGTTCTCTATATTACGGTTACTTTATGAGTTGCCATTTGGGACTTGAATTAGACGCCAAATGTTGCTCGGCGGTGCTGCCTCCTAAGGCATTATCAACATATCTTGAGATGCGTCCGACCTAGGGTGGCATCGAGGTTCGATGGGCCTTGGTTACGCCTATCAAGTAAAAGAAGATGGGCCTGACCAAGAAGCCATGGTGCAAGCCGCTCTACTAAGGCCCAATGGCAATGGGCTGATGACCGCACAATAGCCCCCCTTGATTCCTTCTCGGTTCTCGGGGATGGAATCAAGGACTCATATCACATCCTTGATTATCTCTCGAGGATACGAATCATCAGTCATTAATTGCAGATATGACAATCTGCACTTTTGACGTTCGAGATGACAGGCTGTCTTATCAAACGGTTATCATAACTTGACGGTTCGTAAACCGAGGCCTCGCGTGCAACAGTTACAAAAAGAGAACCAAAAGGTCTTTCCCGCTACTAGTTCATTTAATGCCTCCTCATTTCCTTCTCCTATAAATTGTAACTCTCCTCTATTCATTTCACTTTTCACTACCTTACTCTTCGTGTTCATAGTTCCCGAGCAAATACTTCCCTACCAAGATCATCTTCCCTAGTGCCTACTATAAGTTTTTTTCTCTCTTTACCTTTCCTTTTTAAGATTCCTTCCTTTTTTCTGATATAAAAAATGGGTTTCTCACACTTCCTTAGGACTGAGGCTGCCTTAGCCACTTTTAGGGCTAGATTTAGCATTCCCTTAGATGTAGATATTGCATACTGCTATGAGGACAGTATAGAAAATGACCGGCGGCCCCATGTAGTGTACTTCCTGTTAATGGCTATATTAGAGGGGGGAATTAGGTTTCCTGTTGACCCTTTGTTGCTTAGAACACTTAGGTTTTATGGCCTTTGACCCGACCAGCTTCCACCGAACTTCTATAGGGTGGTAAGCTGTGTAAGTTGACTCAACCGCTTATAGGGTCTACGCCTTGACTAGCACATCATCAATTTCATATCTAGTATATGTGGTAGCCTGAGGTTGGGGTACCACCTCAAGGTCCAAGATACTATGGTTCGATTGATTTCGTGCCTCCCCAATTCCAACAGGAACTCGGTAGGGGAATACGTTAGGGTGAGCGACAACTGGCTTGCTGGAGAGCTAACTTGCCCGACCTCACCAAAAGAGATTGGTCAGTATCTTCTACTGTAACATTTTCGCTTATTTACCGTGTTCACTTTTGCATATAATTGTTTGGTCTAGAAGTTTTATTATGATAAAGCGTTATTACCATATTTGCCTAACGTATATGTTTTTTCCCTATCCTCACAAATACAAAGTGCTTTAGGTCAGATCCTAATGCCATACACGTTAAGGACCTGAACTTTGTGTTGCATTTTGAGATTTTTTTACACTACGATGGTCAACTGATAGCGTCCCATTTGATCCTTAAGTGTACCCCCTCATATATCAGCTACCAAGATCCCGGGCAAGCACTAACCGTAAGCAGCCCCCTTCTATCATATCTTGACGTTCGGCATCGAGGTTTCCTGTCGCGTGGGTTAACATTTGAGAGGCTCAGGGACTCGGTCCCTAGCAGATAAAGGAGGGTTCTCTGTTGCCAATCAAGGACGATTCGGCTGATAGCATGTTTTAGGGCCGTGCGAAGCACATCCCTGTTGAAGAGCCAACTATAGCCAGTCTAGTACAAAGACCAATAGCAGAGGAAGTAATAGACTCCTTTTCGAAAGGAATTGAGCTTAAAAAGTTGCCAACCGACATTGTGGTCAGGAGGAAGATGACTACGGACCGATTTTTGCCTGGTGGGCGGACTGCCCCTCAACAACAAGTTCCTCCTCCTCCTCCCCATGGACGGAAGAGACCCCGAGATACTACTGAGACAACCAAGCCGCCTCGGGATGTACCTTCCAGCACCCTGCTAGTCAACCCAACTCCACCATTGGCGATCCGAGAGCCCACCTTGGACTTGAGGCTAACCGAGAGGGTAGGCTCTCACATAGCTTCATCCTCGACATCTCCTGCACAGGGTTGGCAAAGTGTTTTTATGCTCGATGATCAACCCCCTTCATTGTCCGCTAGTGTCTGAAAATGAGCCAGTGGAGAAGGTGGTCAAATTGCCAACAGCCTCGGTCAAGCCCTTCTGCTGCCCAACGATGTGCATTACTTTGCCGACAGCAGTGACGAAGTGGTTACCTTCAGGCTTAAATGGCATACCATCGCGGTAAGTTCAGAGTTATTCTGTTGTTTGTTGTTTTTCTTTTTTGTTTACTTACTAACTCCATTGCAATTCTTGATTAAATGTCTGGGATAGAGAAATTTGATTGCTTACGTTCATTTTTGGCAAGCAGCCCAACTGGTTCACTTGTTGGAGGACCAGATGAAAGGCTTGGTAGAGGAAGCTGAGAAAGAGAAAGCCTTGAAGGAGGTTTCTGAGGCCAACCTGCGAGAGAAGGATATCGTGTTGGAAGCCACCGAGAGGAGGGTTGTTGAAGTGGAGAGGGCTCGGGTAGTAGCCAAGCAGTGGGTGGCTGCCTTGGAGGCAGGCTAGGGGAGGCCGCGGTGAAATTGGCGCAGGCGGAGAGCGTGTTTTAGCTCGGGAAAAGGAGGTGGCCGACCTCAAGAGGGTAGTGGAGGAGAGCAAAGATAAGTTCTATAATATAGGGTTTATTGATGCTGAAAATTCTAAAGAGCCTATCATGGTAAAGGCTTGGCGGTATAGATTTGGAGAGGGGTGGGCGGCTGCTGTGAATGCCCTAGGCCTTCCTAAGGATTCTGCTTTCAAGGATCTCGAGCAGATCCCCTATCCAAAGGAGCTTATCCACCCTACCGTCCAAACCATCGAGTAGTAGGAAGAAGAAGATAGCCTCAGCATGAGAGAACTAGTGGCAGAGATTGACTCCCATGCTAAAGTAATCAAGCTCGATGCTTCTACCAACCCTATGCTAGTGGAAGGACAAGTGCACCCCTCCACTCTGCCAAACCCCAACCTTCAAACCACCTCAAACACAGCTACTAATCCAATAGACTCTTCCCAAAACCCTGAAGTTTGAAGCTTGAAGTGCTTACTTTACTCTCTTTTTTTTCTTTTCTTTTTTAAAGAAAATGCCACACATGTTTAGTGGCCAAATACTTAAATGGCACTTGCTTATTTAAACAGATACAATGGGAGTAGATTTGCTCGTGTTTAGTTAACTTTAATCTATCTTTCTCCTCTTGCTTACTACTATTGAATTGATGTTGACCTTTATCATAATGTATGTTTGTTTTTGGCACTTGCTCTTGTATATCTTTTGGAGACACGTATTTTCTTACATATCATCCTTTGAGCTTTGGTA
The DNA here is from genome assembly GCA_028535165.1 of Quercus tomentella. Taxonomy (NCBI): domain Eukaryota; kingdom Viridiplantae; phylum Streptophyta; class Magnoliopsida; order Fagales; family Fagaceae; genus Quercus; species Quercus tomentella. The sequence goes on from JAPQVY010000131.1 coordinate 44,072, forward strand.
AGGTTTGCACCTGGTCAGTATCCAGGGTCAAGCCAAGCCAAGGTTTTTGTCCTTAGAGAATTTGTGATAAGGTTTCCACTTAGTTGGTGATCGGGGTTAAGCCGAGCTTAGGTTTCTGTCCTTAGATAATTTGTGATAAGGTTTCCACCTGGTTGGTGACCGAGGTCAGGCTGAGCCTAAGTTTCTATCCTTAGATACTTTGTGATGATAAGGTTTCCACTTGGTCGGTGACAGGGGTCAGGCCGAGCTAAGGTTTTTGTCCTCAGATAAGTTGAGGTAAGGTTTCCACTTAGTCGGTGATCAGGGTCAGGTCGAGCCTAGGTTTCTATCCTTAGAGAATTTAGAAAATACATTCATAAGTTCATATATTACACATATACACCGTATCACCTATATGTTAGTTTCTACATATACCAACCCTTTAAGCTTTACATACTTAGTGATAATACTTTTTCAAGTTTTGTACATTCCATGGTCGGGGAAGTGGTCTCTCCTCCATATCTTCTAGGTAGTATGCTCCTACTCCAGCTATGGCGGTGATTCTGTATGGTCCTTCCCAATTCAGAGCAAGCTTTTCAGCATTGATATCCCGAGCACTCCCTACTACTCTGCATAGTACTAGCTCACTAGCACCAAATTCTCTTGTCCTCACACCCTTATCATACCGTCGAGCCAGCTTCTGTTGATAATTTACTAGCCGAATAGTCACTGCTTCTCGGCATTCTTCCAACGAGTCCAACTGTTTTACCATCAACTCATCATTCGTATCTTGGAAAAAATGTGAGATCTTTGTGCTGGAGAGCTTCTCTCTACCGACATAACCGCTTCCACTCCATAGGTCATGGAATAAGAAGTCTCGCCAGTTGATCTTCGCGGTGTTGTTCGGTATGCCCATAACACGTTCGGTAGCTCCTCAGTCCATCTGCCCTTAACCCCCTCCAGTCTTTTCTTCAACTCACTAACAATTACCTTATTTGTAGCCTCTGCCTGGCCATTGCACTGGGGATATGCTTGGGTCGAATACCTATTCTTTATGCCAAGGTCACCACAGTACTTGCGAAAAGCCTTGCTATCAAGTTATAAACCGTTATCTGACACCAAGGACTCCGATATTCCAAACCTCGTCACTATGTTCTTCTAGACAAACTTTTTGACATTTACATCTTGAATGTTAGCTAGTGCTTCGGCCTCAACCCACTTAGTAAAATAATCCACAGCCACCAAGACAAACCTTTTATTCCTTATTGCTTGGGGCAATGGTCCAATGATGTTCAGCCCCCACTATGCAAAAGGCCACGGATTACTGATGAGATTCAAACTTCCCACCAGTTGATGTATCAATGGGGCGTGTTTCTGGCATTGCTCACATCTTTCCACATATTCAACAGCATCCCTTTGCATTATGGGCTACCAAAATCCTTGCGTCATTACTCGGTGGGCCAATGATCGACCTCCCACATGACTGCCGCACACCCCTTCATGGAGCTCAGTTAAAAGCTCATTAACTTTAGAGGGATGGAGGCATAACAAGTAAGGTCCTCCAAAAGATCTTCAATATAACCTATGGTCCTTAGACAGCCAGAATCGGGCAGCAATCCTATGCACTCTATCGGCTTCTTTGCCTTCGTTTGGTAAACGGTCCTCAACTAGAAACTCTACAATCGAGTCCATCCAATTAGACTCGGTTAACAGAACAGCTAAAACCTCCACCTTTGGGTCAATACTGGGTTCCTGCACCACTTCTACCTTGATCAACTAGGGTTGTTAGGTTCTAAAGACTTAGGATTTTATGTATTTAGAACTCTAATGTGTATTGTTGGCAAACCATGATCAAAACAATATGTTTAGTCGTGTTTAGACTTGCTCAAAGTTGATTCGTTTATGTAAAGTTGGAATAAGCTGTTGCAAGATTCATTTATGCTTCTCAGCCTGGTTCGATCGATCGAAGCTTAGGCTCGATCGATCGAAAATCGGGTCAGAGGCATTTTCTACAGAATTCCAACTCAGCCCTAGTTTGTTTTAAAACGTTTAGGGTTTTCTAATTTGCCCTAGGTATAAAAGGCAAACCCTAGCCACGTTTTAGTGTTGCTCATATTGCTGTTTGTGTAAATCTCTTGTGAGATCTGTGAGGAGCTTTCCTTTACACAAGCTTAGGATTATCAAGAAGGAGATTTCTTCAAGAGCTTGATGATCATTCATTTGCTGCCATAAGAACTTAAAGAAACACAAGCGGGGGTGCTTGTACTTGCTGGAGAATCCAAAAAAGAAGGAGTCCGTGATTTTGGAGCTTGCACGTGGTCGTGTCAGTAAGTTTCTACTGGCGGGTAGCAATAGGATGTTAGCGGTCTAAGTCCTGTTGAACAACTTCGATTCTTTCATAGTGGATTCAGGTTTACCTTGAGGATAGCTAGGTTAAATCCTCCCCAGGTTTTTATTGGTTTGGTTTCCTGGGTGATCATATTATTGTCTTATTTATCTTTCCGCTGCTTTGTATGATATGATTGTTTGATTGTGATAACCTAGATTTGGAATTTGGACTAAGTAACAACTTGGCTAATTACCTAGATTAATCCAATTGTGTTTTAAGGGGTCTAAAAACTATCAAGGGTATCTCATCAGCTAGGGAAGATGCCAATGTTGCTAATGAGTCGACGTGCCTGTTCTGCCTTCGGGTAATTTGAATTATCTTCATCTTCTAAAACCTGCTCATCATTTGATTTACAAGCTTCAAATAATCAATCATCCGAGGATCCTTGGCCTCAAAGCTTCCCTCAACCTGACTAACCACTAGCTGAGAATCCAAATACCCCTCTAGACTAACTGCTTTTAGGCTAAGCGAGGCCCTGAGCTCCACGAGAAGTACCTTATACTCGGCTTCGTTATTTGATGCCCTGAAACCCAACCTCAACAAGTGTTCCAGCTTCACTCCCTCCGGTGATATTATAATAATACCAACTCCTGCACCTATTGCATTGGATGCACCATCTACAAACACCCTCCATGGCTGGGCTTCCACATTGCATACAACTCCCTAGCCCTCTTTACGGGGAGTAAACTCTGCGATAAAATCGGCGAGCACTTGGCCTTTAACCGAGCTTCTAGGCCTGGATCGAATATCAAACGATCCAAGCCTGATTCCCCATTTAGCTATACAGCCCGTGAAGTTGGACCTCTTAAGCAGAGAATGTAAAAGATACTCGGTCAATACATACACCGTGTGGGCTTGAAAATAGTGGGGTAACTTTCTAGTTGCATGAACTAATGCTAGTGCGAGCTTTTCCAAAGGTAAGTACCTTGTCTTTGCATCAACCATGTGAGAGGCCGCCAAAGGTGCCTCTCAAAAAAGAGAGAGAGATTTTCTGAGAGCTTTTTAGGGCACCTCTCTTTTTGGGTAAGTGGTGTGGAGTCGCCACTTATTTTTTATACCAAAAATAAATAAATAAATATAAAAAAACATGACTAAATTGTTTCCTTTCATTGATTGAATAAAAAAATACATGTTTGAAAAATTGAAAATTACATGACTTTAGGTCCTAGTTACAATTTACCCAAAATAAAAAGTAAAGATAAGACCTAGGTCTACCTATCCAAAGATACTAAATTCGGAGGCTAGGTTACGGAATGGGAAGGTGTTAGGCACCCATTCCACTCAGACAAAGTCTGGTCTTCTAGACTCTTATGACCTATGTTCCCCTTTTATGCATGCTATGAATGATATGTTATACATGTAAATAAAACTAAATCACACAAATTTATTTATGAATGCATCCTCTTCTTTGTTAAAAAAATTCAGATCTGTTTTAGTGATTAAAAAAAATTGATTTTGGTTTAGAAAAAAAAAATCAGATCTGTTTTTGAAAACTTAGAAAAAATGGTTTTGGTTTTGTAAAAGATCAAATCTATTTTTGTGATAAAAAATTGTGTATATAAAAAAATCAGATCTGTTTTTGTATGTTCAAAAAATATGAAAAAGATTTTTTTTTAAAAGAGAATTTCATTCATGAAATAAATTCATGCTACATGTATTAAATAAAACAAACACAACAAACACAATCATGCATAATCTTTTTCTTTATTTCAAAATCTGCATATGTAAAAAAAAAAAAAAAATCAGATCTGTATCTAATGAAGATACAAATCAGTTTGTATCTTTTAAAAAACTTCAGATCTACATCTAAGGAAGATGCGGATCAGTTTTTAATTTGACGAAAATTTAGATCTACCTCTAGGGAAGATTTAAATCCATTTTTGCTTTAAGAAAAATCCAAATCTACATCTAAAGAAGATGTAGATCTATTTTTGTTTTAAGAAAAATTTAGATCTACATCTAAGGAAGATGTAGATCTGTTTTTCTTTTGAAGAAAAAAATTATTAACATGCAGGTCTTTGAAAATAAGAAAGAGATCACAACAATAATAAAGGAATTAAGAACATGCTTTGATAAAATAAATCAGCATTTCATGTTATGGATACTTGAAACAACTAAACTAAAAAAATAAACAAACATACATCATCACAATAAGAGAAGCATTAAGAAAACAAAAGGGTAATCAGAAACAACCTCTTGCATGGAGCACTTCTTCTTCCTGAGAGGATGTTTTAGGGTTCAAAGAAATTTATTCAATTATCTTTGAAACCTAAAAACCCTAGTTTAAGAGAGAATACCAGAAAAGAGGGGTGAGAAATTTGAGAGTGTGAAAAGGTGTCTCCCCTAGAGAGTAAAAGAATGTGCTGAATTTTGGGATCCATTCCCTATTTATAGAGACTGGAATGCTTAAAAAATAAGCAACTACAGATAGAATGCGAATCGAGACGCCACTTTCTACGAAAAAGTTGAAAAGGGTGAGCCTTATTGGCATCCGAAGAGAATTGGGCCAAAGCCCAAAAGAGTGCAATTCGGCACTTTTAAAGTGCCGATCAGCACTCCAAAAGTGCCAAATGGTACTCTTGGGTGCTGATCACACTTTCATGTTCGGGTGCATTTTGGACTCCTTTTTTAGGTTTCCTTGAGCCGGTCCTTGCACTAAGACGTGTTTTCAATCCGTATTCTAAGATTTTATATCTTTTTCTGGATAATTCAAGTCTTTTCAGGAATAATTATCTTGTAGATAAATATCCTAAAATAAACTTTGATAAAGTTCAGATTATCCACAATTTTAATGTTATCCAATTATCCCTTTTATTCCTATGCAAGCAATCCTATTTTAAACACTAATTGTCAACCAATCACAAAATTATTTAATTAATTTTAATTTTTTAACCAATCAGAATTAATTTAAATTAATCATGCGTGGTCGACTCTACCTTGAAACAATGCATGCAAACCGTGCAAACTTGATTATGTGATATCTTTCGATCCGACGATCCGATTTGGAAACCGAACACACCGTTGTGACCGTTAGAATTTTAAGATCATTTTTATGACATGCAATGAATGAATTAATGCATGTAATGTAATCATATTTTTTGGGGTATATGGATGGTCATTCTAGTCATCTTCCTTGATTAAATCATGGGTGCAAAGTCGAGTGTCTACAAACCAATGTCTTACTAATGTAGTAGATCAGCTTCTAAACTCCCCCCTGATCCTTCAATAACACTGCACTCACAGCATACTCGGACACTACTAAATACATAAACAAATTTTCCCCCGGATCTGAACGAAATAGTATCGGCGCGCCCTTCAAGTATTTCTTCAGATTTTGAAAAGCCCGTTCACACTCCTCGGTCCACTGAAATCCCCTCCACTTCTTAAGCAACTAATAAAAAAGGCGACACCGGTCAGCAAACTTCGACACAAATCGGTTCAATGCAGCCACCATCCCGGTCAACCTTTGCACCTCCTTGGGATTGCTCGACGGCCTGAGCTGCTCTATGGCACTAATCTGATCGGGATTCACCTCTATTCCCCGATGTGTGATCATATACCCGAGAAACTTACCGGTCCCCACACCGAAGACGCATTTATCAGCATTGAGACGCAACCTATGCTGCTTAAGTATTTCAAATACCTTTGTCAAATCATCAACATGTCTTTAATTTTCTTTGCTTTTCACCACCATATCGTCTATATAAACTTCCACCATATTCCCAATTTTGTCTCTGAACATTCTGGTCATCATCCTCTAATAAGTAGCCCCCGCATTTTTTAGACCGAAAGGACATTACCGTGTAGTGATAATTGGCCTCCATGGAGATAAACGATGTTTTCTCTTGGTCTTCGATGGCTAAGGAAATCTGATGGTAGCCTTGAAAAGCATCTAAAAGACTCATCCTCGGATGTCCGCATGTAGCATCTACCACCTGATCAATCTTCGGCACCGGGAACGAATCCTTAGGACAAGGCCAGTTAAGATCGGTGAAGTCCACACAAACCCTCAATTTACCGTTCTTCTTCTTTACCACCACAGTATTAAATAACCATTTTGGGAAAAAAGACTTCTTTAATTGCCCCCGCTTGTTTTAGCTTTTCAACCTCCTGCTTCACAGCTTCAATGTGTTGCTTGGCCGATCTCCTCGATTTTCGCTTCATTGGGGGAAAAGAAGGATCTGCATTAAGCTTGTGGGTAATAAACTCTAGGTCCACCCTGGATTCCTTATATGGACTCTAAGCAAAAATGTCCAAATTTTGTACCAACGTCAACAATAGATTCACTCGATCTTCTTGTTTCATACTCGCCTCTATTTGGAAACTCCGGTTCTCATAAGGAAGTATGCCTACTTTAATCAAGTCTTTAGCGCTGTTTGCTTGTTGGCCCTCTGTGGGCTCCTATAATTGCTATGGAAGATCATGCTCGACCGATTCTTTCTGCTTAATCTCCCGATTAATAGCCGCTACCAAATACTGCCTTGCCACTTGCTAATCTCCTTTTACCACTACAACCCCATGATCGGTGTGAAACTTTACCTTCATATGCAAAGTTGACGAAATAGCTCCCATGGTGTGAATCCAAGGCCTACCCAGGATTGTTGTGTATGAGGAGAAGGATCCTACCACAATGAAATTTACCATCACCTCTTTCCCTTCTATATTCAAGAAAAGAAAAATCTACTCCTCTAGAATCACCATTTTGCCATCAAATCCTACTAGGAGGTATCATACTTAGAGAGGTCCTCCGCCTTCAATCCCAACCCTTTGAACAGGTTGGGGTACATCACCTCAGCCCCGCTTCCTTGGTCCACTAGCACCCTCTTCACTATAAAGCCGTTGATTCTGGCAGTAACTACGAGAGCATCATCATGCAGCTAGGTTGTTCCTTCTAGGACTTCATCCCCAAACTCAATCGGTCCTCGAGCCAATTTCAATTTCTTTTCGAGCCAAGCTTCACAGTCTACGTTCTCAACTAAGACCACACTTAACACCCCCTTACGTTGGGTCACACTTGTGCCTATTGAAGCCGTATAGATAACTTTGATTACCCCCAATGGCAGTAGGAGCGTGTCCCTTTGAGCCTTTGGTGCCTGCCCTATAGCTCGGCCCTCGGGTGCCACGACGAACTCCTTCACATGCCTAGATTTCACCAACTACTCCAAGTGATCCTTAAATACCATGCATTGCTCAGTAGTATGCCCCTTATCACGATGGTATGTACAATATAAGTTTTGGTTCCTTTTTGTCAGGTCACCCGACATCTTGCTCGGCCACTAGAAATATGGCTCATTCTTGATCTGCTCCAAGATCTTATGAACAGGCTCCTTGAACGCCACATTGACTTCCTCAGTCCGGACATTGGGTTCTTGAATTCGTAACTCCCTTATCGGTTTAACTGAAAAACTCTTGTCCGCGAATCCTTTGCATACTGCAAAGTGGCGGGCACCTTGCCTTGATTTTCCTGCTGATCATCCTCCAACCTCTTGTACTCCTCAATCCACCTCATCAACTACCGCATGTTCTCGGGAGGCCTTATAGTCAACGAATCTCTTAACTCTGAGTCCTTAGGAAGCCCAAATCTGAAAGTCCTAGCCGCTACTTTCTCGTTACCTCCACCAATTTCATTGTACAACTCCCAATACCTATTACCATAGCTCCGAAGAGTTTCTCTAGCTCCCATCTTCATAGACAGCAGTGCGCCCACCGGCTGCGCCACCCAACTACACGTCATAAACCGAGCACCAAATTCTTGTAGTAACTCTCCGAAATTATGAATTAATCCCTTTCTTAACCCATTGAACCACCTTAAAGTAGTGGGCCCGAGACTAGAGGGGAATACTTTGCACATAAGCGCATCATTTTGGTTGTATAGCGACATCATTTGGATATAATGGCTAACATGTTCAACAAGATCGACCTTTCCATCATACAAAATGAACAACGGTCTATTAAATCTCCTCGGCATCTGTATGTGTTCAATCTCATTGGAAAATGGTGATTGGGCCGTTTTGCGTAAAGCTCAGCTCATCGGCTCATGGCATCCATCGCCGTGCTCCGGTGCTTGCGTCGCTTAAGAGAAGCCGACATTCTATCAGCAAAGTCCCACGATCTCTCCCTTGATCGGCGGGAACCACTTTTGCAGGATGCTTCTCAACGACTATCCCCGATATTTACAAATCCTTCAGGGGATTCGCCATGGTTCCTTCTTCGACACCTACCCCATACTTCCAGCTCCAAGTCCCTAACTAGCCTACACAAGCGCTCTAGTTATTGATCTCTCCTATCATGATACTCCTGCTTGGGAACTTCGGACGTTGGTCGATACTTTTGCGAAGATCCTTCTCCCAAGTTGGAGCGCTCCCCGTCCCATTCGTACCACCAGTCCTGACCTCTTTTATGCCTCATTTCTCGCCAACTTAAGCCCCTAGATGAGCCCCTAGATCCACTATCTACAAAGCTCGCCGAATGATGGTTAGACATATTCAGTTAGTCCAATTTCACTAGAACTACAGCTAAATAGGAGATTCCCACAGACGGCGCCAATTGTGCATGCCCGGTTTCTCCTTTAATGGGCCACTAAAGAGATTGGGCTTACAACTTATTTGTTTTTGTGGATTAAGGATATCCTACAATGGGAAGTTCCTTAGGGTGAAGGTTGAAACTCTCAAAGAATGCTAATCAAGCTAACCGTACACTATTGCTTTTGTGTTTCCCTGCTCTTTCTCTCTCCTTTCTTCAGCCCCCTTCTATTCAAAGTCTCTCTCTCTCTCTCTCTCTCTCTCTCTCTCTCTCTCTATTTATAGCCTTCGTATAGTAGGTCTATAATGATTTCTTTTTAGCAATCCTTACGTGGGTGGGTCCCATTTTGATTATTCCTGGTAGAAGATGGTCTCCCTTTGGGAATTGTGACGCAGATGTTAGGACTTGAATTAGACACCAAATGTTGCTCGACAGCACTGCCTCCTAAGGCATTATCGACGTATCCCGAGATGCGTCTGAGCAAGGGTGGCACCGAGGTTCGATGGGCCTCAATTACGCTTGCCGAGCAGAAGAAGGTGGGCCTGACCAAGAAGCCATGGTGCAAGCCGCTCTACTAGGGCCCAATGGCAGTGGGCCGATGCTAGACAATTTATATTGGACTTCTTATTTTAATTTTATATATAGAGTTAGATATATTATTAGGTTTTTTATGATTTATTTATATTGGACTTCTTGTTCTCTACGCTAAATTAACTAATTTAACACAAAATTTAAAAACTTTATGAGTTGAAATATGACAGGGAATGTTAATGAGACTGTTATGTTTGAAGAAGAGTGTGAAATCACAAAAAGCCATGTGTTGAACATAAGAAGAATGGAGAGTATAGGAAGATGTTGGTGTAGCAATTTATTTTTCCACCATTAAATATCCCAAGGTGGTAAGCACGACGGTGCATATATTGATGGATTTCTTGGTTATAGAATACCAATGTGGGCTTTGACTATTGATGTGGTCGTTTTCATGCACACGATTATTGAGATGATACGGGTTTTGATCATAATGAAATTTGCATATACTTTTTACTAGATTCATGTTGCAATGATTTAGTTCTTTGAATTCTTTTAATCAATTCAAATTTAGCTGCTCTAATCAGCAATTGAAATTGATTTAGGAGACTTTATATGCGTATTAGTTTGGGAATGCATCTGTTTGTGTTAATGACAACTTTTTTGCATTCAGCAGAATTGTTTTATAATTCTGAAATTTGTAAAAAATATATCATATATCAGAATATGAGAAAAGCTACTACTTGCAAGACAGTTATGTGCACAAAATCTTAATATCTAAGATAGTTTTTTCAAATCTTTGTGTTTCTTTTCCATGATCAGGAGTTGAATTGCATTTCAATTCGTACAGGCAAGGAGGACTCAAGCTCAAGGTGCTCTGGAGTGTCAAGAGTGCTACTGAATTCCCATCTCGAAGAGCAGTCATTTACATCCGTTGTGTCCTGAGTTGTATCTGATGTGTCTGCCAGAGTTGCGGCTCTTCCTGAATTTCTAATATAAAAGCCTCTAACCAGTTTAATTGCCTCCTTCCAAGCAATCTCTTCATCGGGAGTTGCATTTCCTTCAGTAGCATCTTGATGTTGCTGACGATTTATGGTTAAGCGAATTAGGGATAGAAATAGACAAATGGTAGAAGTGGCAAAAGATAATAGATAGAGAACCCCAAAGCTCTGGAGGCCCAAGCTTTCTGGTTCACTGGAAGTTATGTTAGTTGAGCACTCATGTGAGGGAGTCAGCCATTCATCCTCAAGTAACTTTGTCTCTCCATTCTCTAATAGCTTTAAAATTGCTTCAGAAAAATCCCTTGCAATTGGTGAGCCTTTTGGGAAGACCTGGATAGGAAGCAGGATAAGATATCTATTAGACTCTTTAGTGATAGAAACAGGTTAATTTCTAAGAACATTCCTAAAAACAGGAAAAAGTAGAGAGGGTTTAGTTTTAAACCTTAAGGGCTATCTTATTGGCTATACTGGAAACTCAAATAATTGTGTATGTATGAATTATGAAACACACACAGAACCACATATAAAAAGTTATTAGGGGTGTAAATTTAAGGGTATATATCTATACATGTGTCTGTGCTTTGTAGAAAACTTTACATTTGTTTTAAGATGGTCAAAGCAAAAGTATATTTAAATACATGAGGTTTGGCATAATGTTTGAGTTAATACTCACAAAGCCCAATCCTCCAAATCTGCTGGTGCGTATGGTAGCAGTGTAACCCTTGCAGTACTTATTAAGGAAAACTTTCTCATAGGGGAGTTCAAGAAAGGCAGCAGCTATGTTGTTGCTTTTGAATTCACTAGTGTATTGGTCTTCACTGCTGACGTTCACAATATTTTCTGGCTTGAACTGAAGCACATTCTCTAAATAATTCCTTACAAATGAGTCACCATCGCAACCAATTTTCAAGTTGTTCATCTTTAACCACTCGATATCTGTGACATTTGGTCGTAGTTTTTGCACTGTGAGCATAGAAGACAAACTAGCAGTATAGCTTGAGGTTAGGATCAATACGACAAACAGCCACACTACAATCACCAAACGTGTAAAGTTGTTATTGATTTTTTCCCCTGCAACACAAAACAATGTGATATGAGTTCATTCTGCGAGTAAGCATAATTTCATTTAGAAGCACTCTAATTAAATTTGACCATATCTCCGTGGTGATTAACAAGTTGAATCTATTAATGATAAATAAAGCGCAGTCAAGAGAATGTTATACATTCAGCCAATTTAAATGTACTTTTCAATACAAATTTTTCAATGGTGGATTGACTACTGCACATAGTTAGGCTTTTACAAACGTAATTGCATGTCAGGGCTCTATAGATCAAATTGATACTTACTATGTGCAAAGAACAAAGAGGAGAAGGTAAACCAAAGTGCAGTGCTAAGCTGATTCTTCCATGGGCCACTAAATTCTGGATTAGATTGGCGCTCCAGGAACCAAACAATGAGCATTGTGTATATCATGATGGCAGCAGTCACCAACCACATGTCCCTGGTGAAAGGCTTCGTAAACATCAATGGTGACCCCTCAGGTTTTGTTGGAACTATCATGGCCAAACCTGACTCAGCATATGGAAGGGTAAAATCCACGTATTGCAACCGGTCGGCTAGTATGGTCACGTCACCAATGACAGCATCATAAGTCTTTTGTGGTATTTGGACCAACATGACAAGGATAAAATCTTAATCAGAAACTTATAATTGATTAATTGTAACCAAATAAAAGATATAAATAAATAAATATATATATATATATATATATTTATATATATATATATAAGTCTATAATACTAGTCAGTTTAGCAGTTTAGTTATAGTCAATTTTAGTTTAAGATTTCTTGCTCTTCCAAGGGGCGTCTCTCTTATAGAACGACCAAGTTAATTTCTATAAGTAATCAGAATGGTATTGCAAAATAAATGCTTTTGAATCCAAAGTGACAATGAGAAGTTTCAGGATTCGTGGAAACCAACAACAGAACTTCCTCAAAAAAAAAAAAAAATCCAAATGAATTTCATCTACTTGCTACAGTTTATGAGACTAATTTGATCTATAGAATCTCTTAGGGTATGATTGATTAGGGGATAGAAAAGTGGGAAGATAGAAAATCGGAATAGATGGAAAAGTGGAGGGATATAAGATATTTCAGTTTTCCCTCATAATGTTTGATTGGGAATGAAAAAGTAGAGAGATGAAAGATTCTTTTGTTTGATTGAGAAAAAAATAAAATAAAAGGATAGAAAATATAATTGTATAATTTTACTCTTAAGCTAATATTAGATAAGAAAAAATAATAATAATAATAATAATAATAAATTATTAATAATAATAAGTAGTATGTTTGTAGTGTATGAACCAGATGTTTATTAACTCTAAATTATCAATGAATGAAAGGAAAGAAGAAGTCTAACCTTATTAATAACATGATAAACCAGATCATTGTAGGTGCCATTATAGGCCTCAAATTCGTAAGGCAAATCATACCCCAAGAGGTCTAACGCCTTGTGAAACATTTGAATGCAGAAACCATCATAATAATTCTCATTGGTGACCTTCACAAACTTATCAAATGTTGTTCTTCCTGGAACTCCAATTTTCAATGGCTTTGCAGTAGTTGGCATTTCCCAACCTTTTGGAGTTTCTTTTAGGTTCCCTGGCCAAATTACTGGACCAACCAAAGTATTTGTGGTATCATTAAAATCTCCACTTCCATATTTTTCTTCAATTTTTTCTTTAGAAGGGCTCATGGAGAACCCTAAGTCTGGTATCCAGAAGTCTATTTCTTTGTATTTCTTCCCAACCACATTTACAATCCTCAAAACAGGAGTTTCTGAGAGCTGGTTTTCTTCAAAATGTATTTTGCCACTTAAACCAGCGAAATTGGTTGACAGCATATTGTGTAACAACATCTCTGGACTACTAGTGTTACTAGTCATTCTTTCTATTCCTTGTATAACAATCCGAATGCTATCGTATGCTCTCAGCGCAAAAATCCTAGGTTCGGAATTATCTTCCTCAGGATATTCAGTTCTGAAAATTCTCCGGAATTGGGCATGAAAATCTTGGTACTTTGAACTGCCTTCAGAATAATAGGTTTTGATTCCTAAAGCGCCTTTCATGGAGGAAATAACAGAGTTGTTAACAGAGTCCAACAAACTTGTAATGCTCTCTGGAATTATCCAAGCTGATTCTCCTCCTACAAGTCCCATCTTCTTAGCTTGTCTAAACAAGTGAATAACCATTGTTAATGATGAATCAAGAACAATAAAAACTCGAGATTGTGTTTTCAGAAGCTTAACCAGCTCTTCATGAACAAACCCTTCTGGATCAGACAAAGAAGAAAATGGCGGAAGGATCAAACGGTACTCAATCTCTGAACCAACATTTTGAAGAGCCTCAGATAAGAGTGATAACTTCCCAGAATCACCACCATATACTTCATCTTCATAAATTGCTACGACCCTTTGCCAATTGTATGCATGAACAATATCTGCAATGCATGTTATTTGTTCGGAACCATTTGTAGACATTTGTATCAAGAAAGGCCAGCGAAGTGGCATTAGTGGTGGAGTGATGGCTGGAGCAGCAAAGGAAATAACTGGAACATTAGCTTGACCTCCAAGATTGGCTACTAGAGCTGCTTCATGCCATGTGTGCATGCCAATAATAACTTTCACCTTTTTGTCTTTAATCATCTCTTCCGCTGCAACCAAAATATAAATATTCTATCAACTACATTGTTAAAAATCTATCTTGTAAATTGTGATATGAAATGGAGTGGGCTTGTGTTTTAAAGCTTGTCCCACAATAAAATTTTACTGTTAAATTAAAGGGTTAAGGGAGAGAGAGAGAGACTAGAGTATTATTGTTTGGCCTACATCCACTAAGGAAGTCTTTAGTTATATTTTTATTATACTCAAGTGTTTACAATGAATTCCCAAAGCAGGGTCTTTATAGGGAGTTATGGTCCGTTTGGTTGAGAAGATGGAAAAGTAGAAAATGAAAAGGGAGTGGAAAAGTGGGAGGATAGAAAAAATTTTAATTTCCCTCATCTGTGTTTGGTTGAAATAGTGGAAAAGTGGAGAAATGAAATTTTTTTTGATTGATTGTGAAGAAAAAAAATGAGAATAGAAAATGTGGTCAGTATAAATTTATTCTTATGCCCTCACATAAAACATTATAATTTTTTTATATTATATTGCTCATTAATATTTTTTTTTACTTATTCAAATTATTATTAAAATCCCATGTAGCAACGGTGTTGGTGCCTATTTTTGGGTGGGTTTGGTACTGAACCTTAAAAAATAATAATAAATAAATAAATAAATGTTGATTTTGGTAAGTTTTTTTATTATTATTATTATTAAAATTAATTATGGTAAGTTGGTAGTTGTTAAGAAAAAAAGAGAAAAAAAAAAAATGATGTTAAAGAGTCATGCATTGCTTTTACTATGAGAGTGAACTAAAGGGCAAAAGAGACTTTTTGAAGTTTGAACAAAAAAAGCAAATTTTCTTCTTTGCTTTCTCCCCGATTTGGGGAGATTTATTTTTGGTGGGCTCAGGTGTTCAATTTTCTCTCCATCCTCCCCTTCCAACCAAATACTCTTCCCAACCATTTTCTCTCATATTTTCTTCTTGATTATTTTCCATCCTTCCCAAAATCACCCAAACCAAACATATCCTTAAAGTTAGCCCTGGTGCCCTCCAACATATTTGACCTCATGGGCCACTACATACCAAACCCATAAATTCATATCTTTAATATTCTTCCTCAAACTCAAATGTTGAAGCCCGATGATAACAAATTATAAGCATGTGAAATTGGAATCTATATATATATATAATAAATAATAGGAAAGACCCAATTGGAACAAGTCAATTTGGTAAACTTTTCAAAATCTACAAAAAGTTAAGGGTTAAAGACCAAGACACCAAGTCAACGTAGTCAAAAGTTATGGATCAATATAGTGGGATTGATTCAGTTCGGATTCGTAGCCCAATAAAGACTCTGTTTGAGTTTCAGACTGGGCCAAGTCAGCCCGCAAGAATGGATGTTGTTGACATGGCAAGTGATGTGTCAATTCTAATGTAATGTGGCACTGGTGCGGTAGAGGCTGTTGACGCCGCATACATGCTAACATTGGTGCTAACGTGGTTAACCTAGGCGGATAATAATGACTTAGAATATGAAACTTGGCAAGATGATGTCCCGAATGACATCACAGATTGAAACCGATATGTGTGGCATCACTGGCATGTGACAAGCATCGAGATGCATGCAATGAGATCTTGCTTCAGCGCGTGGAAAATTTTGGTGGTGCATCGGAGTACATGAAGAGCATGGATTGATGCACCGATCCTTCTGGTTGATTTTTGCACTGTTTTGGTGATTGGCTTGAGGTCTTTCTTATAGTGGTAGTTGTAAGGTGATTTTAAGATGGAGAGTCGCGACTTGCAAGAATTCCAAATATAAGATTTTATATTTTAATAATTTTTTTGGTCTGTATATTTTAATAATTAGTAGGAATATGTATACATAAAAAGACTTAATCATCAAATTTTTTTATTTAGCTTCTTTTAAAGAATAATTTTTGGTTCCACCACTGCTTAAAGATAGTATTTTCTAGACGACTCAAAATCAAAATTACTATTCTGCTCATAATCGATTTCATCAGTAGTAATTGTTATTGATGTATTAATGTTAACAAAATGTGCAAGTGAGAGTGAGTTAGTGACAACATACCAGCAGAAGAGACTCTGAAGGGGTCCTCCATATAGAGAGACAGTTTGTGAGTCTTTGAACTGGCGTTGTAGTTTTGAGCTGCAATTTCCATTGCTATTCTCTCTTCTTTTCCAATACGGGTATTAACATCAATGATCAAACCTACTCGAGTAACATTAATGTTGTTAGCTTCAGCTCCATGGAAGACAATGAGAAGAAAAAAGATAAGTACAGGAAACAGAAACAAAGGTCTTGGTGTCATGAGTGGGGAAGGTATTTGGGAATCTTGTTTCATGGTCTGGGATATAATGGCTGGAGCTTCATTTACTGGCTTGTGACTTGATATTTCATTGTATATATATAGCGGACAACATTTGTTTCAATACTATGGGATAATTAATACCTTAAATTGTCAAGTAAAAAACGTGTTTTTTCTAGATGAATAGTATAAGTGTGGAATCTTCAATCTTGTGTTTGTGTATCTTTGACTTCGTCTTCTATGAAGTCGATTTTAATTTCTGGGTATAAATACGTACTCTCCCTTCTCACATGAATGGTGAGTCCCACCATGAATTTAATTAGTAGAACCCACCTTTCATGTGAGAAGAAGGAGTATGCATTTATGGTACTCCGGAAGTATACAATAATTTTCCTTTAAATCAATAGATAAGATATCATTGATATGTTTTTTTCTAACTTGGGTTGTTTTATATCATTATAAATCAATAGATAAAGAGGGGATGATGAATCTGTTAAAAACGCGAAGTGGTATTAATTAAACTACAATTCTTGATATATCATTATAATTTATATATACATATGACATGAACGCATATGCATAAACATTTTTTTTTTATCAGGGGTGGCTCCACATTGGGCCTTAACCTAGAAAAATTATTATTATTATATATAAAATTAAAAAATTTTATGATTTTTTTACCCTTAAAAAAAATTTGTGACCACCCTAAAATTTTCACAAATTTTTATAGGCCCAACATAATTAAACTTTGAACAAAATTTAGTAACAAACTTGGTTATAGACTGATATTACAACTCTACTCAATATTTTTTTATTGGATATGAATTTTTACAAATCTACCATTAGATTACATTTTCTTCATATATCCTCCATAATTGCAAAATTTCAAGAAAAAAAAAATCAATAGCTATATCATGATCAATCAAATAATTAAATTTCGAGTTTTTGTAGTCTAAAATTATACATAAAAAATAAATTTATAGACCAAATAGTAAATGACATTTTATTGACATGAAATTTGATATATGTTTTAAGAACATAAAGAACATGAAATTTGACATATATTTTAAGAACATAAAGAACATGAAATTCTACAGTTAGATTTTCAAAATATATATATAGTCATGTTAATTTGATAGTGAGAGCTGTAACCTTAGGCTACAACTAAGTTTGTAACCAAACTTTGA
>JAPQVY010000133.1:3832500-4027500 GCA_028535165.1 Quercus tomentella
CTTCATTAACTCCTCATTCATCTCCTCAGTCACCATGCATGGAATTTTCTCAAGAGAATCAGCTTCAAGGATCAGATTGGAGGTGGAAAAAAGTTCTTTGTAGTAATTCTCCATCACATGCCCAATTTCCTCGTGTTCGGCCAACCAAGCTCCATTTTGGTCTCTTATACCTCTGATCAAATTCTTCCTAAATCTCTTTGTAGCCCTACTGTGAAAGAAGGTTGTATTGTTGTCACCTTTGCTTAACCACAATACCCTAGACCTTTGGCACCACATCCTTGATTCCCGATCTTGTAACAAATTAATCTCCATTCTTATGCTCCTAACCCCAGTATTGTTCCCACTCACCACAGCTTTATTCTCAGCCAAAACAAGTAGGTTCTTTTTGATCTCTAATTACCTTCTCACGTGCCCAAAATTGTGTTTATTCCACCATGTTAATTCTCGTTCACAATTAGCCACTTTTTCAAGAATGGCTATGCTTGGATTTGGATCCCTTGTACTACTCCAAACTTCCTCAACCATATCCCCACAAGTTGGATCCGATAACCACATTTCTTCGAATCTGAAACATCTCTTCTTTCTAGGTTCAGGCATACCCGACAAATTGATCAGTAAAGGAGAGTGATCCGATGACATACAGTTGAGGTGATGCACCCTAGTTCCTGGAAATTTCTGGAACCAAGAATTAGTAGCCATACATCGATCCAATCTAATTCTTATGGAATGCCCATCCACATAATGTTTTGCCCACGTGAATTTAGGTCCCATATAACCCAAATCCATGAATTGACATTCATCGATCACATCACGAAAAAGCTGCATTTGATTATGATCTCTAGGTGCCCCACCCCATTTTTCCTCTTGGTGGACTATTTCATTAAAATCACCACCACAAATCCAAGAGATGTTCATTCTAACCTTTAAACTTCTCAATTTGCTCCATGCTTCATTCCTCCTATGGGTTTCGAGCTCTCCATAAAAGCCAGTGAAACACCATGCATTTTCAGTGTTCCCATTGATGATCGTATCAATAAAATACCTGTGGGAATCAACCACCTCAATGTTGACAGAATTTTTCCAAAATAATACTAATCCACCACCTCTATTCAGCCTTGGAACCACCCATTTCTTGTTAAAATTAATCTTGCTCAAAGTACGATCTAGCCTTGCTTCATCTGCCCATGTTTCGGCTATAAACACGACAGAGGGATCTTTTGTCTGTATTAAACTAACAAGCTCATTCTCTGTACGTGAGTTCCCAAGCCCCCGACAGTTCCATAATAATAGACTCATTGCTTCTGGCAGGGTTGATTGCCAGCCTCTGCCAATATCTTATTTTTTGTTGCACCCCCCTATGAAACCCTTCTTTTTTTTGGTAACTCAGTTTGGTTTGTTTCCCTATCTCCTCTTCTTTTTCCTCCCACTGCTTCATACATACCAATATCTCTTATTGCCCTTACTCTATTAATCCTTTTCCAAACCCCTTCAGTGTACTCGTGCTTGACAAGGGAGCATGGTAACTCTGCCAAAGGTACTCTTGGAGCTGAGGACAAATTGGTTACGTGACTTGGTGGACATGGCATGCTAGCTTCATTAATTGTATGCTGACCCCTTAGATTTTCCTTTTCCATGTTAACACCTAGGTTGGCTACCATAGGGCCTTTTGAATCATACTTGTTTATTTCCTCATCTAGCTCCCCTATTACTTCTTCAAAAGTCTTCCCTGACACCTTTTCCTCAGCTAACCCAGCCTGTTGTAGCATCATGTCATCCTTGATTCCCTCCTTTTTTGATAGCTTCTTATCCTCTACTAGACCGGCCTACTGTACCAGCCCTTCAACGCCAAAACCAGCCTGCTGTAGCTGCTTTTCCTCACCTAAACTAACATGCTTTATTACCTTTTTCTCCAATGCCAGCTTTAAATCATGCTTTTGGACCTCCAGAAAAACCGGATCCATGCTTCCAATGTTGGAGACTTCAACATTTTCCTTTTCAGGCCTACCTATCTCCATTGCCTGTGTGCTTGTTCGGACCACCACCACAGGCTTGTTCTTCACCGTTTCAAGCTTTTCTTTTGCCGCCTCAGCCTTTTTTCTAGCAAAGAAACCGGGCACCTTAACAACATACTTCCGGTTTGGCACAAATGGTACTGCCTTAAGCCATGGGCCGAACTGCTTGGATTCAGCTAAGATACTTCCTTCACTTTCAACCCAAAGATGGCAATCTTGATCATCATGCATCAAACACCACACCAGAAGCACAAGTTTGGGAGCCTCTCATATTTGAAGTTCACCCAAAGCTCCTTACCACTATCAAGTGATACCACTCATCCCCTACTCAATGGTTGAGATATATCTATACTAGCCCGGACTCGCATGAAGTTATCTCCCTCTGCTTTTGCTTCATCAACCCCTGTGTTCACCTTGCCGATAGCTTCACATAGCTGTTTAGCTATTCTTTTCGTCCGAAATCTGACTAGAAGATCGTGTACTTGCACCCAAAAAGTGACCTTACTAAACTCCATGTCACCTACGTCCATTTCCTTACTATACCGTTGCAGAACCATTAACTGTTTGTCAAAGCTCCAAGGCTCTGCTACTATGACTTTCTCCATCTCACTCTTATCATCAAATGAAAATAGAACCACATGATCATTTTCGTTTTTGATCTTAAAGCCATTTTTCGATCTCCAGAGTGGAGTGAAAGTTTTGGCTATAGCATCTATGTTGAGAGCTCTCTTAGTCAAGAACTTAGCTGCTAAAATAAACTCCATCTTAGCCTGTTCCTCCTTTATGCGAAAGTTTGATCCTTCACATTCCGAGAGGGTTAGGTTATTCCAATTTTTTGTGAGTTCCTCCATCCTAATCTACTATCTGTTTCCCAAAATCCCCTGAAAAAGAACCAACAAAGCCTTAAGATAACCTGTTACCTTAAGGGACAATAACACCTTCAAGTGAAGGGACACCTATTCTACTCTCTAGGGGAGAATGGAAGAAACCACTCTTCACTAGCAGAGAGAAACCCTTTTTTTACCAGACTTAAGTTGATCTCTTTTGATCGGTCTTCGATAATCATTTTTTTTTTCTGATATTACCAAACATAAGAAAATGTGGAAAACCTATCTTCATGTAAGGTTTTCTATCGAAACAAAACCAAGTGTAACTTCATTTCCAATCAAAAATATTTTATGTTTAATAGATCCTAATAGTAGCCTTCCATATAAGAATTCTAATTTGAAAATTACTATATATTCCTCCAATGACCTTGGACGACATTT
This sequence comes from Quercus tomentella, assembly GCA_028535165.1. Classification (NCBI taxonomy): domain Eukaryota; kingdom Viridiplantae; phylum Streptophyta; class Magnoliopsida; order Fagales; family Fagaceae; genus Quercus; species Quercus tomentella. The sequence continues at coordinate 3,835,781 of JAPQVY010000133.1, forward strand.
TACATCATACTCCTTCATTTGTAAAGAACTCATACTTGAGTTGACATTTTTGGAATTGAAATTAGGGGTGTCAATTCGGGTTAGCGTGTCGGGTTCGTGTCGTGTCGAGGTAGGGGTATTCTACTAAATGACTCAACCCTAACCCGACCCATTTAATAATCGTGTCATGATCCTTCAACCCTAACCCGACCTGTTAATAAGGCGGGTTGACCTGACCCAACCCATTTGACACGTTTAATAAACGAGTCGTGTTGGGTTGACACGAATGTAACACAACCTATTTCAACCTGCATAATATTAAATATAACATCCATCTAGAAATAATTTTTTTTACATCCCAAAAAGCAATGCATACACTTCAAGTCTTCAACCCACATTCAAAATAATATAGTTCAACAAAAAATATAACATTCATCTAGAAATAAGTTCTTTACACTCCAAAAGAAGTGTATACACTTCAACCCAAATTCAAAATAACAAATTTTAACAAAAATAAAATAACATAGTTCAACAAAAATATGATATCCTTGGAACTCGCCAAAAGCTAAGTATCAATATTGAAAAAATTTGAGCAAGCAGTAAACTAATCGTGAATATGACCACGATTATCATCCATAGATTCTTTGTTGATGTCTAAATTCATAACATCTTCCACAGGCTCATCCAATTTCATTTGTGCAAGTTCTATGCCAAAAAAAAAAAAAAGAAAAAAAAAAGAAAAAAGAAAAAAGAAGAAGGTATTACTAGTTCTAGGGTTTCTAAAGTTTCAATTTCCAATTATATCTCCTGTAAATTTTTGTAATTACTCACTTTCCTTTTTAAATTTAAAATATATGTTGGATATAAAAGGTATTTGACAAATTTAAAATAAAATAAAAATTTATTTGTTATACGAGTTAAACGGGTTGTGTTAAGTGGGTCATTTCGGGTTGACACAAATTAATTGGCGTGTCAAACGTGTCTATTGCGGGTTACACGGGTTGACCCGCTTATGACACATTTCTTATCGTGTCACTTTTGGGTCGACCCATTTATGACCCAAACCCATTAAGGCCCAACCCTAACCCGAAAAAACCCGTGTCGGGTTCGTGTCGTGTTCGCGGGTTGGGTCGAACATTGACACCCCTAATTGAAATCTTCTATACTAAGAGAACAAATATCTTTATACTCCAATCCCTTTTGTCTTCTTTTTCATACTTGCAACCCATTAAGTGAACTAACAAAGCAATTTTATATTCTTTTTCAATAGTTTCGAGGCAATTGAAAAAATCAATGTATTGTATAACTTTTTTTTTATTAGAATACTATTTTGTATAACTTAAATGTATTGTATTGTTTACCAAAAAAAATATAAATAAAATAAAAGTATTGTATTACTCTGTTGTTCACAACAATTTGATTATCGGCTTATTGGTCATGGTTGTACTATTTGATTTGATTTCAAATTGATCTTCTTCAATTGTCTCCACATTCTTGAGTCAGGATCTTTTCTATGAATCTATAATTGGATTTTTATTAATTTTCTTTCGAACCTTCATCTTTTCTTCTCTGACTTTTGTATAATCTTTAAGCAAGATATTCTCTTTATCACATAATTATTCTACTTGTGCCTCTTGTTCTTATTCTTCAAAATCACCTTTTTCCCATCCTCTTGTTTTGAAGCTTCTTTAATTTCAAATTTTGGCTTCACATACTCAACCTCCAAAAACGTATCTTCCTTTGATATGTGAAAGATATAACTCAAACTGTTAATCCCCAAATATGAATTTAGATGCTTAAACTCGTAACTTATATGATGCAAAATCTCATAATAATCACAATAGACAAAGAAATCTTTTTCTTTTTCTTTTTTTTTCTTTTTTTTTTCTTTTTTTCTTTTTTTCCTTTTTCATTATTAGTCAAGAGCAAATTTCACACTTATCTCAACACACTATCATCTTGAATGCAATCCCACCATTTGGCCATATCACTCTCTAACTTATATGAAACAAATTTTACTTTTTCTTCTTCAGATACCTCTGCTCAATAATCAAAATAATCTTCCAAATCAAGAATTCAGTCAACAAATAACATTTATGCATTATTTTATTTTAAAAAATTGTTGTATCTAAGAACGCATCTACAAATAGCCGCCTCAAGGTAGATCTCCAGTACAATTTTTCTTATTACTTCCACAATTCGTATTGGTGTAAATCCTTTTACCAACAAAAATAAATAAATAAATACCATTTTAACTTTAATCATAGGAAGAGAATGGTTAGTGCACGACTAGATCATGAAACAGTTTGAATACTCAAGGTAGAGCTTTGGATCTATCACCAAAAAAAGAAGAAGGTAGAGATTTTTTTTTTTTTTTTTTCCATCTATAAAATAGAAAACATGAGAATGAAATTTTATTGTTAGTGAACTTATTTTCTTTTTAAAATTTATAGCTAATTTTAAAGCTATAAAAAAAATAAAAATAAAAACTTAATTTCCAACAAAATTTTTAAACAGATCTTAATTATTAACCTTGCATACAAGAACACTAATTTAATTCAAAAAATACTCATAAACTCTCTTAAATAAGAAAATAAAATTCTATACTTCTATACTTAAAAATTCCAAAAACTATAAGAAATTCTTCCAATGATCGTATAAGATATCCTGCAACACTTTCTACTCGTAGATTAAAAATAATAATAATAATTAAAAAATCAAAAGAAAAAGTCTTGAAAAATCCATTGATTCTTTATTTTAAAAAATATAAATAAATAAATAAATTCCTTCAACTTCACAAGTGACAATTCAATTAATTTTAAAAAAATCTGCCCCTCAAAATTTCTTTTTTTTTTTCTAAAAAAAAAATCTGTTTTTGAACTGAAAAGCAGATATATAATTTTTAATATATATATTAACCGAACCCTATTTATATATATTTTTTAAAATTTGTTTTTGTAACATACTACAAATTACAATACAAAGCGGCAATACGGCGGCGGATCAGACACAACAGTCAAAACCCCAAAACCCCTGGCCATCAAAAGCTCTGACAATCTTCAGGCTCTTACCCACAGCACCAACATTGGTTCTCCAGAAAAAGAAAAAGATGGGCAGAGCTGAGAAAGAGCAACTGAACAAAACCCTGAATTCCTACCTCAACACCATCCATGAAACCTTACAGGTTTGCTATCTATAATCAATTTCATTCACACCCTTTTACATATATATCTATTTATGGTTTTGGTTTTTGTTTTGATTTTGGTTTTGGATTTGGAGGGTCTTTGTGTGGATTGATATCATGTGGGTTTGTGTTGTATTTAGGTGTTGGATCAAAGCCCAGCTTCTTCTCTTGACAAAGTGAGCTGGGAGGAGGTGATCAAAATGGGTGACCAAGTCTCCAAGCAAGCTACCATGGGTATTCTGCTAACTATTCTCTAAGTATTTCAGCTTTTTTACACTCCATTTTGATTTTGGTGAGATGGGTTCTATTTTATTTTGAGGTATATGTTGGACATCCTTAGTCAATTGTTAAAAATATTTTATTTTGGTTTGTAAAGAAATTAAAAAAAAAAAAAAATAGAGAGAGCTTTGCAATCATTCAATGTTTAGATGCTGATTGCACTAATATATATCACACATAAGTCTGTTTAAGGTTAAAACAAAAGGTGACGCACAAGTAATAGACAGATACCAAAACACAAAAGTTAAAGTCGGCTTGTGTACTGAAATAATTTAAGCCACAAATTGTCAGGCAGGACCATGTTAAATAAAATAGAAAATTTTATTGCACGATTAATTCTTAGGTACTTCCGGAACATGGAGAATAATGCTTTCTCATCTTACATTTTTTGTGGAGTTCACTCATTAAATTCATGGTAGAGTCCACCATGAATATAAGAGGAGAGAGCACCATTTCTCCGTGTTCTGGGAATACCTAAGAATTTTCCTTATTACACTCCAAACACACCCCCTTTTGACACTATAGTTAAAATTGTGAAATGGTGTTTTGAAAATACAATTTTAGTCCATGTGGCAGTATGTATAAAATGAGTGTGTAATAAGGAGTGTGTGTCATAATCATTACTCTAATAAAATAGGGATGGCTACATGGTATATACAGCTCAACCAGTTGGTATATTCTGGTATTTTCAATAAAAACATCTAGGGTTTAAATTTTTTTACCCAAACCATTGATTTATTATATATATTATCTGGAAATTTTTATTATTATTTTGAAGGAAACAGCCTTGTCGAACTGAACCTTGGAAGTTTAGTTTTGAGAAAGACATGGAAGAGAGTTTATTAGCAAAAGGGATCAAAGAAGAGAAAAGAAAACCAGAAACTCCATCTCTAACATGGGTTACTTTCACTGGGGAGCTCAAGAGGTTGGGATTCTTGGCTGGTCCTATGGTGGTCGTGACTCTATCACAGTACTTGTTGCAGGTCATTTCATTAATGATGGTGGGTCATCTGGGTGAACTTGCTCTCTCCAGTGCTGCTATAGCCATCTCTCTTTCTGCAGTCACTGGTTTCAGTCTTCTTGTAAGTCTTTGTTGTTATCTACTTAGCTTTTATTTGCTTATATACATGTTTTTCTTTCCTTATATACATTTTTAAAGTCTCACTTTTTAACCAACGTTTAGTAAATAAATAATAACCAAAAAAAAATCCAATGCAACATTTAGTTTGTTTTCTTTCAAGCATACTTTGGATTAATTCTTGTTCAACCTCTGGTTTTTTTTTTTTTTTTTTTTTTTTTTTTTCTATAATATTAGTACAAGATATTTTTAAGCTCACCTTGGAAAAACATGAAACTTGTTTCTTTGAGTTTTTGTGATTACCCTTGTGACAAGATTCTTGGTTCATTTTATGTGATTTGAACTCACTGCAATTTGAGTTTTTGTGATTACCTCTTCGGGGCAAGGCAGGTCATGCTGGGTGGGAAACTAATTACTTTTCAACTTAACCGGGACTAGGGGTAATTGGAGATGTCAGATGAGGGAATGGTGACCTGGGTAGCCTTATAATGTTTTATCTTTGGGTACCAGATTCATAACAGTTTGGTAAACTAAACCACTTCCATGTTTTGTTAATGAATCACTAAACATGTCTATAAGTTTCATTTTGTTCTTTCAATATTTGTGTGATTTATGTAATGATCAGCTTCTCGTCATAATGGATTGGACTAACATTGCTCAACTTGTGATTTGGATAACATTTATGAATACTAGTGCAGAAAAGCATTTGTCATGATTTGGATGAAATTTAATAATTAGTCTCACTGAATGGCAGTGACACACTGTCAAAACAAAAAAAGAAAAAAAATCAAATGGCACTCACATGTATGAGTTTCAATAAGCCAGAGCTACTAGAAGATATGGGTGAAATCATGCACTTAACAAAAATATATATTGGATGATTTAAATGTTCTAAAGGCCAAAAACATTAAATTTGTGGACCTAGTTACTGAGATGAAAGACTTTGAACATATCTATTTCAAATAACCAACTGGATTTTCTATTTTGTATGTGGTAAACAGTTAGGAATGGCCAGTGCGCTAGAAACTCTATGTGGGCAAGCTTATGGTGCTCAGCAATATCAAAAAATTGGAATTCAAACTTACACTGCTATATTTTCTCTAAACCTTGTCTGTCTTCCTCTGTCTTTGCTATGGATGAACATGGGAAAGTTACTAAGTTTGATAGGCCAAGACCCTCTAATTTCACATGAAGCTGGGAAATTCATAATGTGGCTTGTTCCTGCACTCTTTGCTTATGCGACACTTCAACCGCTCATTAGATACCTTCAGACACAAAGTCTAGTCAAGCCAATGCTTATAAGCTCTTTTGTAATTCTGTGTTTTCACATACCACTATGTTGGGTTTTAGTATTCAAGTCTGGACTGGGAAACCTTGGAGCAGCTTTAGCTATGGGAATTTCATATTGGTTAAATGTGATTTTGCTTGGATTATATGCGAAGTACTCTTCTGCCTGCAAAAAAACCCTTGTTCCAATTTCTAAGGAGCTGTTCCAAGGAATTGGGGAGTTTTTCCGCTTTGCTATCCCTTCTGCTATAATGGTTTGGTAATTGTTTTCATTTACTCCAGTTGTAAGGAAAAGAGTTTGTATGTTCATCTTTAATTTTTTTTTTTTTTTAATGATTGCAGCCTCGAGTGGTGGTCTTTTGAGCTTCTTATACTGTTGTCTGGTCTTTTACCTAATCCACAACTTGAAACTTCAGTTCTTTCTGTGTGGTAAGTTTTCTTGTAGAATTCACAACAAGAACACTATGGATCTTCTACAAATTAATGAGATTTTTCATTCCTAAAAAAAATCTGATTGTTCTATTTTATTGTCAACTTTTTTTGCAGTCTCAATACGATTGCAACACTCTATTCAATACCGTATGGACTTGGTGCTGCAGCAAGGTTTGATAAATCAAAACTATGTATACATATATTCAAAGACACCTATATATTATGAATATTACTGGTGTTTATAACGGTTGAAATTGCATATCTCTAATAATGTATGCTAATTTCTTTTTGTTTAGTACTAGAATTTCAAATGAATTAGGAGCAGGAAACCCACAAGCTGCTCGTGTGGCTGTCTTTGCTGTATTGTTTCTTGCAATCACAGAGACAAGTATAATAAGCACAATCCTTCTTGCAAGCCGGAGTGTTTTTGGTTACACTTTTAGCAACGAGAAGGAAGTTGTGGACTATGTGACAACCATGGCTCCCCTGGTTTCTCTGTCAATTATACTGGACAGCTTACAAGGGGTACTCTCAGGTCAAAATTTTCTCTCTTTTGCCAATGAGTGTTGTCTGCTAAAAATGTAAGTTTTTGCTGAGTTCTATCTGGTGTTTGTTAACTCAGGTGTTGCTAGAGGATGTGGGTGGCAACATATAGGAGCTTATGTCAACTTGGGGGCGTTCTATCTTTGTGGGATTCCAGTTGCTGCGGTTCTGGGTTTCATGACAAATTTAAGAGGAAGGGGCCTATGGATTGGAATACAAACTGGTGCTTTTGTTCAGACAGTTATGCTCTCTATTATAACAAGTTGCATAAATTGGGAAAAACAGGTCTATCCTCTACTCTTATGTCTTGATGCTTTTGTTCTTAGCCTAGCGTATGTTTCCCATTTGCTCTACTTGGTTGCCAAGAAATTGGAAGAAGGAAAAGAGAAAAAAAATTTAGATTGTTCAATGAGTTAGAATTTTTAATGCAACTCCACCATGGATTTATTAAAATATTAATCATTCATGATTAAATGAATGGTTATGATTTTGTTATGTCTTTAGGTCATCATCATTTAAATAAAAATAATGAAGCAAAATCTAAACTATTTATCAAAGAAAGAATGATTTGAATTTTAAGAACTCTATAGTGGAGTTATCTTAGGACTCTTGAGGTTTCTAATAACCTTGATGGCCCTAAATGGTTATCAAATTCCCAAAGTCATTCCTTTTCTTCCATCTCTTGGTAGGATTGGATATGATGCCTCTATTTCGCAATTAGGCAGAGCACTTCTCCAAATAAATGGGATGAAGAACAATATCACTCTGAACCTCATAATGATAGTCAATCACAATCACAATGTTTTAGAGTGTTGAATTCTTTAAGATTTTTTATCAGTTCTACCCATAGTGTTCCTTATTAAGGGGTTATTTCTGCTGTGTTTCTCGATATTTCAGGCAAGCAATGCAAGGGAGAGGATATTTGAGGGGAAACTTCCACAAGATAATAATGAGAATGAGCAGAGAATTTTGGTGAGCTAAATAATGTTATTATTACTGTTGTAACTTGTAAGGAATAAGGAGGAACATTGATTATGAACTAGTCGCTAACCCGTCTGATGTACGGAAAAACTATTGATTATGGAAAAAAATCCAATAATGAATGAAGAATTTAAGCTATTACTTTTTCTTAAAAAAAAAAAAAAAAAAAAAAAAAAAAAAAAAAAAAAAAAAACAATGAATGAAGAGTTTAAGCTATCACCTATGCAATTTTTTTTGTGCATTTCAGTTAGACTTTAGACAATAATAATTTGGTTATTACTTCTACTATCTTTGGGCTAAAATAAGTTTTTTTTTTCCTGAATTGAAAAAAATGTCATCTCATTTTTTGTTTAACTCTTTTCATTCCTCTTCTAAGACTACTCAAGCGTCTGCAAATCTATAACACTCCTCCTTCGTCTCATCTTCTTCGCTCAATTTTTTTTTTTTTTTTTTTTAAATCGGTTTTCTTTTCTAACGTCCGCACCATCAAATCCAAAAGAAGCCACTCAATGAAAACACGTTCTTCATTTAGCTCAAAAATTCATATTCTATTCGGAAAGACGAAATTTTAACCAAAACTAATGGAGTCAATACCATACTGGAGACCATTTCGGTTTAACTATGAAAACAATATATTTCGGTACCAGTTAATATCGGTGTATTGTTTCGAGATTACCACTAATATAATAATAATAATAATCATTTTTATTAACATTTAAAACAAATAAATTTAATAGTCTTTAAATAATTATTGGGTCAATCTTTACAATTATGTTGTAGTATTGGTCAATACCATAAACATCTTCATTAACTCAATACCAATCCCTTTTTATTATAAAAAAATAAAAATAAAAGCCCAATCCCTTTTTCCAATTCATTTTTTTCTATTTTATTTTTCCTCCGCCGTCTTGTCTAGTCAACTTTATCTTTTTTCTTTATGAGAAATAATATCTTCGCAATATTTTTATAACAAATCTTAAGTAGCAGGTTATTACTGATTGTTATTGTTGGGTTAAAAAAGTAATCTCAGTGCTAAATTCAAATTTGAACCAATAATAACTAACCACCTATGATTTGTTGTGAAAATATTATAAAAATGTTATAGACATAGTATTTCTCTTTGTTTATTTACTTACTTTTTTTTACTATCTCATTTCTCTTTAATTCCCATCCACACATTTTCAAATTGAATCTTATCTTAAGATCTACTACTACACTTACCTGTGACCTGTCTGCCTTAACATGAGCAAATTTTCAAAATTGCCGGCAACCCAGCATTCCAATTACTTCTCTTTGGATATGAGTTATTCATAACCAATCTTTGTCATTGAGCTTCCAACAAACTTCAATTGGCCTCTATTATTTTGGAGGAGTTTTTCCAAATTTATCAATGTTTGTTTAAGAGTCAACCTCTAGCAGAATTATCCGAATAACAGTGAAGCCTTGAGTTTTGACGTGAATAACAACAACGTTCAACTCCCACATTTAAAGCCATCATTTTTTTTCCTTGTTATGTTGTAATCTTTCATCTTTGACCTCATAATTATATTGCTGACATTATATTATAGTTATTATGAATATGTTATGGCCAAATCAGGCCACACCTCTTCTCAAAAAAAAAAAAAAAATTTAAAAACCATTATTGGGTCAATAATAATAAAATTGGAACCTGACCTTTTTTTCTTTTTTCTTTTTTTTTTTCTTTGAGGAAGGGAACCCGACCTGTTAATCCGTCCAAATCTGCATAAAATAAAAAGAAAGGTGAATTTATTGGACAAACTGTAGAGTGTAGACTATAAAAATTAATTACTAGACTATAAAATTAATTATTAGACTATAAACTTAAGGATTTATGTTTTATTTTTATTTATTAAGTGTTTTATTTTTTTTTCTTTTATTATATATAGATAAAAAAATGTGGAAAGTGTGTTAATTTTATTTATTTTTGTACTTGAAGAAAAATATGGGTAACATTAGATTGACCCGTCAAAGCCCGGGTAAAGGTCATAGAAATAAGAACCCATTTTGGTTTAATAAGTTTTTAACCTTTACTCAATCAAATTAAACTCAAACTCAAACTCGTCGGATCCAACCTATTTTCCAAAGCTACAACAATCAAGCAAGATTAGTTTATCCACTTTGCAGTATATTTAGCTCATGTTCAATGCACAAGCAAGATTAATTTCCCGCCTAAACAAATGTACTCTCGATTTTAGTCTGCTCAGCTTGGTATCAAAGTCAAACTCACATTGTACTATAGCTGTAACCCTTTTGTTTGGTATGAATTTTGGGGGGGATTCTTGTAGTAGGATACATGAACGCCTTATTCTGATCTCAATTACAAAAAAATTATTAAGTGTACCAAAAATATAGTGACGTGATACTCTCAGCTCTTAAATAATAGCGGATCCCACAAACTCTAATACTTACAAGTTAATCAATTATTGTTCTTTATGTTCAATTTATAACCATTATTGGTTTTTATCTATCCTAATAAATGGTATAAGGACAATGTTGTCACTGAGATGGAAAGAGATGAATCCCATGGTTCAAATATGACAACATGATCGTAACAGAATATGTACAGAACCTGTTATGGCAGTGTAGTTCTGTTTATATCAAATTCCCTATTATCAATATATTATGACAACATGAGTCATGAGATTTTAAATATTTACAGTCATAAAACTCATGTAATACCTGTATAAGATAGACCTTCTACTGGGTTGCCTTGATATTGCAAGCAAGGCAAGAGAGAGGATTGTTAAAGATCTTCAACAAATGGATTAATGTGAGCAAGCAGAGGATTTTGACGAATTGATTTTCATATGTTTATTACATAAGTTGTTATAGAAGAAATTAGAAAAAGAAAAAAAAAATGTTGTAATAGAAGTCCAATGGTCTTTTTTAAATATATCAATGTAGAAATCATGAATTTAGGAATTCTTCTATCATTTTTTTGAGAATTTCAACCTATGACGTCTACTCTTTATCATTAAACCAAAACACCAATCTTTTATCATTTGATTAAAAAAGGAAGATTCATTTTTGTAACAATCTAAGGAAAATCGTTAGTCATATCTGCACTATATCTCAAAATGACTAGTCACAATTGAGGCTCTTTATAGTTGTTAATAAAACCCAGATTTATCTAGTAAATACCTGATATGGGACTTATCAGTCATCCACACATATCACACAATCAATCAAATTGGAGCATCGTAATTTTCCTTTTTTTTTTTATGCTACAATAAAGAAAGGATTAAAAAAATAAAGTTTCTAAACTAATGGTATTCCTTCAAAAAAAAAAAAAATTCTTCCGTTATTTTGGTAGTAAGCTTCCACAAGGACCACAACTGTGTATTTGATTTGTTACATATAACTTCCGTTTTTTTAACGTTATATATATATATTGAAAGTTAAATCAACCTCCGTTGATATTTTATGAAATGGCATTTCCCTCCACCAAGCATTTCAAGAAATGATACTCCCCCCAAATATTTCAAGAAACGATAGTCCCACTTTTATAAATGTAACATATAAATTGCAATCCATTTCACATCAACACTGCATCTCCATCCCTTCAATTAGAATATTATGTTATGATAGGAAAGTCAGGATTTACCATTTTTTTTGGTGCATATTTCATAAAATGACATCTCTCTCCAAACGTTCAAAGAAATGACACTTCCATCGTTGAGGTTTTATAAATACAACAAATAAGTTCGTTTCCCCTCAAATTATTACTTTTCCAACTAGATATTCTATTACATGGGACTTGGGAGTTGGGACTGTCATGCGAAAGGGAATGAACTTATCTTTTCCGTTTATGAAATTGGGACTTTCATCTCTTCAAATATGTTTGGCTCGAATGGTACTCAAAACTCATCAGATTCAACCCATTTGCCAAGGCAGCAACAAGAAGCAAGCAAGATTAGTTTATCCATAATTAAATGCAGTATATTTTGGTCATTGTTCAATGCACAAGCAAGATCAATTTTCAGCCTAAACAGATGGAGTTATCTATTCGATTTATGAAAATGGGATTGTTATCTCTTCAAATGTTTGGCTCGAGTGGTACCTTTCCTGGTTCGAATTCTTGGGATGCTTCATGCTTGTCCTCCCACTGGTCATATAAACTAAATTGTACACTCTCACTGAAACTAGTAAGACAACTTATAGAAAATATATAATCTATGGCCCTTCTTCTGCACCATGCAGACAAAATTGTCTGTTTTGTAAATTATTGGGTAGGTCGATGTCCTGTCATAGACAGATAAAATATGTAGTACTAGTACTAGCTAGTAAACTAGTAACATGCTAGTGCCTTTAGTCATTTTTTTTGTTGTTGATAGAAGTACCTTTAGACCTTAGTGCTGCCAATATTATATGATTGCCTTCTAGAAACCTCTTTACGACTCTGTGATAATGAGTGCTGTCTTATGTCAATTAAAGTGCCTTCAGTTTAACACAGTGCCAACTAGCAAATTAATATCCCCTCAAAAAAAAAAAAAAAAAATCCTAGCAAATTAATAATAGGTTCCAATTAACTTAACGGGTAAAGTTTCTGATTTTTAAAAGATTTGGGCTCAATTTATGCCTACACCAAAACACCAAAGGCAAAAATTGATTGATATTTTGGTCTGATCATAATAATGAGCACAATCATCTAAAGCGGACACCCTATATATGTTGAAACTCTATAATAAATAAATAAAATAGCAAATTAGTAATGATTTTCTTGGTTATTGATGAGATATATCATATATGTGGAGCCTATTGACTATTTTGTAAATTATGAGGGTATATTCCATAATTGAGTGTTAATAGGTGTCTTTAAGATATTTATTAATAGATCATTTTAGGAACGATACCACTCTCATAGAAAATATAAAAAGTTTTTTTTTTTTTTTAAGTAAGCTATTTCTTTTTTCCTTTTTCATAAAAAGTTTATAAAAATATTTAGCATCTCCCTATAAATAATATAATATAGTCAATCACAACATAAAAGGAATCATTAGCATTAGCATTTTTTGTTTGTTTCAGTATTAGTATTTTCTAAAAAATTCAAAAAATTATCTCTTTACTTCCTTTATTTAGTTTCGCGTGAGATAGAGTTATTTTCCTTATTTAGATATGTGTGAGATAGAGATGTTTTTCAAAAAAAATTAGCCAAGAACAACATCTCATATCAAGCTAAATTAGGAAGTTTTTTCTTTTTAAGAAGATAAATAAGGAAGTTAAGAGATAGTTTTTCTTTAATCCATTTTTCTTATACTACCACTACAAAAAACAGAAAAATTCAAAAAACTATCTTCACATAAGTTTTCCATTCAAATAAATATAAATACTCTTATCATCTTTTTTTGGTGGAAATTTATCATGTATAAATTTCATGTGTGTAGCCAAAATAATAGGGTCATATATATGCTAATGATCATTATAAAGAGAAATGATATGTCCACAACATTTTCACAACATTTTTACAACAAATTTTAAGTGGTAGGTTGTTACTGGTTATTATTGTTGGAGCAAAAAGGTAATTTTAGTGTTATAACTATCATAGTAAAATTTCAGCAATCTCGTGAATGCTGTGTTTGTGTGCGCCTTACACAAGCACATTTTTCTTCTTTTTACCTTTTCTTACTTAGATTAGTAGGAGAAGAACATAATTTACTCAAGTTCAGTGCACATGGAACAACATCCAACCAATATTAAAAAACTAAAAACATAAGAGCGTGTCGTGTGCAAACTCTTTTGTTTTCTTTGTTTTTTAGCTTGCCATTTGGATCCTATGAAAACACAAAGAATATTAATGATGTAAATCAAGAAAAAATCTATTTGAACTCGCTAAGGCCTTTTCAAACTTATCTGGTAAGATTTGACAAAATAAAATTTCATGTGGAAAGGTCCAAAATATACATTGAGTTAAGTGTGTGTGTATATATACATGTATAAAATATTGAAAAACAAAAGGCCAACTCAGAATAAAACACCCGTACATATAAGCACAAAATGCCCTTTTATAGTTGTACTCTAGTTATGTAATGTATTATAAATCCGATTTAAAACACTAATATTACTATTTTCATATGTGTTCTAATAAGTATTACTATTTACTCAACAACAAAAAAAAGAGGAGAAAGAGGAGAAAGTTTGTGGACATAATTTTTGTGCCACAACTTTTTTTATAACTTAGGTATGGTTGACTTTGTGGTGTTGGAAAAATATGAGACTCATTAACAAAACCAATAGATTAAGTTTGAGAGATGAGAGGAAATTTATTGATGATTGATAGAGCCGAGATGTGGAACTCAATCCACTATCCTAAGAAGTAATTTTGCCCCACTGGATACAATTTATCCTTGGTGCAAAACTAGCTCCAACAATCAGCTCCCAAGATTTAATCGGTTGCATGCACTCACAAACCCAAGTTTTGAACTCATATTGACGCCCAAAATAAGTTGAGAAAACAAATAGAGAGACAGAATCACAGAAGTACAATCCTTTGTAAATTTTCGGCTACCTCAAGTGAACCATTGCTTTGGTATATATAGGATCACATATGAGAAAATTAAGGAAAGACATTGCACAGGTTTGCACATCCCCAAGAATATGTCATTGATAGGAATCAAAACACTTTTCCTTATATTTTTTGATGAATGAAAAATGAGTAGAGGAGAGCGACCTGAGTTGGCGTCTTCCACCTAGATGCGACTATAATGACACTTTTCCTTACATTTGTCTTCAATAGTTATTGAGATTAAATGATATTAATCTGTAATTGCAAAAGTCTTGATACAGAGATGGAAAGGGCAGATTTTTAGTAGAGTAAATAGATAAGAGCATTCAAATCCGATTTCTACAAAAGATTTCATTTTATCATTTCAAAAGCTACTTTATCATTTATACCATACCATTTTACAACACACTCAACATCCCAACTTTTATTTTCCTATTCAACTCATTAAAAATTTATACTACCCAATAAAATAATATAATTCAAGCTTGCTACAGTGCTACAGTGCCATCCTACCCAATAAAATATAATAAACATTATACAATTTTTGCTACAGTTCCCTCCTGTGGGATTTTGGGGCTCTGTTGCTAAATTTCACCTACATATATGACATATGAGAGATCCAATACTAAATGCTTAAGAGAAGGCTGGAAATAGATATCACCGAATAGTGGTTTTTGTGGATTTAATTCTCACCTACCACACTAAGCACTAATTTGGTCGATAGATGTTCCATGCAATAAATTTGAAACATTTCCAATATTTGTGAGTTGTGAAAAACAATAATAAGTCCACCTAAAAGTGATTGAACACTTCAAAATTGTGTCATAAAATTTGAATAGTGAAAAAACAATTAAGTCCATATAAAAGTGACTGTCTACTTTTTATAGTCGAACATTTCAAAGTTGTTACATAAAATTTGTAAAATTTGTGGTAATAGAAGATCTATTACAACCAAAAATAAAACGGGCGCCATTTTTCTTGGAGAATTTGATTCATTCTTCAACTTAACCCCCAATCACATCAAAATAAATAAATAAATAAATAAAAATAACCCCCAAGAAAGAGTCATTGCCGAATAAGATGTATGGGTTTATTTATTTATTTATTTTTGAGAAGAGGACGTATGGATTTAGAGAAAAAATAAAAACAAACATGCATGATTGTAACACGTATATAAAGGCCAAAAGGCCCAAAACCTGTTATCAAGCAGAATAACAAAAGAGAGAGAAGAGAAAAGGTGTGTCAGAGTGTGAGTGTGAGGGAAACTGGTATGTGAGTGAGACACAGATCACAAAAGAGAGATGGAGAAGAGCTTGTTAACAAAAGAGAGAGAAGGGAAAAGAGAGGGTTGTTGTTTAAGCATAACAACATGGGGATGGGGTCATGGTGAGTTTGTTCAAGAAGCCAAAAGAATAGGGTACTTAGCAGGACCTATGGTGGCTGTGAATTTGTCACAGTATTTTCTGCAAATTATATCAATTATGACGGTTGGTCACCTTAGTCAGCTCTCTCTCTCTAGCACTGCCATTGCTATCTCTCTCGCTGCTGTCTCCGGCTTCAGTCCTCTTGTAAGTCCATTCATATATTTATATATAGTTTTACTTTTTATCTCAATCTATGATTTTTTTTTTTTTTTTTTCCTTTTTCTGCTTTTTTTTTTATATAATTTACTTTCAGGGATTTTGTAATTTATTTTTGGTTATAAGTTTTGGCCTAAGAAGATGGACAAGAGATATTTGAACCAATAGATACAATAGGATTTGAAATTGATTGTTCTTTACTATCTGGTTAAACTACTAATTAGTTTTGGGGTAAGATTGATTTAAATCAAGATCTTTTATAGATAAAGTTTTCCTACAACTCCACTCGATATTTTTTTTTTATTGGATATGAAATTTGACAATTTTTCATTGGATTACATTTTCTTTTTTGTATCTCTCATGCTTAGAAAATTTTCAGAAGATCAAATATCAATAACTATATTATCAATTATATGTTTAAATTTTAAGTTTTTGTAGTCTAAAATTATGCATAAAAACTAAGTTTATGGATCGAATAATATATAATACCCGATTGGCACGAAATTTGACATGCCTATTGAAAATATAAAGAAAATGCAATCCAATTACTAGATTTTCAAAATATATAGTCATGTTAATTTTTTTTAATCGGGAGTTATAGCCAAACTTTATCTTTCTTTTATTCAATGATAAGAGAGATTTTACTACCTTAGTTAATAAGATTTATCCTAGTGTAAGTGTAAGTGTCAAGTTTTGAAATTGCAAAATGCTAATGATTAATGAAGCTATCAGGCAATTTTGTCTTGTAACTGATTTTTTTTTTTTTTGAAGTTTTTTGATAAGAAATGATCTTTTGTAACCACTCACTTTTGTCTTGTGATTAATTATTGTATTGGTCTAGAATATGAAGATACTGAAACGACAATTACCATTATGAAATACAGATACACTATTTTGTCCTATCATCATCAATATCTGTTGGAACAATCTGATTAAATTTTGGTCCCCTGAAACGTTCTCAGCCCTCTTTTTTAGCTTGTCTATGATTTTAGTCTGTCTCTTTGTATTTTATTCTACTTTGTTTGATCGTTGCGTACAAAGTAATCTGTTGGCCTCACGTATAAAATTTAAGATTTCAAGGAATTTTGAGGCCGAGATTGTTACAGCAATGAAAAACAACAAAACAAAACTTGTATTCTTACAATATGAACCTATTAAGAAGAGGCATATTCCATATCAGAGCAGGTACCAGATGGTCATGAGTTTTATCCAAGGAAAGAGACCACATCTGCACTATACTCAAAAGGATTAGGCTAGTACTCTAATCACTGTCACACTTAGTAGTTGTTTATAAAGTTCAGATTGGACTTGGAATACACTTACAGTCTTACACACGTCACGCTTAATCAATATGCAATCAATACGGGGCATCACAATAGGAGATGCTGCTATACCAAGAGGCCATTGGCATTAGAGATGGACTGTTGTACACATGCATTGAAAGAACTATCAGAATACATTATTATGAGCTGAACCATTGGCCAATCTTCAGAAGATATAATAGTCACACGTGCATGAGAGCATTCACACCCAGAATCACAACAATAACAGAAAATTGGGTTATTAAGTTGCTGCATTGAATTTGGAGTTAGCTGTCTATATTGATAACTAACAGAATTCTTGTAATTTTCATATGCTATACAGTATGGATTGTCTACTGCACTGGAAACTCTATGTGGACAAGCATATGGAGCTCAGCAATATCAAAAACTAGCAAATCAAACGTATACAGCTATTTTTTCTATAATTTTGGCTTGTCTCCCTTTATCTCTTGTTTGGATCTACATGGGAAAATTACTGGTTTTAATGGGTCAAGACCCTACAATTTCACATGAAGCTGGTAAATTCATAATATGGCTCATTCCTGCACTCTTTGCTTATGGAACTCTTCAAGCCCTTGTTAGATATTTTCAGGCACAAAGTTTAATCATTCCCTTGCTAGTAAGCTCTTGTGTTACTCTTTGTTTCCATATACCTCTGTGTTGGGTTTTAGTATACAAGTCTAGACTAGGACATCTTGGAGCAGCATTAGCCATTGGTATGTCATATTGGTTGAATGTGATTTTACTTGGACTGTACATGAAGTACAATAGTGCCAGTTCGAAAACCAGGGTCCCAATTTCTATGGAGATGTTCCGAGGAATTGGAGAATTCTTCCGTTTTGCAATTCCTTCTGCTGTAATGATTTGGTAAATTTTCTCCTCCCCTTTTTTACAGATGTAGTAGAGCACTTTTGTGTTTTTTACTAATGTTCTCTCATGTGATCTTTCATAGCCTTGAATGGTGGTCATTTGAGCTGCTTATCCTGCTGTCAGGGCTTCTACCAAATCCAACACTTGAAACTTCAGTCTTGTCTGTGTGGTATGTTTCTATTAGTCTTTCAAAGGTAGAACAACTTAATTCCCATCATTAATTGTAAATTACTTATGCAAAGAATATTACAAATTTTACTACATAAATGTTACAAACTAGTATGTCTATTTTTTAACACAACAAAAATATTTATTATGTTGTTGACGTGGCACCAATCACTCATTAACATGTTAATTTGTAAGCTTTCTTATAATAAAATTAATAGTAGCCTTAGCAATTTACATTGCAAGTTGTTGTCTGAAATTTAATTTTGTCTCTATTTACACCCAAAAAATCCATACAACAAAGAGATGAATTCATTAAATGGGATATAACTATTTTTCGACTTTTCTAAACAGTTTGTCAACCATCTCAACACTCTACATGATACCGGATGGAATTGCTGCTGCAGCAAGGTTTGAACTGATGCACATTCTCATATATAACTAGTTAACTACAGATATGACAATAGATATAGATATATGTATAAATTATTGCTAGTTCTTTACACGTACATTTTTTCCCTTTTCTGTTTTTGAGAATATAGCACTAGAGTTTCAAATGAATTAGGAGCTGGGAATCCACAAGGAGCACGTTCAGCTGTCGCTGTAGTGATGTCTATTACGGTTGCACAGGCACTCATATTAAGCTTAGCCCTCTTTGCCAGCCGCGGTGTTTTTGGTTATGTTTTCAGCAATGACATGGAAGTAGTAGACTATGTCACAACCATGGCTCCTTTAGTATGTCTATCAGTTATACTGGACAATTTACATGGTGTTCTTTCAGGTTAATTGCTTTATACACCTCTCTTGGTAACATGTAATTACATTTCAGTGTATGGATTTATGAGCAGCTGAGATCAATCTAGTGTTTCTTCATATTTCAGGTATTGCTAGGGGATGTGGGTGGCAGGACTTAGGTGCTTATGTCAACCTCGGTGCGTACTATCTATGTGGACTTCCAGTTGCTGCCATATTGGGTTTTTGGCTACAGATGAGAGGACAGGGCCTTTGGATTGGTATACTGGTTGGTGCTTCTGTGCAGGCATTACTGCTCTCTATCATAACAAGTTGTACAAACTGGGAAAAACAGGTCTACCCTCCACTTATAATTCCTTTTAGCCTTCAATTTTAGTGTAGTCTATTTTCTAATTTGTCCTCTTTCCTTGCATTTGACAATTTTGACATCTTAAAATATCAAGGTCTTTTAGATTTTGCAAAAATTATTGGCCTTTAACGAGTTATATTGATGTTGCAGGCAAGTAAGGCAAGGCAGAGAATGTTGGAGGGAAGATCTTCAGTGGAAAATAGATTAACATGACTGACTCTTGATCAACTATATTATCTTATTCCGAAGTTGTAAGAGAAATATAGTGCTTAAACTAATAAGATTTGTAGATTTTTTCCGGCTACACTTAGTAATATCCATTGAGTGTTTTTTACAAAATAGAAGCAAAGAGAGCATGCCAACATTATTGTTTTTCCCTAGGCAGTGTGATAGCAAAAGAAGAGTTAAGGGTCTATTTAAGATCCGTTTATTTTGTTGAAACTGAAAACTTTTTGCTGAAAATATTGTAGATAAAAGTAAAAGTTAACGGAAATAATATAACGAAACTCATAAATAATACCAAAAAGTGCAGTTGGGGCCCATGAATAGTAACAAAAATAAGTTAAATAGTAAAATAAGTTGGCAAAAATAATTTTTGCCAAACAAACACTTATTGTGCAACTAGACCTCTTATTGTACAACTAGACCCCAGAGATCTATATTCCACCGGAACATAGAATAGAAAATATTTTTTTTGGAAAAAAAAAAAAGACTGAAATATTGATAGTGAACTTATTTTGTACTTACAACTTTGGTTTTTTTTTTTTTTGGCAAGTGCTGCGGGGGGCAGTTTAAAGGCAAAAAAAATTTTATTTCCAAACAAGAATATTTCTAAATAGATCCTAATTAATAGCCTTCCATATAAGAAATCTAATTTGACTAAAAAAACTATTAAAAACTTAAAACAAGGGTATAAAAAACTATTAAAAACTCAAAACAACGGTATAAAATCTATTCTAGAAAATTCTAAAAATGACAGCAATGACAAAAAATAATTTCCATAAATTTCCGCAACTTTATCTCATGCCAAGCTATATAAAAAAAGTTAAGAAATAGTTTTCCTTCTAATCATTTTTTTTTTTTTTCAAATTACCAAATATAGGAAAATGCGAGAAACTATTTTCACAAAAGTTTTTCCACCAAGCGTAACTTCATTTCTAATCAAGAATATTTTATACTAGTATTATACCCGTGCGATGCACGGCTTAATAAAAAATATTTTGATAATATAATTAAATTTAATAACAAATAAAATGAAAAAAAGAATTAATTCAAAATTTAAGATTAAAAATAAATTGTACTTGTACACTTAAAAGAAATTTAATTTTTATTTCTTATTTTGATATTTAAATCATTTGTTTTAGTGTTTATTTCATTCAAATGGTTATAAGTTATATCAACTCTAAACCAGAATATGTATACATATGTAACATTCTAAATTAATAATAAATAAAAATATAATACTCTAACTTAATGTAACATTCTAACTTACTAATAAATAAATATAACATCCTAACTTAAAGTAATGTTTGTAATTGTATTGTGTTTTAGCCTTTAAGAACACATATATTATTTTTTTATCATAAAAAAAACACAGATATTAATATTATACATGAAAAAATAATGAATTCAATAATTGAAACGGTTGAAACAAAATTAAGCCAAAACCTCAATTCATTAATGAAAAAATATCCAAATTTTTGAACCAAAAAAAAAAAAAAAAAACCAGAGTTAAGTAAAGATAGACTTACATAGAAATTTGGGTGGATGGATTCTCTCGTATCCAATTTCATGTTTGACAGCAAATTTTGCTTTTAATTAAAGAATATAGATTACATGGAACAAAGCACCAAACAAAAGCCATAACAAATTAAATCCATAATAAAATTTTGATGTCAACAACAAATAATCATGTAATAAGAAATTAAAAAATACAAATATATTGCTTGCTATATTGACTTCTAAAAAAAACACTAAAACGTATGATCAAACATAGAATTTTAGCCTATTTATAAAACTTGTTGATAAAAATCATATTATATATAATAAAAAGGCAACAAATACACAAAATCTATTCAATTTGATGAAAGAAAAAAAAAATTACCTAGAAAGGAAGAATATAGCAAATAATTGTAAAGAACGTAGTAGAAATAATGAAATACCAAAAAACTGTGTATATATAGTGGGAATTTTAGGTTGTGAAGAAGATGATATGAACAAAAAGAAGCAGTTTAGGTGAAACTCAAATACTTATTTTATTTTATAATACGATATGATATAAATATATAGATTTAAAAAAAAAAAACCTTTAACTTAACGCTTTTTTTTATTTTATTTTTTATATAAAAAAACCCTAACCGGCTCTTTTTCCCTCACATTTCTCTTCTCTCCCTCTTACTATACCATATATTCGTTCTGCCGTCAATACCTTCACTCCATAGAATAGCTTAATTGATTCTAAACCCAACTTTTATTATATATAATTTTTATCTCTCTTTTTTATTTGAATTCTATCCTTAGGTAATTATATTCTATTGATTTTAGGATTTATTGATAACATTTTAGATAGACACAACTGTTATTGATTTGTCATATTTATCCAAAAAATATGTATATATCTATTCTTAAAATCTAAAAATTTATTAAAATTTCTACAATTTGGTGAAGCCACATGGCGTAACTACGGCGTCTAAGCCCAACTTTTATTATATATAATATGATTTCTTAATAGATCCTAATAGTAGCCTTCCGTATAAGAATTCTAATTTGAAAATTACTATATATTCCTCCAATGACCTTGGACGACATTTTACATCATACTCCTTCATTTGTAAAGAACTCATACTTGAGTTAACATTCTGGAATTGATATCTTCTATACTAAGAGAACAAATATCTTTATACTCCAATCCCATTTGTCTTCTTTTTCATACTTGCAATCCATTAAGTGAACTAACAAAGCAAATTTATATTCTTTTTCAATAGTTTCGAGGCAATTGAAAAAATCAATGTATTGTATTGTTTATCAAAAAAAAAAATAAATAAATAAAATAAAAGTATTGTATTACTTTGTTGTTCACAACAATTTGATTATCGGCTTATCGGTCATGGTTGTACTAATTGATTTGATTTCAAATTGATCTTCTTCAATTGTCTCCACATTCTTGAGCCAGGATCTTTTCCATAATAGGATTTTTATTAATTTTCTTTAGAACCTTCATCTTTTCTTCTCTGACTTTTGTATAATCTTTAAGCAAGATATTCTCTTTATCACATAATTATTCAACTTGTGCCTCTTGTTCTTATTCTTCAAAATCACCTTTCCCATCCTCTTTTTTTGAAGCTTCTTAAGTTTCAAATTTTGGCTTCACATACTCAACCTCCAAAATTGTATCTTCCTTTGATATGTGAAAGATATAACTCAAACTATTAATCCCCATTTATGAATTTAGATACTTAAACTCGTAACTTATATAATGCAAAATCTCATAATAATCACAATAGACAAGGAAATCAATTTTTTTCTTTTTCATTATTTGCCAAGAACAAATTTCATACTTATCTCAACACACTATCATCTTGTATGCAATCCCACCATTTGGCCATGTCACTCTTTAACTTATATGAAACAAATTTTACTTTTTCTTCTTCAGATACCTCTGCTCAATAATCAAAATAATCTTCCAAATCAAGAATTCAGTCAACAAATACCATTTATGCATTATTTTATTTTTAAAAAATGTTGTATCTAAGAACGCCTCCACAAATAGGTTGGCCTGAAGGTAGATCTCCAGTACAATTTTTGTGAAAACTAATTTGGGAAAAATGATTTCATTGCATGATTAGAATTACAAGCACTAATCTATATATATACAAGCTAAGAGATTACTAACAGAAATCTAATCACTAACAGCACTTGGCACATGTGGCACATGTATTACTAACATCAGCTTGCACGTGAGTAGTACATACATACATACACTATTAACTAATCAAAACTACAGGTCGCATACATCAACTAACTACAAGTCGTGTTGCTCTGTTCTTCTAAGTTTTGACTTCCCCTGCTTTCTGTGTGTATGAACTTATCTGCTACAACTGATACTTTAGCAACAGATGCTGCTTGATTAGAGGACTTCTTGGACTTCTTTTGATAATTTTTCTTATTACTTTCACAATTCTTATGGGTGTAAATCCTTTTACCAACAAAAATAAATAAATAAAAACCATTTTAACTTTAATCATAGGAAGAGAACGGTTAGTGCACGACTAGATCATGAAACACTATGAAAACTCAAGGTAGAGATTTGGATCTATCACAAAAAAAAATAAAAAAATAATACTCGTAAATAAATAAAAGTTAGAGATTTGGTTTCCATCTATAAAATAGATAACATGAGAATGAAATTTTATTGTTAGTGAGCTTATTTCCGTTTATGAGTTATGGCCAATTTAAAAGCATTAGGAAACTTAATTTGAACAATTTTCTTTTGGAACAAAATAGAAATTCTACTCTAGCTTAATCTGTGTATATGCATATGAAGCTCCCTCCTTAAGATTTGAACCTCGTCACTTGCCTCCACTACCTCACAAGCACTTATACTTGTGGAATGACCATCGTATTAAGGGCGTGCAGTGATAATTTGAACAAAATTTTTAAATAGATCTTAATTATTAGAGATTAAATTCTATAAGGATGTGGTGTAAAATTCATGTTTTACACCTTCAATCTCAATATACCACATCATCTTATCACATATTTAAGAATAAGCGCAACCACGTCCAATTAATTCTAATACCCATACCGATTGATGCCTTAGTTTGATGATAAAGAGTTATCATTAGGAGCGGACTCATAGGTTGAAACTCTTTAAATCCAACCAAATTGGGAGTTTATTGAGATGTTATTAGGTATAATAGGATATATTGAATTTTAAGTAAAATGTTAATGTAATAATCTCTTATTAGATGGTGTAAAACATAAGTTTTACACCTCATTTTTACCAAATACAGACTCAAATTATTTACCTTACATATAAGAACTCTAATTTAATTAATTATAAAAAATTAAAAAATCCTAAAACTCTCTTAAATAAGGAAATAAAATTATATATTTCTATAATTCAAAATTTCAAGAACTATAAGAAAATTCTCCCAATGAACATCTAAGATATCCTGCAACACTTTCTACTCGTAGAGTTAAAAATAACAATTAAAAAAAATCAAAAGAACAAAGTCTTGAAAATTCCATTGAATCTTTATTTTAAAAAATGGAAATAAATAAATAAATAAATCCCTTCAACACGACAAGTGACAACACAATAAATTTTTAAAAAAATCTGCCCCTCAAAATTTTTTTTTTTTTTTAATTGTGTTTCCATCCCGAAAAGCAAATATATAATTATTAATATTTTTGATAAACTACATATTTAGTCTATATCTAATACATTATATTTCAATTTGATCCTAACCTTTCAATTGTGTCAATTTGGTCTCTAACCTTTTAGTATCGTGTCAATTTAGTCCATACAGTTATATTTTGGATAAAAATTGATAATGTATCTAATGACCAAATTAAAAAATTAGCTTCTGTTGATGTGACAATAAGCTAAAATTTTATTTTGGTCGTTTGCCATGTAAGTAATTTTCATCTAATATATAATAGTAAAGTCTAAATTTACATGACACAAAAAAATTAAAGACTAAATTGACACAATAAAGAAGTTAATGACCAAATTAAAATATAGCCTAAAATCTAGAGACTAAATTAGTTTAACCTTATATATTTTCTAAAATTTGTTTTGTAGCATACTACAAATTACAATACAAAGTGGCAATACGGCGGCGATTCAGACACAACAATCAAAACCCCAAAACCCCTAGCCATCAAAAGCTCTGACAATCTTTAGGCTCTTACCACAGCACCAACATTGGTTCACCACAAAAGAGAAAAAAAAAAAAAAAAAGATGGGCAGGGCCGAGAAAGAGCAACTGAACAAAACCCTGAATTCCCACCTCAACACCATCCATGAAACCTTACAGGTTTGCTATCAATATCTCTATTTATGGTTTTGATTTTGGTTTTGGTTTTTGGATTTGAAGGGTCTTTTTGATGATTAATATCATGTGGGTTTGTGTTGAATTGTCTGAACTAACAATAAACTGTGCATTTTAGGTGTTGGATCAAAGCCCAGCTTCTTCTCTTGACAAAGTGAGCTGGGAGGAGGTGATCAAAATGGGTGACCAAGTCTCCAAGCAAGCTACCATGGGTATTCTGCTATCTATTCTCTAAGTATTTCAGCTTTTTTACACTCCATTTTGATTTTGGTGGGATGGGTTCTTGTTTATTTTGAGGTATACATCCTTAGTCAATTGTTAAAAATATTTTATTTTGGATTGTAAAGAAATTAAAAAAGAAAAAGAAAAAAAGGAGAGCTTTGCAATCATTCAATGTTTAGATGCTGATTGCACTTGTTCTATTTGCGAAATAATTTCATAATATGTTTCGGAAGATATTAACAAGTGTCTTACACTGTGAAAGTCAAGTTATTTTAGCTGCCTAAACGCAACAAGTTCCAACTTTGAAGAGAAGGACATAATTTTGTACATATAATGAAGCACAAGAAAGACCAAACAGAAAATTAGGACTTGTAAAAGATGAGAGAAGAAGATGATGAACTCATTGAGTTTAGTTTTTCTTGTGCATGTGTAACTTTCTACTAAAAAGAAAAAGCTGTCTCCAATTTCATTATGAAAATAATACAGTGACAAAACAGTCCAGATAAATTTGATAGTCATCTGCACATGCTAAAATTAAGGGAGGAGATTCCATACCCTTATTTACAAGTTCTTCCTTTATACTGTTGCCTTTTGCCTTCTTCTCATGTGACATAATGGCTCAAGTAATTTATTCTATTATTTACACAGCTGGAATGCTTTGGACTGGAGAAACACCGGAAGTTAAAGCACTTGAGGAGAACATGGAAGCATACTTCAATATACTGCAGGGCTTCGTTCTGCTTTCCCATGGAAGTTCAGTGCGTGCAGGGCCTACTCTGTCTTCCTGTATACATAAATCCACAAAACAAGTTGTTGATAGCAGTTTTAAGTTGTTCATGGAATCTGTCTCTTCATATGGTACTCTCTCTCTCTCCCTCTCTCTCTCAATGCACACACACATGCACCAGCCCATTACAATCAGTGAGATATGTAACTAGATATATATCTTTTCAATACCTGGAGATCATTATGTATATTACTTTATTGCTAAAGCTATACACACCTTGTTGTCTAGGAAATTTAATCTAGAGCCTAGGATTTTAATGTGAGGATTTACGTAGTCCACTTAAAGCGAATGAAATTTCAGGCTGAGTGATGATTATGGATCCTTATAAAAGGACAAGTAAAGGGTACTTTCTAAGATCCAGGACCTCAATAAATGAAAGAAATAAATAAATATTTTTTGAAAATATATACTGTCCATTGATAAGCCAATGGGCTTAACTCTTACCATTAAGCGTTACAAAATAGTATCACACTTAATGGTGCAATTAATTACATTTTTAACTAAATCATTAGCATCATTTTTGAGTAAAGAAGTCATCTAGTTAATATGTGAGTGTTTATATCACTAGAAATACACTATTAGGGTTTTAGGGATCCCTATCAGGGTGAAGTATTAGGCCTTATGGTTTGAGAAAGAACTTGAATTAGTAGCTACTTGCAAAGCAGTGGTGTTTTCTTGAAACTTTAGCTACTTGTAGTGTAACAATTACTAACTAGTAAACCTTATTATTTCCAGCCAATTATTGATAAATTGATATTTATATATATGCTGTTTTGATGTAAACAAAAGGGTCACACACACACACACACACAAACTAAATAGGGCTCTCACGGCATTACCATTACTAACCAATAAAACTGATCACACACATTTGCACAAGACTAAATATTAAGGGAAGAATATTGTGGCCTGGTGTCAACAATGTTAGAAACATATAGTGTAGGCAAGGAAACATTCCCATGTGGCGGTGGTGTAAGTGTGGTGGTTTATGTAGTGATGCTGGCAGAGAAGGAAGAAAATTAGGTGGTGATGGTGGTATTGGATGAAATGGTAGTAGTGTTGCTCTAGTTGTGCAGCTGGTCAGACAATGTTCATGGACGTAGTGATGGTGCCACAGCTGCAGTGTGTTTAAGGTTTTTCGCAACATATGTTATTGGTAGTTGTCAGCTGTGGAGGTGGTGGGTGCTAGAGCACCTTGGCAAGGCTGGTGGTAGTGTAAGTTAATTTGAAACAGAGAACTTCTAGAAAAGCTAGGATTTTCTTAGATTTCATTTATAAGGTTTTAGGAATATTTCTACATTGCAAAGTGAATTGTTTTAATTTTTGGTTGACCCCTCACTTATTGCTTTGAGGTAAACCAATGTAGCACTTGAGACTAGTAAATGCTAACATGGCATTTTAAAATAGGGCAATGTTAGTGAGAGAAATTTTTTCACAAGTTACTAAGGTGTCAAGTTGTGATTGGTCATTGGTGCAACATTATTTTTACATATGCTCATCATTGGCATCATTTTTATTATATAACAATTACAATCACCTCAGCAGTTGTGTAAATTTTGTGTCACTAGACTTATTGTTGAGAATAGCTTATCATATTTCATAAGCAATAGCAATCTCTGCCCGTAGGCCTTTGCTCAAGTGGTAAAAGGCTGGGATGGGGTTGAGGTAAGATTTGTTGCTTTGTAAGAGCAAGTAGATATAAGAATAGTCATGCAACCTCATACTACACATATTGGCCAGTATACTACACATGCTTGATGCACATACAGTTAATGCAAAACTGTAGTATCATTCTCCAAGAGATACGAAAATATAAACTTTATATGTTTGTGTCATACAGGCTGGTTATTGCATAGCTCATTCCGCTTCTATTAATGCATCATGTTAGTTATTGTGGCATACTATTTTTCCATCATGGTGATACGTTCCCATCCAAGCATATTAATAATTTTCTATTCCATTGAAAAACAAACTCGTGTTATCATCTTCGTGGCTGGACATGAGCAGGATCTCACAAAAAAGACCAAAAACTCTCAATCCCACAGTTGGTTGGTTCAGTATGGAACTCATGTTCTGCTCTTAAAAAGACTCCTTCTACAAATGTCACAGCCATTGGGCGAGGTATGACACAAGTTGCAGTTTCTATAAAGGATGTTCTTCGCGAGATGAAGGAGCTTAAGCCAGGTTCCTCTGACCCAACAGATGAAACTTATGAAGAGGCTTCTAACAAAGCAGAAAGTGAGCCCCAAGATGATGACAATTCATGTGAGGATGAGCTAGGCAATGACCTGTCACCTGAAGAGATGAAAGTTGCCCAATCAGCGATTGGGGTTGTGTCTGAAACGCTTGTAGTTATTAAGGATCTTATTCGCACCATCACAGGTTTGCTTGAACTGGAAAATCCAAATGACTGCAGTAATTTTGTGGATTGTTTGGAGAAATTGTTGAAGCTGTGTCAAGGAATTGGAGAACAGATTGATCAGCTTGGAGCTTGTCTTTACCCCCCACAAGAGGTTCCAGCTATGAAGGCCACTTCCGAGAAAATCTTCAGCATCATTGATGATATGCAGGTAGAGCTGGAAAATCTTAAAGGACCATCGGAAGGTTTTATTCAGGCATGTAATGGTTTGAGGAGTTCACTGAGACTGTTTGAATCTGAACTAGGTTGTCCTACTACTGCTGATCTGGAAGCCAAAATGCAGAACGTTGCCTTGAGTAGTTGAGTCCCAGAGACTTTTACTAGTGTGGTATTTTGTAATTTGTTATGACCCAGGTGTTGGATAAATTATTTAAAGTAGTTTAGTGATAGAATAAATCTTACTAGATAGATTAGTATTGTTATTTGTTTGTATTTAATTTAATTCATATGTTTTTGGATAAGATTAGTTCCTATGTTTTAGGATTTATTGATGAGGTTATCTCATCCTTGGCTTTTTATTTAGGTTGAATGCATTAATAAGAATTAAGCAGAAAAATAACCAAAAAATGTCTATTTCCTCTTTCAAGTTCAGGAGATTGGTCATCTCGAATTGATTACACTATCTTTCAATTATCTCAGTTCATAACATTTGGTATCAGAGCATTTCGATCCATTTGAAATATCACCGTATCTCAACAAGCAACCAAACTCACCCTTCTCAACACAGAAACCTACATCCAGCCAACACCAATATCAACACACGCAAAAGATTATTTTCAAACCCACTGTACATCAACCTAAAGCCATCCATTAAATACCATAAGCCCCCCAAAAAAAAAAAAAAAAAATCATTGTGCCCACCATAATCCAAAACCCAACTCAAAGGGTACCCATCAAGCCATTCATTCTAGTTTCCATGTGCAGCATAAAAAAAATAAATAAATAAATAAAACAAAAATAACTCATCAAGCCATCATGTCTGCGACTCAAAGGAAATTTATGGAGATACCAAAATTGAAAGGTGGAGACCCTTTTTCATGGCTTTTTAAGGTCTATAAATTCTTCACTTTTAACAACACACTATCACATGATATGGTTTCCATTGCCTCTTATTACATGGAAGGAGAGGCACATAATTATCTCAAAAAAAAAAAAGTTCAGGAGGTTGGTCATCTTGAATTGACTACACTATCTTTCAATTATCTCAATTCACAACATAATTACATCATAGCTGACTTTCAGAAATTAAAGGAAACAGGATTCTGTTGTCACCTTTCAAGAGATTATTTGGATACAGATCAAACTCATGCTTTTCTTATGATAATAGATTTTGGATGCTAACGAGGTGCAATAACTAATTCAGTGGACAAGAGACAAATAAGTTTCATACCATTATATTTCCATCAGAAAGCTTTTACAATGATAGTAGTACAAAACAATTACATTTAAATGGGTGATTCATCCTCTGCTCCTCATCTATATACCATATCATTTTTTGAATATACAATTCCATGCATTTAAATCAGTGTGGTTCATCGCCCTGTAAGCTTAACCATCCATGCGCCACCCAGGTAAAGACCCAGTAGGGGTGCTGCCAGAAGCATCTGAGTAAGAGGATCAGTTGATGGGGTAAGTACAGCAGCTGCTACAACTGCACCAACCACTACATATCTCCAAATTGACAGCATTTGATCCCCAGACACTAGACCAACTTGTCCCAGTAATACTTGTATGACTGGTACCTGTAGAACAAGATGAAAAGTTCAAGCCATAAACATAATTTACCATCTCAAGATAGAGGGGTGAATATGCAGTTTTAATTAATGAACAAGCATATGAAATCTATTTTCATCTTTTCTAGCTTTTGACTGCAGATCTCCTAAATGTAAAATACAAGTGTATACCAAGTTCACCGAAAA
This sequence comes from Quercus tomentella, assembly GCA_028535165.1. NCBI lineage: Eukaryota > Viridiplantae > Streptophyta > Magnoliopsida > Fagales > Fagaceae > Quercus > Quercus tomentella. The sequence continues at coordinate 3,866,509 of JAPQVY010000133.1, forward strand.
GATTATCATTATTGAAAGAAACAAACAAAATATAGATATACATTAAATCATCTAAGTTTTATTACGCATCACGAGTCAGTGAAAGCAATAATTAACTCATGCATCGGACCCATTATATCCAATGCATGAAATACCTTCTCCAATGAAAAACAGTCATTTGACGTATAAGAACAAGAAAGTGAACAGCACCCATTAGGCATGGTAAAGTATATTTTAAGAGCTTGAAGAATGATTAAATTAAACAATTATTTTTTTACCTGACTAAGCAAAAAAAAATCTTATTATTACAGAAATGAAAGAAAATTTTATAAGTCTCACTTTCAAATATGAGTCTTGGACATATGGTTGCTAATTTGTAGATACAAGAGTCATCCTCTTGTGCAGAGGATAAGCTTGCAAAGAAGACTTTACCTGGAATGACAAGCCTGTGCTGAACATTAACACAAGCACGAACTCAAAGTATTGATCGATGGACCACAATGATTCAACTACCCCTTCTGCATAACTAACGAAGAAATTTAGGGCTGCTGGTGTCAGGACCAAGTACGAGAAGATAATACCGGTATAGAAAAGTATAGACGAGCCGAATACAATTGGTGCCAAAAACCGCCTCTCTGATTTCGTCAAACCTGGGAGAACAAAGGCTATAATCTCGTAGAGAATGACAGGGCTTCCTAATAGAAGGCCACAGTATCCCGATACCTACAGAACCCGTTAAAAGAAATTTATGGATATTAATAACAGCTTTCTTCTAATCTAATTCAACAAAGAACCAATATATAATCCAAAAACTGTTCATTGACTTGTAATTTATGCAACGTGCCCGGTGTTGTAACTTGTAAAATCACATTCTACATAGAGCCGTGTGGGACAACCATTAGTTGAACAAGAAGGGAAAATTCAATTAAAAACAAGAAAAAAGGATTAAAAAAGGAAGACGATGAATATGTACTTTTCATTTCCAACGATTATAAGAAATATAGACCATAATGTTCATGGGCCAGCCACTTTATTTGGGAAATAGCTACTAGCTACACTAGTGGGCACCCATAAACCAATGGTACAACACCAACCAATCCTTCAGGACTTGGGACAAACTGTAAACAATATAAATGACACTAAACATAGACAGGGGGGGTTAAAAACCAAGGATACAGGCTTTCAAAAATAAAATGTGTTTTAAACCAAGGAAAGATGTTTCGGTTCAATCTAACCTTCAAAGTTGTAAAGAAGAATTCACCGGGAGCTAGCTGCAGGAACCGCACACCTTGTGTTTTGACAGGAGCTTCAAGAACCATTATTAATTCTTTCGAAAATGCAAAGCATCCCAAAATAGCAGCTCCAACTGCCAAAACTGACACAAATAGTCTCTGACGCAGCTCTTCAAGATGATCAAATATAGTCATTTCTTTATCGTCCGGGAGGAGCTCTTTACTAGGATAAAGAAAATCATAAAGTGCACCCTCTCTTCCATTTTCTTGCCCAAAATTTTCTAAACTTTCTTCTCTTGAGCTATCAGCCACATCTACATTTCCATTATTAAAAAGATGTCAGCATCATTTCTAAAGAGTATTAACACTATCTTCTGAAATTATGATGCTTGAAAGAGATTTAAAACAGAATTAAAAACAAAAACAAGCACAGTTTATAAGACAAGAATATGCAACAGTACTACTACAGATTGTTCCAGGACATCTAATGAGAACAAAATATTTAAACTACTACATAATTAAATTCACAATTTCCTCAAAACTTAATCTTTCCGAACGGTCCAAATTTTATCATATTAAATCAACCTAGAAAAGCTAGGTATGACTAGCACATCAAATATATTAGCTAACTTTCAATAAATAACAATGGCTCATTTTTTTTTTTTTTTTCCAAATATGTAACCAACAGAAAAATGGTATTAAGATAAATTTGTTGGTTATTTTTTTAGACTTACCAGGCCTATCCTCAACGACCGAACCAACAGAAATACCCAACTCCTTCTCTCTCACATCATCATCAACGGCGAAACAAACGACGTCGCGGAGACTCCTACTACTCCTACGGTTAACAACCTCGAATCTCAATCTCAATCTGGCTCTCCTCGAATTTCGGACCTGTATAGACCTCAGCTCGCTTCTGATTGGTCCACGCCGCTTGTAGCAGCAACTGTGGAGTTGCAACTGCGGCACAATAGCAACGCTCGCGCTTCCCATCCTTCCTTTATCTCTGTCTGTAGTTTTCTATCTAAATAAATACATAAAATAAATAAATAAGAATAAAAATCAAAAATTGGTTCTTGGTGTTGTTAGCTCAGCTGGGCGCAGCAAATCTAAAATGGCATCGATGAACGATTGGCTCTTATTACATTTATACTGGACTGCCCGATATTTTTACTTGTTTGGGATTTGGGCGCATTTTAGCAGAGATATGTTGAGGATTTCTAATGAACGCCATGGGCGTAGAGAAAAAAAAAAAGTTATTCGGATCTGGGCTTGGGCCCTTAATGAGGGAGTTGAGCCCATGTTAACTAACATATAGAAGGGAATGATATAAGATCACTCTTTTTTCTTCTTTTTTTCCACCTATTTTTTCATTCAATATTATTTATTTTTTTAAAGCCTAATAATGCCACTCAGTTCAGTTGTTGGATGTAATCAATTTATAACAATTATTATGGGAAAAGTCTAGGACCACATAATTTTTTACAACTTTTTGTTACAATTGTAATGTGGCAGAAAGTAATTAGTAAAGAAAAAATTATGAGTCTATGTGTAAATAATAATTAACCACTCACAATCTGCTACGTTAGAGTTGTGACAAACAAGTTGTAGAATAATTTGTGGTCCTAGAATTACTTATTATTATGCTTTATGCACTTGAAATTTTTAAAAAATGAAAAAATTCACCCTCACACCTAGATTTGTCACTCATCTCAAGCCCATAACAACTCAAAAAGGGATGAATGAAAATTGTGTCCATAGAATTATTGAATTTGTAGTAATGCTGACATTTTTTTACTTTTTTTTTTTTTTTTTTTTGTGGTAATCATGCTTCACAAGGTCTTTTGATAGACATGTTTATATTTTTTTTATTGTTATTGTATTAAGCGTGCCACTGTAGGTTAGTGAAGGCTCTTTGATATTTAAATCAGCAAGAGGCAAGATATCTTACCACTAATGATTGCGGTTGAAAATGGAGTATTCAAATTAGAGCAGGACTTATAATCCTTTAAGCAAATTTTGAAAATCCCTAGTTCCCCACTTCACTTAGGGTTAACATGGCCTTCTTTTCGAGCTTAACCATATTATCAGACCAAACTAAGGTTCTATCATAACTTGTCATTCCTAAACTTAAGTGCTACTTCATTACCAATGTATAATAAATTATTTTCGATAAACAGTACAATTAGTTATACTACTTGACTTGAAACTCAATACACATCGACATAAACACACTTATTAAATCAAATCCATATATTCGAGGCACCAAAATGATTAGAGGTGTGCATGGGTCGAGTTGGGTCGGGTTGAGGGGATTTTTTGACCCAACCCACCATGTTGGGTCAAAAAAAATTCAACCCAACCCAACCCATCACATAAGTCCAACCCAACCCACATGGGTCGGGTTGAACCCATGGGTTTGACAATTTATTATTATTATTATTATTATTAAATTGAGTAGAAAAAAATATATATATTAATATATTAAAAAAACCTAAAGATTAGTATCAATGTAACTCCTTAAAGGCAAACAACACTAATGACTAAACAACAATAGTAATTTATTAGGATTTGTGTGAACTAATTGGCTTTTATATAGGATAAGAAGAGCTGGCTATTTAAAAAAATTTATTAATTATATAATATATTATATATATATATATTAAATTAGTATTAGTAGAAGGAACTAAGGAAATGTTGCTCTATAGCTGGTTTTTTTTTTTTTTTTTTAAATTATTAAATATATAATATACATATATATAAGTGCCCTACAATTGATTTTTTTTTTTAAAAAAATTAAATATAAAAATATTTTAAATATATATTAAATATGGGTGGGTCGGGTCGGGTTTGGCGGGTTTGTAATTTTATGATCCAAACCCAACCCGACCTGCCATAAAAAAATTTTTTGTAACCCAACCCAACCCACCAAGCCTTAAAAACCAACCCAACCTGGCGGGTCGGGTTGGGTTGGGTTGGGTTTGACGGGTCGGTGGGTTTTCTGCACACTCCTAAAAATGATAATTTGAATGAAACCTTACGAATTTTTATTTTAATTCAAGTTTTTAAGAGATCACATGTAATAATTTTTTTTTTAATAGATTTCAAACATAATAATTGAAAGTTGGTGAAATAGGCAAATTATAAAGGAATAAATTGTAAAAGTTAAGTGGGAAAAGAAAAAGAAAAAAAAAAAAAAAAAGTCACTGTGCACGTGCGAAATAGTTGGTGTGTAACATAACCATGTCCAATGGAATAGATGCCCTACTTCTAATTTTCCCGCCATTTCAAATATCTCACAGTGTTCGTAGTATCAGCAATGGGAAGAGAGAATACAGTTGAGGAAGCCCTAAATCTACTCCGAAGCAGACTCTGTAACCCTAGCTTCGTCTACAAGCCTCTCTCCGATTCTCCAGACAGCAACTACAGGTCCGATTCTCTCTCCATTTTACTTTAATTTTAATTTCACATTCTCTGTTTGTTTCCCGAGAAAATGTTTCCAATTATGTTTTGATTGATCGAGGGAATTTCCATTTTTTGTTTTTGGCAGCAAATTGAAGTTCATTATATCGAGTTCGGTCACTGAGGCATGCAACAACTCGATCTTGCTTCTGGGTCCTCGTGGTTCTGGAAAAATCGCGGTTTGTGCTTTTTTCTATGGTTAAGCTCTATTATGATTTTGCAAATTGATTAATTTGACTAACAAAGTTTTTATTTATATTATTTTGGTTGTGATGTTAGGTGTTGGAGCTTGTTCTCAAAGACTTATTGCTGGAATTTCCTGATTTTATTTCAGTTGTAAGTTCCAATTTGACCCTTTTGTTTTTTTGTTTTTGAATTGGTAGTAGTATTAGTTAATAGCATATTGTTTTAAGTATATTATTCGGCATTTGGACTAAATTAAACCGGATTGTTGTCTTGTAACTAGTTATAAATAGCATTTGAAATGAACCTATATCATTTTAACAATATCAATTTGAAATGAACTATCTTTACTGTAAAAAATGTCTACCTGAAATGAACTAGACCTGAGTTTATACACTAAAAAAAAAAAAAACCAATTGGGTTTTGGCTTGATAGTAAAAGGGAATCATCTTAGAGCGGATGCCACAAGTTTATATATATATATATAAAGAAAGGTAAATAACCATATGGTTTGTTGTCGAGGGAACTGAGGAAAAGAAATGTTTGAGGATTTCAAAATGGAATTCGAGGTGCATTTCGGCTTCCCATCGCAAATGGAATTACATCGTTTGTTTCGTAGTGAATGTTGTTTGTAGATCCCACCATCTCATATTAGGACAGTTATAATATGGTATCCACCAATGTACTTGCGAGTAAGAACTAATTTTGGTGGTATGTTATGAAACAATAACATTGATAGAATGCCATTAATTTTGTATGGCTCTAATTTTTTTAAGTGACCCCATTGAAGATGAAATGCACCATCCTTGTTTCTTTTCTCCTTTTAATTATTTTGGCCATCAAAGTGGATGTCTCTATATTTCATGCATGCTAGGGTTCCAAATAACCCGCTCCCCCAAAACAAGAGAGGAAAAAAAAAAAAAAAAAAAAAAAAAGAATAAGGAAACAAATTTTCTCAACTTAACTTACTTTGTAACGGATAATTTTTGTTGCAGATCAAGTTAAGTGGGCTGTTGCACAGTGATGACAACTGCGCTTTCAAGGTTTGATATCCCTTAATCTCTTTGCCTCTAGTAGATGTTCTGCACACTTCGTTTGAATAACATTGTTTTCTGTGAAATTTCCCAATCAAATATTGATATTTTATTAAAAATTCACAATATCAACATTTTAAAAAATGCTGGTTGAGGTTTGTTCGATTTTATTTTTTAAGTTACTTGATTTTGACTGAACTTGAAATTGTAGACTTATTTATACAAATACAAGAATCTCTGAAACTAATATGATTTGCAATGCAATCATATTGCTGCTTAAATGAAGCTGAGTTACCCATGTTATTAACTTCTGACCATAATAAGGAAAGATAATGGTTGCTACTTAGATATCCTAAGGTTGAGAGTTACTTATCAAAAATAAAATAAAATAATGGTTGCTACTAAGAAGTTAGTATGGAATTATGAAAGATAAAGATTCCAATTGTATGCTGAAACAAAAGAGAAAGGTTCTGCACGAGTTCAACTCAAAGTTGAATATGCATTTACACATGGCATTCTGTTGAAGTTCCAACAATAGTTCACTACAGATCCATATCTTATAGGTTAGATTCTTGTTGATGGTGCATTTATGAAGAAGATCATCAACCATGTGAAGACAGTACAATGTACATTGATATTATAAATTTTGAATAAGCGATGTGGCATTGTGATAGATGCTAAGGTGATTTAATGAAATTGTATGGAATTACTCGAGCAAAAAAAAAAAAAAAAGTGTGCAGAGTTTTAGGCAGCTACTTCCAAATTTTTGATTTTTTTTTTTTTTCTGGGTGACAAATTAGATCAATCTTATTGGGAACATTTTAGTAATGGACAAGAGAACTCATTGTTCTGATATGCAGACTTATAAGCAAACAAAAATTACAAAATATGTGTACTTTTAAAGATTAGAATAGATGCATGTCCTTGTTTTCTGAGTAGTTACTTCCATGAAAGAATTTCCATTCAGAGGTTATGAAGTTTCTCTGACATGCTTGTTGATCTTCCAGGAAATTTCTAGACAGTTATGTGCAGAGCATCAATTATTGTTCTCAAAAATGGTAAGATGTTTAATCTAATTGAGGTTAGTGATAATTTACAACTAAATACTTCTCACTTGTTGATCTTGATGTGGTTCTTTTAGGCATCATTTGATGACAACTCCCAGTTCATGATAGCCATGTTAAGGTGAGTATAAAGTTTGCTTGATGCAACTCTTGTTCAATGGTCTGAAGTGTAATTAATTTTTTGATTTCTGGTGTGTTAGGGAGTGTGGATTAGCGCATAAAACCATTATTTTTGTGCTCGATGAGTTTGACCTTTTTGCTCAGGTAAGACACTGCCATTCTGTGCCAATTCATTATTTGCTTGAATTGAATTTGATGATAGGCCATGTAAAATCTTCCCTGTATTAAGAACAAAAGGGCCCATTTTGAAACATACAATTTTGTTTATCTATTTAAATTTTCTGATTATGACATTTCTGCTTTCATTTTTTTGGTTGTCCCTGGCAGGGAAAACAACGAGTACTTTACAGTTTACTAGATGCAATGCAATCAGTAACATCACAAGCTGTGGTCATTGGTGTGAGTTGCCGATTGGTATGGTGCTCTGAAGTTTCTTTCATCTTTCTTGTTTATTATCTTCAGATTCATGTGCATGATTTTTTTAAATAGATTTTAATCAGAAAGGAATAAGAACCTTTCTTGTCTTTGGACTCTATTGAATTAGTTTTAAAATAAATTTGGAAGTTTTGCCATTGTGGTCATATGAAAACTGCATATAAATGGTTATATACAGACTGCAGTTGTGGAAACATGGTTTTAGTTGCTTGTACATTGTGAAAGAATTTTGGGAACTTGGGCTATAATCTATGCAGGATGCTGATCAGCTTTTGGAAAAAAGAGTGAGATCTCGCTTTTCACATAGAAAGCTGCTGTTTCTTCCTCCCTCTAAGGAAGATTTACAGAGGTAAATTTGTTTATTGTCTGTCTCAGAGATCTCACAATGGCTTCTGCCCAGATTGGATGAATTATAAGTGTAACAAATACTTTTGTCTTGATTTTCCACTGTTCTAACTATGCAGATTGTTGGAGCACATTTTATCATTGCCAGTAGACTCAACCATTTCTCATGACTATGCTGTTGAATTTAATGCTAAGCTTCAAGTATCCTTTTAATGAGATAGCAATATGGGCATTTTAAAAGAAGGTTGTGCTCCCCACACTGGCCTGCACTTCATTACGTGTATTCCCTTAGCATGGTAATATACTTCAAAGAACTTGCCTATATGAGGAACACCCATGTAAAAATAAATAAATGTGCTGTGTCCAAACAAGCATATATTTTTGAAACTTAAATAGGTTAATGAGCTTTTGACACATGGAAATGAGTCAGTTATGGAAGGTTAAGTTCCTTCTAACCATCTTGTGCCACTAATTTTGGGTGATTATCAGTTTAACCAACTTTGAATAACTTTAGAGAGATTAGTTGTTTATATGTTGCCAAAGAGGCTAAGACAATTCTTTTCTTTTTTTCCCTTTTTCTTTTTTCCCTTGAATAATGAAAGATTTATTTTCTCATATCTGGTTAAGAAATCCTTGACATTTTACAGAACATTTTAGCAGATGAGAAATTCAAACAAATTATTATTACATATATGGATTCTGATGCCACTGTCAACCACTTACTGAGGTTTCTGTAAGTTCATTCATCCAGAAATACAGAATCTCTGTACTAATAAGTAAGTTTCAATTATGAGCTTCTTTCATCCTCTGCTAAACTTACTGTTGATAGACCATGACATTAGATTTCGCGCTGTTTCTTATATGGATTTGGGATCTGGATTCCTATCACTTGAGAATTTCAAAACTGCACTTTCAAATATCCAAAGGCAGCCAAAGCTGGAGTGTATAAAAGGTTTGAAGGATTTAAATACTTTTTCTTTGATATTTATGTATTGCTTATGTGGTACTTATAGTTCTAAACATCTCCCACTTACTTCTCTTTCATTTTTGGAGTCTTCGTCACTATTTGTTATACAGTTTTTATTAACCTAAGGTCATTTATCTGGCCTAAGTAAGCTGCTGGAACACAAAAGCATCATTCTTTGATTTGTTTTCTCTGTTTTCATATACAGTTCCCTCCTCCATGCTTAAATGATTAAATTCACCATTTCCTAATACCTAAAACTTTTGAAATAATCAATAATTTATCATAGTATTAGAGTAGATGTCCTTGAGTTCAAACCTTGTCTCCAATTTATCTCCCATATAAAAAGTTAAAAATCCCATGTGTTGGGCCCCGCATATGAAGTGGGAGTTTAGGCCCAAACATGATGGGGAATGTTAGAATAATGGTGAAACAATTAAATACACTATTTCTAAATAATTAAAATTTTAAGATAAGTGGTAGTTTATCATGTACAATTAGAGGAAAAGCATAAAGTTGCTCTCCTTGGATTTTCTCTAGCTAGTTTTCAATTTATATATTCATTGACTTGTGACTGAGAGCTAATTTATCTCTAAACCTGTCTCTTATTCCTATTTATCTGTTTGGCGAGTTTTAAGTAGTAGCTGCTCAACTAACTAAAGTTACTACTGTTAGCAGATCTTTTTGAGGCAAACGATTTTGGCTATGCTTAAATTATAAACTCATTCTTGGTAACTAAATTCAAGCTTTGAAAGTTTAGCATATTAATCCATGACAGTGCACAAATAATTCCTGTGCCGGCTTGCATGTTTTTATGGAGTATTTATTTGAATAAAAGCCATGCTTATGCAAGCTAACAGTGATCTAACCCTCACCCTCTGGTTAAACTAATGATTTTGAATGCACATTCAACTTGAAACAGATTGCTCCATCTTGGAACTACATATTCTGGTATGCATGAAGAGATTGGAGGTTAAAGAGCAAAATTCATACAACTTCAATTCCGTAATGAAAGGTCAACTTATGATGTTTCTTTTGTTATCATTCCATTACCATTATCAAGTTTGTCAATTTACATGTTTGTCATGCTCAGCAGAGTACAAAAGCATACGTGCTTCATTCCAGATGTCTGAGTATTATGCATGGAACATATGCTTACGGGTACAAATAGTTCTCTATAATTTCTATCTGAAGGATCTTAAGGTTTAGTCTCCCTGTATGTCTGATCAATATTTTGCTTTAATTTCTCCAGGCATTTGAACACCTTCTGCAACGGGAATTAATCTGTTTTACAGACAATAGAGGACAAAATCAAGCTGTTGAATTTCGTCCAGCAAAGCTTTTAATCTCATCCCATGAACTTCAACAGGGACTAAAATCATATCGCTCCTGTCCTGTAAGTTGATAAAGGATAAATGTGTCTGTGCATCCCTGCATGAGATATCGTGTGAAAGTATATTGGTTCATCTGTATGGATGAATCTGCTGGGCAGTATGGACTAATGAAATTGCTTGAAGCTTGCTGAAACATGCTTATTTTCTGTTTTACAGATTTCTTATAAAAAATTTGCTTTTGGTCATCACTAGAACTTCACTGGTGTTATAGTTCTTGCAATTGATGATCTCTGGTGAAATTCAGTAGTAATTGAGGCATTATTTTTGCTTATCCTGGCAGGCGATTCTTCTTAAGCTAATGGATCGTGAAGTTTAATACAGTTGAGGGACAGACCCATCACTGCCTGATTGCCTCGTATGTGTGATGACCGGAGAAAATGTGGATTCTACAGTCAGCAGTAATTCGTTTTTGACGAAAATTCCACTATATATTTTTGGGATAGGTGAAATTCTTTTTCACAGGCCTGCTGCTTTTAACTAAGATGCATCTTGATGGAGATTTCCCCCCCACATTGTGATTCAATGTAATTGTTACTGCATATGATTCAATTTAATGATTTCATAACTTCATTTTCCTTCACCAGCTTTCAGTTTCGCTTCCTCTCCCTTTTGTTATACAATTCCAATGTCCTTATTATCCTAAATGTACCTAAATTAATTGTGAAGTTGCTATACGTAACCATCAATATCATGTGGTATTTTTTTTCTTCTGCGGTGAGTGCCTCTAAATAATCTTCCACCACTCAAAGCTTATCAGATGAAAGGTGCACTTCTTGCTACGTCCCCCTTTCCATCCATCCTTGCACAATCACACGACCTTAGTCTTTTGGGCACGTGCATTCTCTATGCACCACATATGTATGACACTATAGCAGCAGGAATTAAAACGTCGACCAGCTGTACCTTATAATATTGAGGGGCCGGAATGAGTAATTTTAATTCTTTCTTTGGGTATGTATATAAGCTAACTGCTAACCTAACACTATTGAAGGTTGTTGATTCAATTTCTTTTCTAAAATATTGAACTAGATAAGTTTTAGCTATCATTTTTTTTTTCCATGTGGGGTTGTATGGAGTTTAATGGAAAGTCGTCATTAAAAATCATTTTGTAATATGCTTGTAACTTTACTCATTTTATAAGATACTTTTTGCTTCCTAAAAACTTAAACATATGGAATATTTGAGTTTAAGAGATTATAAACTTTTGAGAGAAACACACAAGGGCATTCGAGGCGAGGCCGGACCATAGCTGCCAACCCCTGTTCCTCAAGGGCATTACCTTGTCTTGTCCCACTCCATCCCTCGTGGAATCCCACCTCACCTTAACGGCTTAACCCATCTTTACTCCACTTACAAATTAAAGTATATCCTAATACAAGTATTGATTAACACAATAAGAAAATAATACTAAATTAGTGTACCAATATGCATCGATACAATAACATAAAACCTTAATCTATCAACATAATAGAACAAAGCAAATTCTTTATCAAGCAATAATACTCAATAATACAAACAAAATATTTAACACTAATACAAATTATAAATTTCACACTAAATTGTATAACAAAACAATAATACTATCTCCAAAATCAAACATTGAATTAAAATAAGTAAATATACAAAGTTTCTAATAGTTAGAATATTGATTTTGTAATTATAAAAAAAAAAAAAAATCAAATTTTAGTAATATATATTTAGGATGGAACAAGGTGACCAAAATCCATCCCCACTGTGGAGGAGGATTTGTTCCAAGCCCACAAGCAATTTGTCCACTTTGGGACCGAAGGACCTGCACGGCTTTGTTCTTTACAAGTGACGTGAGCAGTTTTTAAAACTTGCTCCCACATCAAAGAAAGATGCATCCCACTCATGCCTTATAAGCCTTGGCTGAAGGTAAGAGTGTACCACTACACCCACCCTACCCCAATGATCAGGGCAAAGATTTTGCCTCATCTTCATCTTACCACTCGCTCTGTTTATTTCAATAATGATGTTTTCTAGAAAATGAACCATTTTCCAAGAATCATTTTCAATATTTTGTAGTAACTTTAAATGAGTTGAAAAATAACCTCTTAACTTCCCTTATTTAGTTTGTTGTGAGATAGAGTTGTTTTCCAAAAAAATTTAGTGGAAAACAATCTCTAAAAATAAGTCATACTTTTTATGTTGATCAAAAATAATTTTCCTTTGACTTTTTTTTTATACAATCAAACATTGAAAAACATGAAAAATTGTCCTTACACAACATTTTTCATCGGAACAAACATGCGAATGAGTCAAATATTTGATTAAAATTAGGAGTGCGTTGTAACCGGTAATATACCCCACCAAAAAAAAAAAAAAAAAAATCCGAACCAAAGAAAAGAACCACAGTGATCCGAACCGGACCCAAAACCCCAAACCCAAAACCTCCGAAACCCCTGGGCTGGAGTCCAGAATCCATGGTGGCTGCATCTTCTGCACCTCCTTATTCAAACCCTCTATCGGAGCAGCCACCTTCTTCTACATTTCTCTGCGGCAGAGCTCTCTCTTCCAAACTCAAGCTCCGCCGTCACCACCATCAACAACAACAACAACCCTCTACCATGTCTCTTCCTCAAATCCCAACAAAACCCACATCCCCAAATCTCTAAAACCTCTCTCTCTCTCTCTCTCTCTCTCTCTCTCTCAACGCATGGTGTAGCTTCTCTACTCAATGACCCACTGTGTGCGAGCTTCTAAAGCTTTAGCCTTTACTACAGTTTCACACCCTTTTGCTCTCAAGGTACGTTTTTTCTTCCCTTTGTTTTCTTCTTTCCATAACTGTCCCGCTAGTACTACAACCATAGGCATAGCTTCTACCACCGCTACAATCTCTGAGACCCAATACAGAGACCTTATTTTCGATACCATTGAAGAAAAGCCCTGGGCTTTTTGTAACAACAACTGGGTATCTGATCAATTTCGAGCTGTTATTGTTGACCCCGAGTTGTTCATCCGAGTTCTTGATTCGATTCGGATTAGACCCAGAATTGCTTTGCGGTTCTTTCGATGGGTTGAGGGTCAACCGGGGTTTAAGCGGTCTGAGTTTGCGTTTTGTGCTATGCTTGAAATACTTGTGAAGAATAATTTGATGAGGTCGGCTTATTGGGTGGTGGAGAGGGTTATTAGTGTAGATATGCATGGAATTGTGGATGTTTTGGTTGATGGGTATGTTGGTTATGAGGTTTCGGTTGAGCTTCTCGATCTTTTGTTGTGGGTTTATACGAAGAAATCCATGATTGAGCAATGCTTGTTGGTTTTTGATAAGATGATAGCAAATGGGTTGTTGCCTGATGTCAAAAATTGTAATAGGATTCTTAGGATACTTAGGGATAGAAATCTTGTAACTAAAGCTAGAGAGGTTTATAGAATGATGGGGGAGAGTGGGATTAAGCTGACGATTGTTTCTTATAATACTTTGTTGGATTCGTATTGCAAGCAAGGGCAAGTGCAGCAAGCACTTGAGCTTTTGTCCGAGATGCAAAGGAGAGGATGCTTTCCAAATACTGTGACCTATAATGTGCTGATTAATGGGTTGTCAAAGAAAGGGGAGTTAGAGCAGGCCAAGGGGCTGATTGGGGAGATGTTGAAATCAGGATTGAAAGTTTCAGCTTACACATATAACCCATTGATTTGTGGCTATTGCAAGAAGGGATTGATTGTTGAGGCATTACGTTTTGAGGAGGAGATGGTAATTAGAGGAGTTACCCCAACTGTGGCAACTTATAATACGTTAATGTATGGCCTTTGCATGTTGGGAAGCATGGCGGATGCTAGACAGCGGTTTTCTGATATGTTAAAGAAGAATGTGAGGCCAGATGTAGTTTCATATAATACTCTAATATATGGGTATTGTAGGTTGGGGGATATTCGGGAGGCTTTTCTATTGTATAGTGAGTTACGATGGAGGAATCTTGTTCCTACTGTTATTACCTATAATACTCTTATAGATGGTCTTTGCAGGATGGGGGACTTGGATGTAGCTCAGCAGATAAAAAATGAAATGGTCAACCAAGGTATTCGCGCTGATGTTTTCACTTATACGATTCTGGTGAATGGGTCTTGCAAGATGGGAAATTTGGCAATGGCTAAGGATTTCTTTGATGAGATGTTGCAAGAAGGATTGAAGCCAGACCGCTTCGCATACACAACTCGGATAGTGGGTGAACTCAAACTTGGTGACACATTAAAGGCATTAAGTATGCAAGAAGAGATGCTAGCTGTGGGGTTCCCTCCTGATTTGATCACATACAATGTTTTCGTAAATGGGCTCTGTAAGTTGGGCAATTTGGAAGAAGCAAGTGACTTGTTGCAGAAAATAGTTCGTGATGGTCTTGTTCCCGATCATGTGACATATACTAGCATCATTCATGCTCATTTGGAAAATGGACAACTTAGGAAAGCCAAAGAGTTATTCAATGAGATGCTGAGTAAAGGCTTATCCCCTTCAGTAGTGACATACACGGTACTAATTCATGCGCATGCGGGTAAGGGGAGTCTAGAACTAGCATATATGTTTTTCTTGGAGATGCAGGGGAAGGGTGTTTTGCCCAATGTGATCACCTACAATGCTCTGATAAATGGTCTTTGCAAAGTTAGGAGAATGGAGCAGGCTTACAAAATTTTTGCAGAGATGGAAGAAAAAGGAATACTTCCAAATAAGTATACCTACACTATTTTAATAAATGAGAACTGCAACATGGGCAACTGGCAGGAATCTTTGAGATTGTATGTAGAGATGCTGGATAGACAAATTCAGCCTGATTCTTGTACACACAGTGCACTTCTAAAACAGCTAGACAAAGATTACAGATTGCATGCAGTCCAATACCTTGAGAGTTTAATTCTAGGTAGCAAAGAAACTTCTGAAGTAAGGACTTGAAATATCCCATTGTGGCATTCTTGCTGACTCTGTTGATTGTTGAGAGAGAGCAATGTCTATAATTTGGAGTAGTCCAATCAAACGAAAAGTTGCTCCACTAACCATTGGGTAATTATTCTTGGGACAATACATTGATTTTCCTTGAAAGTACACTTTTACATAGTATTATTTCCATATGTTGTTGTAATCTTCTTCCCTTGATTGATTTATAGGATGGAGCTGCTGATGGGTGAATTTGGAAATTTCAAAAGTCAACGGTCGAATACCTATTTCATTTTTGATCCATTGTTAGCTGCAACTGAGCAATACTTAAAACCAATCCTTGGATCAGATCAATAAAAATGTATATTGGAGGCAGAATTATGCTTCAAAGAGTCAACAACAGGTATACAGATAAAATTCACAACTGTATCAAGTTGTTTCTAATAATTCTCTGACAAGATTATATTGTATTTATTCATTCTTTTAATATAATTTGGAGGAGAAAAAGGATGGGATGGGTGGGGTATTGCTTCTTCTTGTATTATTGTGAATTTGATTATCTTAATCTAGATAAAAGATTTTGATGAATAGTACCTTGTGTTTTCCAGAGTTGCAATTAATTACTTGAGTGAAAATTTCACATCTTGTAGTTTGTACTATTTTATCCGTTATTCCATGGCAACTTCTAATTCCATAGATCAAAACATTGTGGGAAAAAAGCATCCCCAGATGTGGTGTGTCTGTTAGATAATAGGAAAAGGAAGTAGAAAGGGAAGGGGGGGGGGGGGGGGTGGTGAGAGAAAAGCTATTATAATTTAATATTTCCTTATTCTCAGTTTCAAAAAACCTAAATCTTTAATTTACAGAATTCAAGAAAGAAAAGAAAAATGAAGGTGTCGAAGTGATGTTGTGGAGGAATGTCTTTAATATCATATTGGTAAAAAGTGTTGACCGTGCCTGTGTATATTAGTTTTTCATCAGAGATGGTTCTTCTCCATAAATGAATATCTTCTATTTAAAACCAGATGATCATATCTCAATTTCTGTGTTCTTAGTAGTTAGTAGTGTGTGTGTGTGCACTGCATGAAAAAAAGTGTTAAAATAGCATATTGGAATGCCAACACATTAACATAATCACTTACTGGTTTATTTTTAAGTTTCAAAAATGAACAGAAGTTTGTACCTTTAAATGTTGTGGTCTTTAATTTTGAAAAAATGAATGGAAGTTTGTACTTTTACATGTTGTGCTTGTGCCTTTTTTTTTTGGATAATTCAATGGCTGGGGGAAAGGGGATTTGAACCTAGACGTATTAGTTGGAGACACCAAGAGATGCTAGTTGAGCTTCAAGGCTCTTTGAAATTTTGTGGGTTTCGAAAATAATGGAAAATGTTATTCAATGTTGGACAATTTGGGGGAAATCTCTAAATGTGGTTATGGTGGGTTTAGGATTAGGAGAATTTATGGATCTAGCATTTAGAATTATGGAAGAAAATAGTTATTGGATTGTGTTAACAATTGAAAGGTGGTTTAATGAGTTATGGATGGCTATTTGGTTGAAGAAAGAATGTGGGGTTGTAGGGTTTTGATAGGTAAAACAAACAAAGGGCTTGATTGGGTTATAAGGAAGAAGAAACAGAGAGAATTTTATGGTGTTTAGTAGGTTGTATGAACAATACCACGAGAATCTGAAGAGGGAAAAATAGAAGAGAAAGGGAAGAAATGAACACACTAATGCCAACATACCTCAATGCTCAAAACACTCAATATAAAATTAATCAACTTCATCTTGTCTAAATTAATTGAGCATAATATATATATATATATATATATATATATATATATATATATATATATATATATATGTGGGCTCTTTCTGGTATTAGTGATTTAGACTCTCAGTAGTATTAGGATTCTTAGTTTGATTAGTAAACTAAAAACCTAATAAAGGCTAACCTGGACTCAAAAGAAAATAAAACCGAAGATACATATGGCTTGTTTGGTACATACGTTTAAACACATGTTTTCAATTTTTAAACAACATTACACGTATTTTTGCACACTTTTTCACCCACACGTATTTCCAAAAAAATTGAAAACTGTTGTTTAAACACACGTACCAAATAGGCCCTTAAGGTCTCCTAGAAAATTCTAGACCCAATTAAACTACTAAAATACCCTTAATTCACAGGAATTGCCAAAATTACAGATTTTCCCTTGACTATGAAGTTGACCATAACTAATAAAATAAAAGATTGATACCTAGACCTTTAAAACAACATGACTTTTGCTGCAACTGGACTTCACATGTGGACCCCATAAAATAATTTTTGAATAGGCGAAATGACAAAGTAATAGCTAATCATTTTTCTATGGCTGCATCAATGTGATCCTCTATAGGAAAAAAAAGGAAAAAAAAAAAAAAAAGAGAGAGAGAGAGAAAGATTAACATATTACTAAACTACCCAACCCAATACTTTTTCTTTTCTTTTCTTTTTTTTCTAAAAGGAGAAGAATTTTTAATATCACTAGTTTCACTAATACTTGGAGTTGTAAAGGCAAATTTGAGACATCTTTCTTTAGAAAAGAGGAGTAATGTTTATTAGGCATTTCAAACCCAGAGGACTTATTGGTCATGAATGATGATTGCTAAATTTTGTTGCTAATTTCTTAATGAGGAAGCTGAGAACAATTTCACAGGAGGATGAATCTATGATGCATTTACATTTTGTATATCTTTAGATTCAAGCCTACATATTAAAAAAAAGTCTTTGGAGTTTGATTTCAAGCTTTGAACTCTAAAGCTTCTTCTATGTGTTTTTTCATTCAGCTGGATATTTTGATGGTTTATTGGCATGTGAGATGTGTTTGGATTCAAGCCTTGAAAAATGAATTCTGGAATTAATAGAGGAAATGCATTTGCACTTGCACCGAAACTGTTTATTTCTCTGCATAATTAGTTGTTATCTTCCAATTTCTTAGGAAGCTTTAGTCAACTCGAACAAAGAAATCTTCATTATTTTTTTTACTTTCTTTTTGGTTATGGGGGCCTTCAATAATTATATGGTGATGGTAGTTCATGGTTGGTGGTAGTTTGTTTTATTTGTTTTAGGCAGTTTGTTAGATTGTTACCTGAGGTTCATCACCTCTCTACGGATGATTTGATCCATTAAAATTTGGGAGTGATGGGTAGCAGATTATTTCTTGGAAGTGATTTGATTTGCTATGAAGTGATTTATTGACTAAAGATTATTGGGACCTAGAAAGCGAGGACAACCTATACCAAAGGAGACAAATTCATACCCTGCTGATTTCTAGGGCTTTGCTTTGCTCAAATGTTATTATCTTTAACACCCATGCCTGCTTGCTTTCTCATCCCTCCCACCTTTCCCTATACCTATGCTTCTATTCCCTTCACTAGGCGATTGACAAGTCCTTTGGGCATCTGGAGCAGCATATGTAACTGAGGTATGCCACTAGACCCAGGTGCTTGTTATAAAGGCACAAACCTTACAATGGGCTATAGCATTAACCTGCGTATGAGTATATGGGTTCCAGTTAAAGAGAATAAAATTAAAAAAATAAGGGGTTTATATTTATTTATTTATTTATATGTAAGCTTTACTCTAGATGTTTTATGGTATCAAGAATGAATACAGCTCAAACCTTTTTTATTTATTTAAATTTTGATTGTTAAGTTATACATTCACTCAGACTTGGTAGGTTTTAACTCAAGACCTTACCCTCAACGTTGCACTTACAAGAGGAAGAGGCGCTGTTAAAGGTAGAGCTCATTGGCAAATACAGCCCAATACCTTTACCATTAAATGTAAGTTTGTGTCATAATTCAACTTGTTTTGGTATCATTGATGTAGATGCATGTCATGATATGAACAAGACATGTATAGCACCGTGTCAATTGTTGGCTTCACCATCCTTTATTTAAGAAAATCATTGAAGTTCAAATCTTAATTTTGTATGCTTTGGCAGTTCGAATTTTCTGTCATCCTTCCTGCATCTCGAGCTTCTAATAAGTCGGTGCTGTTTCATATAGAATAAATTAATAATTTCCTTTTTGTTTTGTTCTGTATTGTTTCATCATTCTATCCTTTTTCTTCTTATGTCACGGTCATAGAAGTTATTAATTTTACTTTGTTCTCTATTCTGTTTGGTGGATAGAAACTAGGAGCTGTGTTTGTATCTGAGAGAGAGAGAGTTATGGTGGATCACTTATTATTGCTTCACTGTCCTATTGCTTTGGATTTATGGTCTATAGTGTTTGGGTTATTCAGAGTGTATTATGTTATGCGGAAGTCTGTTGTTGATCTATTTGCTGCTTGGCAAGGGTGATTTGGAAATGATAGAAATTTTATTATTTGGAAAGCCGTTCTCCATCATGTGATGTGGTGTATTTGGAGGGAGAGGGATAGGGATGCTTGAAGTGTTGAGAACATCGAAAGAAACATACCGGATACTAAATTGTTCTTTTTAAGAACTCTGTTGGACTGGATGTCTACTATGGGTTGAATTACTTTACCTTTAATATATGATTTGATTGACGTTTGTATACATCCTGTATACTTTGGGTGACTCATTTTTTTGGTATTAATAAAATTTTATTACTTATCAAAATATATATATATCAAAGGGAAAAAAAATAGGTATCTATTTGACATAACTGTTGGATGTAGGATACAATTTTTGTTAGAAAAAATGATGTGTTATGATGAAGTATTAGTAACCTCTTTATTTTTTGGGAGGGGTTGGTAAACTAGTACATCCATGAATTTGGTCAGGAAATGATATGTAAAACATATAAAGACAAGAATAAACTTGTTTTCCAATGAATATCAGAATGGGCTCAATTGTATATTTGCTACTTGTTTATAATTTGTATGCTATATAAGGAGAACACAGTTTTATCTTCTAACCAATGAACAAAGATTTCAAAGTAATATTGAAAGAAGAAAAACGGCCCAAAGTAAATTGTGGCGGAGGTGGAAAACTGGAAATGACGACAATACATTAATCATCAGCCTTGACGCGCAAGATTCCAAATATCAAAAACCGTTAATTACAATGTTTTTAGTTTTCCTCCTGTCTTGGAAACCATCAGTACATGTTAGCTTACAATTTGCATAATTAATTTTGGTTGAAATCAAGTGTCATTTAATCTAAAAGGAAAAAAAAGAAAAAGAAAAGAATAATAGTATTTAACTAATTGCTGCTTGTCTTACTATGTTTTAAGGGGAGCTTAATTCCATTTTTGAGACAACACTGCATACCCTTGATTCTGTTTTCTTTTCTTTCCTTTTTCCTTCTTTAAAAAAAAATTATAATCTTATGAATACTCAACTTGGCTTTACCTTTTGTTTTTACCTAATTAAACAATACATTTCGGAAAGGAAGAAAAGAAGTAAGAGAGTTGCCATCTACTCAAGACGACAAAAAAAAAAAAAAAATGATGATGGAACTAGGAAGCTGGGGATAAATCTCTCCAAATTACACAATTGAGTTCACATGCATTGCAATATTGTTGGTCACAAAATTAGCTTGTCTAATAAAAGTATGAATTACAAACTAGCCATAAATGGATTTTAAGTAGTTCTCTAGCTTCAAGAATGAGATGCTCAATTAATCAATGTGGCTGCAAAGAAGAATTATGTAAGGGCAAAATCACTTTAAATGCATCCCCTTTAGAAATCACATTCTTATGTTCCAACTCAACTGCTTTTGATATTGCTAAGGGTGCTGTACGCGCTCAACTTGATCTAAAATTATTTTTTTCCATTCATTTTCATTTCATTCATTTCCTTTCTCCCAAATGAACTATACATCAGTGGTTCTTATTCTTCAACCTAACACAGTTCAAAGTTCAAACAAAAGAATTTCTCTCGTGGTTCCTACCCACTGTTGCAATGCAAGATTTTTCTCTCTCATTGCTACATCAAAATTGATCTTCACAAAATGTGGGATAGGGGTTCCCATTTGCTGCTGCTTAGATTAGTTTCACCTGCAAATTCCCAAGAGAAAAAAAATGATCTATATAGGTTTTTAGAACATAATAAAGGATCTGCAAATTGCCAAGAGAAAAAAAAAAAGATCTATATAGGTTATTAGAACATAAACATAAAGGATCTTGTCCTGACCCAAGAAAAAGTAAAGAATCAGCACTGTACCCTAAAATGATTAGTCTAAACACAATTAAGGCTTATTGTAATTTATAAAACCCAAATCGACTTAGTATATATTGGATGTGAAACTCAGCACATATCCGCACAACGCAATTAAGCTCTAACCACATCTGTACTATACTCCAAAAAGACTAGTATAGTCATAAGTAAGACTCTTTATGGTTGTTTATAAAGCCTAAATTAACCTAGTATATGCCTAATGCAAGACTTAACACCCACCCACAAAACACACACTCACCTAATTCAGTTCAATATTTAATCGATTCTCCAAAAATAAAATCAATATTCAATCAATTTGGGGCGTGATAATATTAAATCCTAATTAAGAGTTAAAATTATTGTATTTGATGTAGATTTCAAGTTAGCTATAAACTTGAGAGGGATCTGTAACCTATTTTATAATAATGAACTTATCACATTAGGACATTTATGTTTTCCGTTCGAGAAATGGTTGACACCTTAATTTTTGTGTTCTTGTGTATGATTGATTTGTTTTTTTATAACTTAGTAATTTTGGTTATATGAATTTTTTGAATATTGTTAAAATTATTTATTGAATTTCTTAATTCACATAAGATAAGACTGTAACCCTACAAATTCACCTCCCATGCGTTTTTATAACTGCAGTGGCCTTCATATATACACACTTCATCTCATACTATTGTTGGTCTCATAACTCTCATTTATATGATCTAAAAAACATCATTTAGTGTTTTTTTTTTTTTTTTTTTTTTTTTAAGTATAATTGTTTGTTCCAACAAAACAATGGACAGTAAGACCAATGCTGTCTCAAGCATGCAAAAAAAAGGGGAGGGGGGTGTCCTCCAGCTTAATTGGTCAAAGAACCATTCCATTTGTTGTCTAATGTCTACCAGAAGATGGGGAGAAAGAGAATTGAAGGCTGTGCACTTTTGGTTGTTCCTATAAATCAAAGCTACATGCATACAAAGCTTGGCCTATTTGAAAATTCCAAGAAATGCAAATGTAAAGCCACAATAATTCCCTCACAATGTACTTCTTACATTTAGAAGTGACAAAAAGACATCTACCCTTTTTTCCAACTTTGTTGTCGATCAGCCCAAGGATTTTAGTTTCACCACTATATTATTTTATGACATCGAAACTACCTCCCTTCAGCATACACACAAGGGCTTTTTTAATACTTACAGCTCTATGACAAATTTCTCTAAATTTTGTCCTTTATTTAACACACACAAGCCTTCAATCTATAAAGCTATTTCATTGCCCATTTCTCTGTTCCAACCTTTATCCCATTTACATGAGAAAACAATGGCTACTTTCTCATATCCATCCTATTTTATAAGGGCATCTTCCAATAGAGATAGCCATGACCAAAACAAGCAAAAGCTAAACAACATAAGAATTAATGGAACTTCTAGTATGTGCTCTATGAAGCCTGATACACTGAGCCAACCTGCTGGAGTTGCAAGCACATACAATTCATTTACTTCTGTTAACGGAAATAGCATCACCACAGAAGAGCTTCGCCAAAATATTCCAACAAAGAAGCAATCTGTGGATACTCATCGCCAAGGGCTCATCATCGAAGGAGGTGTCGGGTACAGGCAGACTGTTGTCATAAGGTCCTATGAAGTTGGTCCTGACAAAACTGCTACTCTTGAGAGCATCCTCAACCTTCTTCAGGTGAGAATCAAAAAGAACTTAATTGTTCAATCATCCATTTTCAATCACAAATGCACAAATATATGAAAGAAGATTATATTTGAATCACTTCAACAATAAAATAGATAAATATTTGAATCACGTTTTTTATGATAGGTGATATATTTAAGTCTCATATAGCAAGTGGTAAGTAATTATATTCTTTAAGTGTATCTTTTTTTATTTTTTGATATGGTTGCACTTAGGAGTATTCATTGTTATCCAGGAAACAGCATTAAATCATGTATGGATGTCTGGTCTTTTGAGCAATGGATTTGGTGCCACACACGGAATGGTGAGGAACAATCTTATATGGGTTGTCTCAAGGATGCAAGTTCAAGTGGATCACTATCCAATTTGGTTAGTCCTATATATTATCCTCCTTTACCTTTTGATGATCTACATATTTAAATGGCTCAAGGCCCTTGATTGACAACCTCTAAAATTTCTGACTATGGATCTGTTTAGGATCTGTTTATTTTGCTGAAACTGAAAATTTTTTCCTAAAAGTACTGTAGATAAAGGTAAAAGTTAGCTGAAATAGTACAATATGACCTATAAATAGTACTATGGGACCCATAAATAATACTAAAAATTAAGTGCAGTGGGGCCATGAATAGTAGCAAAAATAAGCTGAATAATAAAATAAGTTGGCAAAATTAATCATGCCAAACGGATACTATGTGTGCATTTGAATTGGGATGGAAAATTAAAATTATTTTACTATTCAACTTATTTTTGCTACTATTTATAGACCTACTGCACTTTTTGATACTATTCATGGGCCTTACTGTACTATTTCAACTAACTTTTACCTTTATTTACATTACTTTCAGTAATAAGTTTTCAATTTCAATAAAATAAGCGGTATCCAAACACACCTTATGTCATTTTTCTCTTCTCTTTTTTCCCACCCTTTTCAATGATATGTACGCTGTCGTTTAGTACGTTGTCCAAAGTACAATTATCTGCATCTCTTTTCTTTATAACGCAAACTACTTTCTCCCACTTCAAAACTTGGCAACACTGCTGCATACGAGCTAAACCAACTATTAAAATTTAAAAGTTTAGGGTTGGTCGAACATGGCCGAGTTTGAGTTTATTACCGAATTATATTATATATTCACGTTTAGTTTTTTTTTTTTTTTTATTGAATATGTTTGAGATTAATCATGAGTTAATTTAATTAATCTTTATCTACATATAATAAACACTACAACTACAATTTTTTAAAACCTTTACAAATCTATACTAATAACCATATTATAGTTAAAATGATATTATTTAAGCTAAATTTGTAGAATGATTTTTGTTTATTAACTTATAAAAATTATATTCACCAATCTTAGGATTGTTACAAATTATATATAATTTTTTTATACTGCAAACTTATATTACCAATAAATTATAAATAAAAAATTGATATCTTTTGAACTTTTTTACTAACTTGCACAATTCAATTTCAAGTCTATGTGAATATTTTTTTATATATGAATACATATAAAAATATAATATTATTAGATATACTTAAATCGAGTCTCATACTTTTGAACTTTTTCACATGCGAACAAATCATTATATTTGAGCTTGACTTGTTTAATGGTAATGTATCAACTTAGGTTTGAGTTTACCTCATTTTTAAAATTACAAACATAAACAAGTATATTTCTGGAGCAAACCCCTAACTATTTATCTTCGTTATAGATCATAGACCAAAATACTATATACAACCTTCGTAGTTGATAAATTAGTTTCCAACTATAAACTAGGGTTATTTCTAGCTTGAACCCTAATCATAGCACAAAAGTTCATAAGGCACTTTTCTGCCTGCAGGGGAGAGGTAGTGGAAATTGATACATGGGTTGGAGCATCAGGGAAAAATGGAATGCGACGAGATTGGCTTGTCAGAAGTCAAGCCACAGGCCATGTTTTTGCACGTGCCACCAGGTATTTCTTATGAACTTTCCATCATATCTCTTTGATATATAAACTCAGCTCAACTCAGTTAAGCTTTAATTAATCCCTACTAAATTGGGTTCTACTTCTACTACATATGCTTGTACTAATAACTTAAATGTGAAACAGCACCTGGGTGATGATGAACCAGGAAACAAGGCGCCTCTCAAAAATGCCAGAAGAAGTGAGGGCTGAAATATCACCCTGGTTCATAGACAAGCAAGCAATCAAAGAAGATTGTCCAGAAAAAATTGTTAAGTTGGATAGTAAAGCAAGATATATGGACTCCAATTTGAAGGTAAATAAAAGACAACTCAACTTCATTACCTTATTATACACATTCCAAAGCAAAATAATAAGTTGGATAGTAAAGCAAGATATATGGACTCCAATTTGAAGGTAAATAAAAGACAACTCAACTTCGGGTCCATTTGGATACAGCTAAAAACTGAAAACTGAAAACTAAAAAACACTGTAACAAAATAATTTTTAAATGTGTGAATAGTACTGTGGGACCCATTTTTAATGAAAAAATTGCTGAAAAGTGAAATTTGTGGGTCCGTGAACAGTGCACTGTTAACGGGAAAAGTCAAACATTTCGGCTCAAAAAAAAAAAAAAAAAACAGCTGAAACGCAAAACATGCGTTTGGGAAGCGCAAACGCACACTTCATTACCTTATTATACACATTCCAAAGCAAAATAATCATATGCTGACTGTTGCAATTTTCTAGGCCAAGAGAAGTGATTTGGACATGAACCACCATGTAAACAATGTGAAGTACGTAAGGTGGATGCTTGAGGTAATACACAAATAAATTTGGCTTGCGTCTAATGCTCCTAGATGTGACACAGACATGACATAATATCCAGAAAAGATCACGTGTCACTTTTGTGTCCCGTCTAACGATCGGTGCACTTAACCGAATCTTCATCACCCTACACAAAAATAACATTGCAATGCATCTTTTGCCTGTCAACTTTGAGTTTCTTCAATTTTCTTTTTCTTTTAACAGACCATCCCCGATGAGATTTTGGAGTCTCACAAACTGTCCACTATCATACTAGAATATAGAAGGGAATGTGGGAATTCAGACATAGTTCAGTCACTTTGCCATCCGGACGAAGGTGGAATTCTTGAAGATGGATTGAAACATAAAAATGGCATTAGTCTAAATGGACTTTCTCTGGCATCAGAAATTCTTGAAGGTAGTGTACTCTTGTGTTCCTTTGAGAAGGTACCATTAAGGTATACACATCTCCTCCAAGTCAAAGGTGAGCGTGGAAATGAAGAGATTGTTAGAGGAAGAACCACATGGAAGAGAAAGATGCACACCAAGCCTTTTACCACATAGTAAATCATATTAGACAATTGAATTGGGATTTAGAAAGCTGCCCATAATCAAGTAAAAAATTTATGTTTGAATATGCTTCAAGAGGGAAGCTGAATGAAGATCCAAAAAGTCGTCCAAGAGGACATGAGAAGTCCTTTAAGGGTACCAGTACAGTATATTAAAAAAAAAAAAAAAAAAATCAGAAATTGAATTGAGTGAAATAAGTGGGTATAGCTTGAGTGGTGATTATTGTTTGTAAAAAAAAAAGTTCTGAAGGAATTTCTTCAAAGATGTATCTTGCTCATCCTTTGTGAAAACATTATTTGGTATATAATAACAGTTTCGTAGTTCTCATTATGAAAAGCAAAAAAGAACATAGTTTCAATCACACAATGAAAGAAGGAAGCACAAGAATTTGAGGAGAAAAGAAAATAAACACTCCCCAACCTTATCATAATTTTCAATCACTCCATTGTCGTTTCAGTAGTTTCAAACTCAAAAAAAAAAAAAAAAAAAAGGAAGAGGATTTCGACTCTCTGTGAACACACTTGCCAAAAACAAAAAACAACCTTGCTAGAAAAGGGGAGCAATTATGGTTAAACATGGTAGGGGGAGTTCTAGTAAATTATTTTGTATAATTCCTGTAGAAGAAGAAATTGCTGTGAGAGAGAGAGAGACCAATTAGCTATAATATGCAACCATTGAGCAATAAAACTGGAGCCTAGGCCGGTTATAATTCCACTGATCCAGTCCAGCTAGGGTGGCAAAATCAACCCAAACCCATTTGTCCACCCAAACCCACCCACTTAAATTAGACCCAAACCCACCCAATTATTAATTGGGTTAAATGGGTATTAATCCAATTAAACCTAATTAACATTAATGTTTATTGGGTTTTAATTGGGTACCCAATTGACCCAATTATGATCCAACTATCATTTCTATAAATCACCTAACTCTAAAATGCCCCAAAACCACTAAAATGACCAAAATACCCCCTCAACCTAAAAAATGACCAAAATAACACCTAAACCTAAAAATGACCAAAATACCTCTAAAACCTAAAAAAAGACCAAAATACCCTCGAAACCTAAAAATGACCAAAATACCCCCAAAACCCAAAAAAATGACCAAAAAACCCCCCAAAACCTAAAAATTACCAAAATGCCCCCTCAACCCAAAAAATGACCAAAATACCCCCCAAAACCTAAAAATTACCAAAATACCCCCAAAACCCAAAAAATGACCAAAATACCCCTGAAACCCAAAAAATGACCAAAATACCCCCGACACCCAAAAAATTACCAAAATACCCCTGAAACCTAAAAATGACCAAAATACCCCTGAAATCCAAAAAATGACTAAAATACCCTTGAAACCCAAAAAATGACCAAAATACCCCCGACACCCAAAAAGTTACCAAAATACCCCTGAAACCTAAAAATTACCAAAATACCCCTGAAATCCAAAAAATGACCAAAATACCCCTAAAACTTAAAAATGACCGAAATACCCCCAAAACCTAAAAAATTGGCAAAATATCCCCAAAGCCTAGAAAATTACCAAAATAACCCCGAAACCTAAAAAATGACCAAAATATCCCCGAAACCTAAAAAATGACAAAAATACCCTCGAAACCTAAAAAATGGCCAAAATAACCCCGAAACCTAAAAAATGACAAAAATACCCTCGAAACCTAAAAAATGGCCAAAATAACCCCGAAACCTAAAAATTGATCAAAATAATCTAGAAAACTAAAAATGACCAAAATACCCCCCTAAAACTATAAAATGACCAAAATACCCCCTAAACCTAAAAAATTACTAAAATACCCATGAAACTTAAAAAATGACCAAAATACCCTCAAACCTATAAAGTGACAAAAATACCCCTAAACTTTTGAAATGACCCAAATAAACCCAAAACCTCTAAAATGGCCACAAACAACCTGAAACCTCTAAAATTACCAAAATACCCTAAAACCCCTAAAACGACCAAAATACATCTAAACCTATAAAACGACCAAAATACCCCTCAAAATATCTAAAATGACCAACATACCACTAATCCTATAAGATGAACAAAATACACCCGAAGCCTCTAAAATTACCAAAATAGGGGTTTGGGGTATTTTGGACGTTTCGAGGGTATTTTCGTTAAATTAAAGGTTCTAAGAGTATTTCAGTCATTTTGTAGGTTTTGAGGGAATGTCACTAATTTTTTAGGTTTTAGGGGTGTTTCGTTAACTTTTAGATTTTGGGGCCATTTTTTGTAATTTTCTAGGTTTTGGAGGTCGTTTAATAACTTTTTAGGTTTTGGGGATATTTCAATCATTCTTTAGGTTTCCGAGCTATCTTAGTCATTTTTAGGTTTAGGGGGTATTTTGGTCATTTTTTATGTTTAGGGAGTATTTTGGTCACTTTTTAGTTTTAGGAGGGATTTGGGTAATTTTTTTAGATTTAGGGTGTATTTTTATCGACTTATAGGTTTAAGGGGCATTTTTGTCATTTTATAGGTTTCAGGGTATTTTGGTCATTTTTTATATTTCGAGGATATTTTGGTCATTTTAAGTTTTAGGGGTTATTTTGGTCATATTTAGGTTTCAGGGTACTTTGGTCATTTTTTAGGTTTCAAGGGGTATTTCAATTAATTTTTGGGTTTCGAGGGTATTTCGATCATTTTTTAGGTTTCGAGGGTATTTTGATCATTTTTTGGTTTCTAGGTTATTTTGGTCAATTTTTTGGCTTCGGGGTTATTTTGGCTATTTTTAAGGTTTCGGGGGTATTTTGGTCATTTTTAGGTTTCGGCGTTATTTTGGTTAATTTTTAGACTTCGAGATTATTTTGGTAATTTTTTAGGTTTCGGGGGTATTTTGGACATTTTTTGGGTTTTCGGGGTATTTTGGTTATTTTTGGTTTTGGGGGTATTTCGACCATTTTTTGGTTTCAGGGTATTTTGGTCATTTTCTATGTTTCAGGGGGTATTTTGGTCATTTTTTGGTTTCGGACGTATTTTGGTCATTTTATGGGGTTTTGGGGGTATTTTGGTAATTTTTAGGTTTCAGGGGTATTTTGGTTATTTTTTGGATTCCTGGGGCTATTTGGTCATTTTGTAGGTTTTGTGATTATTTTGGTAATTTTTAGGTTTTAGGGGTATTTTGGTCATTTTTTAGATTCTGGGGGTATTTTGGTCATTTTTAGGTTTTTAGGGTATTTTGGTCATTTTTTGGGTTTCGGGGGTATTTTGGTAATTTTTTGGGTTTTGGGTGTATTTTGGTCTTTTTTTTAGGTTTTTGGGGTATTTTGGTAATTTTTAGGTTTCGAGGGTACGTTGGTCATTTTTTGGGTTTCGAAGGTATTTTGGTAATTTTTTGGGTTTCGGGAGTATTTTGGTCATTTTTTGCGTTTCGGGGTATTTTGGTAATTTTTTGGGTTTTGGGGGTATTTTGGTCATTTTTTTGGTTTCGAGAGTATTTTGGTCATTTTTTGTGTTTTGGGGGTATTTTTAGGTTTCAGGGGTATTTTGGTAATTTTTTGGGTTTTAGGAGTATTTTGGTCATTTTTTGGGTTTCGGGAGTATTTTGGTCATTTTTTGGGTTTTTGGGGTATTTTGGTCATTTTTTGGGTTTCTGGGGTATCTTGGTCATTTTTAGGTTTTTAGAGTATTTTGGTCATTTTTAGATTTTGGGGGTATTTTGGTCATTTTTTTGGATTTTAGGGGTATTTTGGTCATTTTTTAAGATTTTAGAGTACTTTGGTTATTTTCACTTTAGTGGCATTTTGGTAATTTTGATAATTGGGTAATTGGGTGGGTTGGGGTTTACCCATAATAATTGGGTTGAGTTGGACTTGGGTTAGAAGCAATTAGTTAAACGAGATTTAAATGGGTAAATGGGTTTTATATGTCTAACCCAATTATGCCCAGCCCAAACCCACCCATTTGCCACCCCTAAGTCCAGCCAAGTTCGCAAAACAATTTTTTTTTTTTTTTTGAAGTCCACAAAACTAAAATTACGTGCTCAATTTTGAGCTACATTAGTCAATTACATTTGTCAAAAAGCTCTCCATAAACTAGATTTAAGTCAAATTACATCAAAAACTGGAGACTACAACACGAAAAATTGGAATGTCCAATATGGCTCAACAAGTGAAGGTAAAAATAAATAAAAAAGTAAGACAGTTAAATTACAGCAAAACAGTAAACTCATTAGCCCTACGTTGGAACCATTTCCCACTACCTATCATGTAAGAATAAATAATCTGTGCTCCATGGACTGTGATCCACTACCCTATTGGAATAAGCATTTACAATTTATAAAGGTGTAGAACATTTACAGCAGCACTGGCTGGATACCCTCAGGAAAAGGAATCAAAGAATCATGTAGCGCAACAGCAAAATTATTGCCTCTTTCTACCTAAACTTTGATGCAGTTGCCACGACCAAAAGATGAGGAATATTAAAAGGCCCCCTCCAACAGATGACCAGAACATTACCAGCCAAAAAGGCATTGGTTTAGGATATAATCCTGGCGGATGTCAAGAACAAGGCCATTACAATCAAGAGAGAGAGACTTGGTTGGAAAGCAACACACAAAATAAGAAATACTTCAAGATGATTGAAAAAAGACTAACATACCATGACCAAACTTGATGCAGATGAGAAGCTCAACAATGCAGATAGCAAGTGAAAGCCAACAAAATGCTCCAACCTTTTTCACCTTATTTCTGGAAAATTAACACAGTAATTAAGCAGGTTACACATATTCTTTTCAGTATAGAAATTCTTTGAGAATGTAGTATTTACTTTCATGTGAAACATGTTGGGGAAAAGAGAAAAGAGAGAGTACCGGTCTTGAAGGTATGAGTTGTACTCACGAATTGTTGGTATTGCAATTAGCCACCACAAGATCAGCCTATACACAATCACAGGGTTCCGTGGAGGAACCCAAAGACAAAACTTCAAAAAGAAAGTGTTCAACTCTACTGTCAAAAATATGATGCAAAGGGTGAGAACTTGAATGAAACGCCATGGACCAAGCAGGGGGTGCCACTCATCTTTGTCCCACTGAGCTGGTGTAAACTGTCCCAATGTTCGTTTCACCTGAACAGAAAATAATAATTGATACATTTTCAAAACACAAACCGTGAATGACAGAAGACCACAAAACAAGAAAATATTCATCCACAAAAACAATGAAGTCTCTGTCTACCAAAACAACCAGAAATGTTTCAAAAAAAGTAGGCATACGACGTACAAAAAGTTACATCAGACACAAGAATCAGTTCTATCTTTCTCCAGAAATTAAGATACAACTACTACATATCTCATTAAAAATTTTCCATATAAGGGAAAGGACTTGCAATTATCAATAATATTTAAGCAAACAAAAAAACGTAAGATAAAACATATTTAACATACTTTTCCAATAATATTAGGCTGACGACTTAGACCAACCCACTTGTATGTTTTTCCATCAAAGTGCCTGACAGTATTCATCCCTGCCCAGATACCTGTTAAAAACCAAACAAAACTTGTCATAACAGACTCTAACCAACTCTGAAAAAGACCAATATAATTTAAAGAGAAAGTGAAGAAGAAGAAGGAATGTTCTTTTTTAAAATTCAATTGTCAAGTGGGAGAGGGGGGACTTGAACCCGAGATCTCTCAAGTAGGCCAATGAACTACAAGGTTCTTGGCAAAGAAGAAACAAAATACACTGTAAATTGCCAAAATTGAAAGACTAACCAGTAAAATTAGCAACAGCGGGGAAATTTTATGATATAATATAGCATAAGATTTGTTACCAAGGACTCGAAATTCTCAATGCTCTGATATTTACCGAGTTTTATCAGTTCCTTAAATAAATGTAGTATACACCCAAGACACCTAGAAGCGTAACAGATGGTTCTTAAATAGCATAGCAACATCCAGAAAATCTTCTACCTTCTTATGTCAATAATTATATCATGCATCTAAAATTAGCAACAGATGCACAAGATACCTCATCCTCTTATGCATCCTATTTACTATTCATAAATGGAAAAAAAAACATTGTTCAAAAAATGGTAAAATACACTAAGATCCCCTAAACCTTTATGCTGCTGCATTAGGATCTCCTGAACTTTTTTCTTTACCAAATTACTACATAAACTTTAGTACTGTAGTAAATTGACCCCTTGAGTCCATTCTCTGTCTATTTTAACGATTTTTGGTACCAAATCATTAATATAAATAAATAAGAAATGGAACGTACTTGCAACAGCATAAAAGTTCAAGGGGTCTTAATGCATTTTTTTTTTAATGAATTGGTGCAAAACAATGTTAAAATAGACAAAGAATATACAAAGGGGTCTATCTGTTACCGTACCAAAGTTGGCAGGGGAAAAAAAAGAACCTTAAGGGGGTCTTACTGCAACAGCATAAAAGTTCCAAAGGTCTTAGTACATTTTATCCTATTAAAAAAACCCGCCCTACCAAGAGAAAATGCAATAGGAATCTCACCAAACCAATTGCAGATCAAAACGTCAAGAATTATACTGTCCCACCAGCACTCATTGAAATTTGGTAACATGTGGCGAAATGTAAACTGAAAAAGGCCAACATAAAATTCAGTCCACAATAAAAAAAATAGCCAACTTGAGCATACAAAGATGATAACATGTTCAGGGACATAAAAGTAGACAATCAACCTGAACAGAAAATGGAAATCACAAAAGATGTATGTCTCAAATAAAGGAACTAACCTCCATCATCTCAAATCCTATTGATAGCACCCATAGAAGGGGCTGGTTGCGGATCAATATAGCCTTACCCCACCATCCAATAATATGTGCTAGCACAAATTCATCAAAAAGTGTTTCCTGGAAGAGATGGGAGCAAAAATCAGAAGCCTGCAGCACCCCCTGATATTGTGCTGATGTGCCCAAAGATCAAAACATGCAGGGGAAACAACTGAAGTAAAAAAGTTGTGAAAGAAGAAATCATACATAAACATTCTTAAACCTGTTTGTGGGATTCTCAGATACATATATGCGGCAATCAGCACCATATGATCTTTCTGGAAGTTCTGCAAGAATTCATGCAAATAAAATTAGAATTCCTTAAAAAAAATGATTAACTTGTCCATCCAATCTAATATATTTTTTAATTAGTAAATTATACATGCACCCAACAAGTCTTGAACTCATGACCTAACCCTTTACGGTATTCTTACAAAGGGAAGAGGTTCCATTAAACAATGAAAAGCTTTGCATACGTCAAATACATCACAAATTCAATGACAAAAAAAAAAAAAAAAAAAAAAAAAATCCCTATCAATTAATAATTTTGTAAAGAAGAACAGCATTACCAATGCCAAGATCAGGATGGAGAAACTTCATAAATTGCCGAGCATCATCACGCTTCTAGAAAATGAGAAGGTGAAAAGTTAAAATCAAAGACCACTAATTGGAGTTTATGACAGTACAGCCATAAACAATTAAGTGAGGGAGAAGAAGGTGGAAAAGAAATGGCAGACACAAGAGGAAATATGCAAAACTGAAGTTTGTTCAGCACACACCTCAATTTATAAAATGACCATCATCAATGAGAGGTATATTTTAGATGTGTATTAATTGAGGAATATAATTGCAAACCCACAAATGAAAGAACAGAGCATGAGCAATAAGTTTCCAACAAAAATACCCCCATAATTTGAGATTGTACATATAAATATGCACATTCACAGGAAAATGAAATTCATTTTGCACACTAGAAGAAATGGAGAACCAACCTGAAAAAGCAAAAAAGTGAGGGCAACAAGGTACACAACAGCCATTCCATGTACTAGGCGCCAAATTGCAGGATGTGGCCGAATAAGAATCCTGTAAAGGAATATAATTTTACATATGTAGTATCAGAGCACAAAATTTCAAAATATCCCCCCTCCAACCCAATGAAGATTCTAAATATCAAGTGACAGATTGTTCATTAATAAATATGATCTGGTTTCCGACATACGTAGATGGGGCTTGCAGCAAGCAATAGGCAAGAAAAACTGCAATCATAGCCCATACACCCCTACACAAAACCATGAGGATATTAAAAAGTGCAAAAGAAAAGAAAGTCAAATGAACTTCATTAGATCAAAAAATAAGAAAAAACCTTTTAACAGATGTAACAACATCACCAGAGGCACCACTATCAGGATCAAGGGCTCCACTTACCCAGCTGTATGTACATCAACAAGCAACAAGAAGAAACACAAACAGTTTAATTCCATGTATTAAAAATTCCCCACTGAGGATGTTACACGTTATGCATACACTACAACATTGTGTTGAAAGTGCAGCAGCAAAATTCTCATCCAAGGCATTATTACTTTTTAAACAAAGCCAACCCTCTGCATATAGGAACATCAGAGAACATACAAACAATGCTGCTGGATTATTAGAAATGACAGTTGAGAGCTAAGAGACAAGCACAGAAGCCTCTTGAACAAACATATAAACTAAAAGCCCCTTTTTTTTCAATTTCCGTGATTAATGCAGAAATTCAAAACCCCAGGTTTTATATATGCTTCTTCCTAATCTCCCTGGCAGTAGCATGCATGTAAAGTCCTTTTTTACTGGTAAGTTACACACACTCCATAAGCGGAAAAAATTATGTTACGCACTTAGAGGATAATCTAAATATAGCAATTTACATATGCAGATTCTTTCCTTTTGTATTGGCAACTAACACCAGTAGAGAAATCAGGCATTCCATATAATTAGACATTCACAGCAACCAGCAGATGGCAAAGGCTTTAGCAGAGAAACAAAACAGAAATTCAGTGGGAAAGAAAATATTCCAGCCAGGTAGGAAATATTTAAAAAAAGGAATATGTATTTGATTATCTATAAATCAAGGCCTAAACTACTAATAAATAATTTGTGAGATGAGTTCAAATATCATCAGATAAAACTACTAATTGAGTTGAGCACGCACATAAGAAAACAGGCACCAATAAGTAGCAAGGAAACGGTACGAGGCCTGTATGCCCATGCAGTCCATGGATCAAGTTCTTCACCAACACTCATTAGACTGACATGACCATTTTCTTCTGCAAGATGGTCCTTTTTTCTCACTCTCCTCTGCCCATTAGGCTCCATAACCTTAATTTTCAAGGGATGTAACTTGTTTATTGCCTACAAGTCAAAGAAAACGAAATAAGGTAGGTATTTAAGGAAATAAATTTTTTTTCCTAAATTGCCAATCCTTACTAAAAATATAAGACCATTAAAGCTAATAGAAAACCTATTTTTTTTGGATAAGTAGGCTAATAGAAAACTAATAGAAAATCAAAGCATATAAGAAACGTACCAAATTAGAAAAATGCAAAAACATTTGAATCAGATTACAAGATCTAATTGCTCAGTTCTAGAAAGTTCCACAAATGGTTCAAAAAGTTCCTAAAAGAATCTAACAACATCATGCACTGCAGGATTTCCCCCAAATTGAATATCACGAGAACATTAGCAGGAAAGACCTAGCATTTATAAATCTCATTAGGAAGCTCTCTACAGGGTAGTGATTGACTAAAATTCACCTGGTATCCATAGTTAAAAGAATCTCATACATACAAAGAAAATTCAGGAATCCTTTCATTTGTAAAAGGTTAATTTTACCTAGACACCTGCAAGCCCACAATTAAGGAATCCTTTGAATAAAAAATCTTGACGCACATTTTAAGTTGCATGAAAAATAACATTTCCTAGGGTAATCTATTTATAATTTTATGTACAAATCCATCATCACACAAGAAGCCATTACAGATAATGAGAGAAAAATTTTGAACTGGCAGAAGTTTATAAGAATCTGAAAATGACAAGCCATACAATCCAGTTGGGCAACATCTCAAAATCTCAAACTTTCTTTCTTTATTGGATAGGTAAAATATTCTTTAAAAATAATACAACTAGAGAATTTAAAGAAAATTCAACACTAATGAAAGTCCATAGCTCAAACTTTTTCTATGGTCCCATTATAAGTGATGGTCTTATTCCATCATTACAGTGTAGACAATCTATTCCCACCACACTCAATGAAATAAATACATTTGCACCAAAGAGGACAGAAGGCAAAGCACATTTAAGGCTGATAAGTTCCACAACATTTCCAAAAAAAATATATATACATATATACACACACAGAAATCTATACAGCCACAAAACTCCAGACAACCAAACAGAAAAGGAATGCTCCACAAGGCTTTCATTCAACCAAGAAAAATGTAGTCATCCATACAAAAAACTTCCATATAGTGTTCAATGACAAAACCTTAGTCCCAAATTATTTGAAGTGAACTATGAATCCTCAACAAATTAGTCAGTCCCAAAAAATGTAGTCATCTATACAATCAAATTCCATATAGTGTTAAACCATAGAAAAGGTGATATTTTACAAACTTCAATCTATCAATATGCTGCAGTAGATCCACTCATAAAAATGTAACTCTATTTTATGTCAGCCGTCAACCTACAACCCTCATCCCTTTTCAAGGCTTGGGACTAGTTGTGAACAAAATATATAACACTGACCACAAAATATGGCGAAGTTTGCAATCTATCGCTAGTAAATTTTTTTCTTTTTTTTTAAACAATGAAAAACAAAAAGAACCAAACTTTATGCTAATTGCATATGAAAGAAAATTCTTACAAAAAGAACCAAACTTTATGTTAACTATATATGAAAGAAAATTCTTCCAAAAAGAACCAAACTTTTATGTTAACAGTATATGGATCCACTTCCACATAGCAATGAACAGTAGAAAATGTGATATTTTACAAAATGAAATCAATCACTATACTGCTGTGGATGATCCATCAATAAAAAAGTAAAAGTAGATTTTATGCCAGCCGCCAACTTATCGCATCCCTCATCCTTTTTCAAGGCTTGGTCAATTATGAACAAAATATATGACACTAACCACAGTAAAAAGGCGGAGTTTGCAATCTATCACAAATTAAAAAAAAAATTAAATTAAATACAATGAAAAACAAGAACCAAACTCTATGTTAATTGTTTATAAAAGTAAATTCTTCCAAGTTCAAAATTAACATCCAAACCCCATTTCAAAAACGTAAAGATCCAAAATTTTAGGTGTGGCTGAATCTTCTAAACAAATATAAGCAACTTCTATTTTATGTAATTTAGAAACACATGTATGTCTTGGAATTTCAACCTTACTCAATAAAACATGATTGGAGATTGGAACCTAAAGAAATTACAAAGTAGCTCATAATTCAACACCAATATCAAAACACTAAAATTTATAACCTTAATTACCATTGCCCAGAAACTTAATTACGCTCCAGCAATCATAGAGAAAAATAAAACCAATAATACAGTAATGAAAATATCATTAATCGGAAATTGAATCACTTATCCAAAATTTTAAATAAATAAATAAACTAATAAAATAGTAGTTGTAAGAAATTGATAATATAATCAGAATATTACTTTGATCAAGTAAGAAAAACACTGAAAACTTAATTCCTAAGTAACAGTCATATCATTGAAACTATTTTTTCTTTTTTAATTTTAAAAACTGAATATATATATATATAAATAAAAACTATATATATACAAAAAACTAAATCTCCAATCCGAAATGAAATGAAATTCAAATTGAACTTTGAAGATAGATAAACATATAAAATTCGAAAATTGAATCATTGCATGTGATCAGAAACAAACATTAAAATTTTTTTTTTTAAATTTTAAATTAAAAATAGCCAATTTATTGAAAATCAAACTTCATGAACGAAACGTATAATAATTGTTATTATTTAAAAAGAAAAAGCAAAAGTAAAAAACACAGAAATACGAAATCAATTACGTACAGAGAAACGTGAACAGTGAAATACAGATTTCGAAAAACGGAAACGCAGAATTCCGTAACCGTCACATCCATACATATCCACACAAATATATACATATATATATACATATATATATATATATATATATATAGTTTTATACATACGTGATGTGTGTCTGTTTGTGTGTGAATATACGTGTTTGTGCATATTTGATATTCACAGAGAAAGAGAAAGAGAGGAAATACTTACGTTGAGAGAGAAGAGAAGAAGAGGGAGCCCTAGGCGTACGATTGGAGAGGAGAGGCGATCGCGGCCGTCGGATCAGAGAGAGTTTTGTTAAGAACTCTTCGAAAAACGAATTCGAATAAAGAAGAAGAAGATAAAACCTTTATATTTAGAATGAGTGAGTGAATGTGAAGAAGATAAAAAAAAAAAGTGAGTGAGAGAGAGAGAGCAAAAGAGAGAGAGTTTGTGAGTTGTGAGCAAGAGAAATAGAGAGAGAGACTGTGCAAACAGTAGCAGCGGCGAAAAGGCAGTCTGGATATTTGATGATGAAGAAATTAATAGCTGAGAGAAAAGAGAGAGTACGACGGTCAAAGATAGATTTGAAGAGGTGTGTGTGTTTGTGTTTGTGCTTGTGCTTGTGTGTGTTTTTATTTTATTTTATTTTATTTAGTGAGAGAGGGGGACACGGTTTCCCTCGATATATATGAAGGATGGGAAAGACTGAAAGAGATAAAGACGTTAAAACGACGGGACTGTTTGTTTTTCTTTTCCCTAAACTACCCTTCAGGATCTCCTCTTTTTGCAACCAGCATATTATTTATTTTACGCTCTTTTCCCATTTGATTCCGTTTTATTATGCCGACTTCCCGGATTTTCCCCCAACACAAATTACCTTTTTCTACTTCTAATTTCTTTTTCTTTTTTTTAATCATTCTTAATTAAAAAAATAATTAATAAATTTAAAAAAATACTAACCTCATCACACGCGCTTCGCGCATGCGATGGGACCTTTTTTTTTTTTGTCAAAAAAAAAAAACTCAGTGTTTTATATGTATAGATATAAAATTTTTATTTTGAGAACCTAATTTATAATAAGTGGATAAAATAATTTGAAAATTAAGAGAAGAGTGGTCCTATTTTTAGATAATATTTTAGTAGAAGTTAGAGTGGCATTTTTATAAGATTGTCCTTTAGTTTTGTCTCTACTTAAACATAAGGATATAGAGGCATTTTTGAACTAAAAAATGAGAAATCCAAACAGAGAAAAGCTCTTAAATAATAATATAGATATACAAAGGAACCTATTGCTTATGCGACTTCCATAAGATAAGATCGCACTATGTGCAATACATATCAAATCAAGTGAGAAAGTATCATATTGTAGATGTGTATTGACTACTCTCACATGTTGTTTTATGTATCAAACAATATGTAGATTATATAGATTAAAATTTTTTATTTTTTTATTTTTTTGTTAATGTTACTTGATTTTTGTGGAAAATAAAAACACATTACTTGGTTGAATCTAAAAAAATAACATGTTCATCAAATTTTTTTTTTTTTTTGCTTCAATCTTTCTCTCCTACAAAATTTGGACCACGCACTTATACTTTAGTTGCACATATGCAAAATTTCCCCCATACATTTGATACTTTAACTTCACATAGACCAAATAAAATGAGAGTTAAGCGAGGGATTCACATGTGCACCTCTATGAATCAAACCATAGCCTCAAGGTTCAATGACTTTGTAGTGTACCCCAAATTTTTTTTTTTTTTTTTTTTACATTTTGCAATGAGTAACAAGAGTTATGAAGGAGTTGGATCCCATGCAATATCCATTTCAATGGTTGAGATTGAGGGTTAAAAATATAATTTCCAATCTCATCCCTTAAATTTGAAATTTTTAAGAGGATAAAAAGTTTAAGATTTTTTTGATCCAAAAGTTGAGATTTAAAATTAACTTTTTAACTCTCAATCTCATCCATTGAGAGGTATTAAGTAACGAGTATTGCACGGGATCTCAATCTTGGGGAATGATCACATCCAATTTCCTTCCATTTTTAACAAGATGTGTGACATTTATTTGACTTTTTCTTTTTAAATACAAGATAGAAATTCTACTTTAACTCAATCTAAGTGTATATATGTATAGAGTTCCCTGAACCCCGGTCCTTGTCCCTCACACCCCACATGAACTTTGTACTTGTGGAGTGACCATCACGCCAAGGGTGCGCGGTGATATTTATTTGGCTTTTAAATGCCATGTATTTTGCATCTAAATAAAAATATGAGAGAATTGAATGATTCAATAAGAATACAAATCCTCTATACTACTTTTATGTTCTACTTTATGTTCCACCAATGACAACTTATCATGTATTGTTTTAATTTTCCTTATAAATTGACTAAGGTTTACAAAGGAAAAAATTGAAACACATAGCAAATTATGATTGATGGAACACAAAAGGTAGTATAGAAGATTTATATTTAATTCAGCAGAAGAGGATCTTACTCTATACGATCCTGACCACTAACCCACAACTTTTATTTTTGTTGGAAGTATATGATATGAATTTTTTTTTAATAAGGAAAAGTTTAGTTCCAAATATGTTTGGAGTTATTTTATTTCAACCCATAAAGTGATGATTAAAGAGATCATCTATATGTTGTTTTAGTCATATATTTTTTTAAGAATCATATGACTTGTTTAAAAATACACATGAATAATTTTATAAATTACCATATAACGGGATTGAAAAGATAACTCCAATTATGTTTGGAGACATTTAGCAACAAAAAAAAAAATTATGTTTAGAGCCAAAGTTTGTTCTTTATTATAATAAATGCGGTAATCTTTTATTTTTTATACTGCAATAGTTTAAATTTCATGGCCGAATATGTAAGAGAGTGTCTTATTTTACAATGAACATGGGTGCTTCTTCAATCCAAATTTCCACTGAATAAGTTTTAAGCTCCTAAGGTTAGAACATTTACAATTTTAATAAAACTTTTTCCGGAACAATTAAAACCTTTATAGGTGGAAGTAAGAGCCTTTCCATATAAATTCTCTTCATTTTGTCTATTATATTTCACAATTAAGATGTTATTTTCAAATCAAATAATGTACAGCCACATCATTTATGAGGTGTCTGGTCTCATCTTTGGCATCTTCAATCAAATGAGCTTGGATCTATTGGATATTAGTATTACCAATCTAATTGTCAAAATCATGGTTGCAGTGTTTCTCAAAAAAGATCATGGTTGTAGCATCCCCTTCAATGATGATATCTTACACACTGATTTCTATGGCAAACCATGGCTCTTACCGCTGCTAGTGCTTTTGCATCCTCAGTATTGCCCCCATGGAAGTTCTCGCACTTGCTATTACATTTCCTTGAGGATCTCATACAAATACCCCAATGCCAAAAAAATTGTTTCCTCTAAGCATTACTCCATCAAAGTTTAGCCATCCAAAATGACCTTAGCTCTTAGTTTCCTTGGTAAATGGGGTGAAGTTACAGTTTTAGTACTCCAATACACTTGACATGACACAAAAGTGACACGTGATAATTTTTGGACACATGTTATATCTGTGTCACATTTATGATATGTAGTAATGTAGCATCACTCTCATGATATCGATGCTCTAATAATGGAATTCATATATGATAAGAGATATAATAATGCACGTATTGGATGCATCATGTATGAAATACTTTCACCATATATAGCCCTTGTGATTTGAATTTGGAAACTCTATTTTTCGTTTTTGGGGCCAAGCCCTCAGCATGTGAAGTCAGTCCCTAAAGCTGGAAACTAAAAACTGAAAACAATCAAAATGAACCGATCTCTCCCGTGTGCAAATGCATTATAATGCAGCGGTTGCAATCCTAGTAGCTAACGTTGACATGACATAAAACACAAAGGCCCTTATAAATGAGCTAAGTAAAGAGGTTGGCTGAAGTGGAGCCCTTTTCATAATGATTGCTGAGGTTTTGATGTGGAACAACTCAAAGTAATATTCCTCTGCCTCGATTATTCTACCAACAGTTCTTTGATTTTTTTTTTTTTTTCTTTTTCTCATTTATAGTCATCAAAATTATTAAGGACTTCAAGTGGAGAAGAGAATCCCACATATCCACATGAAACAGGACCCCATATGATCAGTACTATTATGGCCGAGAAAGAGAGCCCAGTTAGGTAGCCAATACTCACTAGAGTAATGCTATGGAGTATGGAGCATTAGTTTTTATAACTTTTCTTACATAAGTTGTTTATCCATGTAATATGATATATTGATAATTGTAATTGGAATAATATCACTTTTGATATAAAATATCACTTTTGATATAAATAGTTGTAATCAGAGTAATATCACTTTTACTTGAATTCATTATTGATACAATCTTTATTATGCACCGATCGTGATAAGTGATGTCAACAATTATGAAAAATGTTATATCCATAGACTTTAGACTAATTAAATGTTTGGTATTATGTAATTTGATACAAACATATGCACGTATATGAATATTACATCACCCAATATAATCAATCAACGGTAAAATTATATGTTTTCACTGTACCCATCATGCTTTTATTAAATATAAAGAAAAATGAAGATTAATGATCATTTCCTTGATAAATTGTTCAAATTAATTTTCTTTATTATTGTAAAATACTCTAAATTTAATGTATGGTTTTTATGGATTTGATAGTAAACAATAATCAATTGATTCATTTTTTATAAAATAAGACA
The DNA here is from genome assembly GCA_028535165.1 of Quercus tomentella. NCBI lineage: Eukaryota > Viridiplantae > Streptophyta > Magnoliopsida > Fagales > Fagaceae > Quercus > Quercus tomentella. Next base: position 3,909,382 of record JAPQVY010000133.1, read on the forward strand.
ATAATCAATTAATCCAAAATTTTATATATACATACATATATATATATATAATGTGGACAAAACACATAAGATTTACAAAATATTAATTTAATACAAAGTCATTAAATAGTGTAACATTAGTCAAAAGCTAATTTTGGTCAATGTTCTTCTCCCATTATATTTTTATTAACCAAGTTTTTTTATCAAACTTACTCTTAAGTTATAGGTTTTTCTTATGCATGTCATAATTAACAAGAATCATGATGTTTATAGGTTAAGAAAACTGTTATTTGACATCTAAATAAAAGAAGAATCTTGTTATCTATAAATGGTACAAAATTTGAGTTTTTTTTTTTAATATTTTACAATATATTAAATGTGTGAGATATGATAGAATTTTAAACATATGACATTAGCTTCATGATAATTACTCTTTATCATCAGGCTAAGACATCAAATGATTTTTTTATGTGGACGTGCTTTGAATCCTAAAAATCTTATTCGATGACAAGAAACTTTATTAGTTAAACTGACTAGAACCCATAAATGATTTCTATTGTTACTAATGGCATCCAATTGGTTTGTAATGTGGCATGCATAATAAATCTGAAGAGAATATGCCATTTAACAATGAATTGGACTTAAAGTGAACATAAGGTTGGGATGGTAAATAAGTAGACATGCACACTTGTTTTTGTATTTTGAAACCAACAAGGGACAAAACATATAAAAAAAAAAATGTTATCTCAATGTGTTACAGCTCACTAGGATTGAAAATGAAATAGCATTCAAATGAAAACAATATTATATAAAGAGGATTTTTTTTTTTTTTTTTTTTTTTGAGAATTTGTTCTCAACAACATTGAAGATGTTCTAATAAATAATAGTAAAAAATTTGAAAGTAATAAAAAGAAAAAAAAATAAATAATAAATGGTACATGCTTTTAATTTTTAAAGAGTGGCCCCTACCAAACTCCAAGACATATAGTTAATGTTCGTACCCAAAAAAAGAATGAAATACTTGTTGCTTGACTCACTGACTGTTTGTGGTCCTTCAATATTAATTATTATTTAAAAAATAAATAAACACTAAGTTAATTTTTTAATTATTTGTATGGGAGATTTTCACGACGGAACTCTTACACTACAACATAAATAAATTATTTTATATATATATTTTTTGGGGGGTGGGAGAGTGTGTTAGGGATCTCATCATCTCATACACTCATATTAAGTCAGTGTCCTAATTGACACGTCCCTTTTGGGCCTCTGATTCCGTACTATTCCAAATGTGAGTCGCCAAAATGTGGCAGATACTTGTAGACTTGTAGTACTACTACTATCATCTTGACCTTGCATTTATGAATGAATTCTGTATTAGCTGTAAATTTTCTCTGGTGGGAAAAAAAAAAAAATATATATATATATATATATATATATATATAAGGATATATTAACCTATGCTTTTAGAGATATATTAGTAAACCATTTTAGAAAAAATTTTATGAAAAAACGAAAAAGTAATTAATTGTTTTGACAGTTTTTTCAATTTTTCATAAAAGCTTTTCTAAAATGAATGATTAATATATATATAAAAGAGAGTAGAAAAGAACAAATTCACAATGTTCTTATTTTTATGAGAGTGAAATTTGACTTACATATTGAAAGAAGGACAAAGTTGTTATGCATATCTGAGACTGAGACACATGTAAAGTTTTAGTGCAGGCTGAGCCAAAAGATACATTAAAGAAACTTTTATGTAAACCTTTTTTGTTTTACTTTTCTATTTTTAATAGTTTATTTTTCATTATAAAATATATATGTGTGTGAATAATAAAATATTTTATATTAACAATTAACTAGATATGATAAATAAAAGAACCTAAAAAAATTATTAGGAGTTCAATTCTCAATTTGTTGTTTCACATTCACCATTCATTTTCTCTTTTGGGTGGGGCACAAATGAGCTATATATATATATATATATATAAAAGACAAAACTTAAGTACAATACCTTAGATGCTGTTCCTTAGGTTTCCCTTTTAAGATTCAGCTATATGGTTACTTAATTAAAAAATACACTTTCATTCCATGAGAAAAAATTCACATGACAAAATTTTAAAAGGGAAACCTAAGGAAAAGAATTTAAATACTATACCTAAGTCTTGCTCATATATATACGTGTGTGTGTGTGTGTGGATGCTCTTCTGATGAAACTTACTCTTTTGAAAACATCGTATAAGAAAGACGTGTTGAAGTAATAATCTATGAAATTCGTGTATTCTAATAAGTATCATTGTTTCCTAAAAAAAAACTTAATAATATTTCTTGTCCTCAAATGATAGATTTGGGATTTAAACTTCGCTTACACCAAAATATCAATTAGTGTCTTGACCTACTGATAAAGAGCAATCATTATAAAGAGAATGTCATAAGTTGAAATTTTATTATATTTATTAAAAAAAATAATTATGAAATTGAAATAACAATGATCAAACAATTATTTATACATTTAAAGGAAAGGTTAACGAATACTCAAAGGGTATTAGTTTAGAAAAAAAAAATTAAAAATATTTTATGAGAAAAGAATAAAAAAATTAAATTTTTTATATTTTCCAGAATCAGCCTATATTTAAAAGGGTTGCTGTTATGATTTCACTCATTATTAGATCTTACAAAAGCATCATGAGCAATACTCCACTTTTGTTAGTCAAAAGGTCCTTTTTTTACTTTAGTTAGCCAATCTTTCAAAAACACTTTCCAATCAAACTAAATATTCTTGTTATATTCGATTTGATCATTTGAGTATTCCTTTGTAATCATTTCTTTGTTTAGATTTCAAACTCATCATGAATTATTAGCATCTCCTATTCCCCATTTTCCCTAATCTTTTCCCTTTTTTCTCTCTTTCCCATTACTTTCAGTCGCCACCCTGACCTCATTTCTTTCCTCTTTTCTCTAAACCAGTCAGATTACTACCCCATGCTTTGGCCAATTGTGACCAAAAGGTTAGCGAAATGATGACTATAAGAGTCAATACTTGGGGGAGCGCTTCAATAGAGTTGGATTGGATTGGATTGGATTTTCAAGTGTTGTCATTTAGTTTCATATTCTTATATACTTTTCCTACCTTCATCATAGGTCACGACTCGAATAACTCAGCTCAACCTAAAAAGGCACATTGAGGGGCTCAACATGTCCACAGTTGATTTTGAAATTGACAATTTGCTATGATCCAAGGAAATCACTAACCATATTTGAGTTTATATCTCAAAATGACTAGTTACAATTGAAACTCTTCGTGATCACTTATAAAGACTAGTTTGACTAAGTAAATATCCAATGTGAGACTCAAAAGATGTCTGCACAACACACTTATCCTTGTGAAGGCATCCAATAAAGTTGAAATGATACAAAGAAGATTAGCATGGCCCCTAAACACACATAAATTGAGAAATGGTCCAAGTTTAATTATGATACCCCAACTTATGTGTATTGGATTGGACACATGTGTATTGCGCATGCATGTGTTGAGTTCTATATTGAATTGAGAAAAGAGTCATTGATGGAAAATCTTAGACTAGAATGACCCTGACCTCTAACATCTCTTCAATAACACTGGACGTGACCGTGTGACCCTCAATTATTTGAATTGAGAAGGGGTTGGAGTTTAAGGAGTAGTAGACAGACTAGTAGAAGTAGAGGAAGTGGGCCAAAGAGGAGTAATCAATACTATTACGTACGTTGTAGACTATGGGCACGAGTGGGTCAAATAGTGAGAGTGAGAAAGTGAAAAAGTATGAGAGAGGAGAGATAGTGAGGGAATCGAATCATCGGTCAAAGAAATGAAAGGGGATTGTGTGTAAGAGAGAGAGAGAGGTAACTAAAAATCCTACCTATTTAAAAATTTATATTTAAATTAGATCCGTAAAAAATACAAAGTTTGTTGTAAAGTGTATTTGAAAATGTTGTTTAGCTAAGATACTAAAATAGCCCTTTAGCTAAAATTCACACTCAATGAAAAGAATTGACTTGAAGAAAAGAAATTATCCACACTTTTTTATGATCCAATTCTAATGAATTCCGTTATAAAGCTAGCGTCGGAATCCATTGTTTTAATGGAATCAACTACTTTTGATAAAGAACTAGATAATAAATAAAAAAGTGTTTTTACCTCTTTCTCTACTTCGGGAGGGGGCTCGATTAATTGGAGAAAAATTGTGGCGTTGCTGTCGGAGATGCTCTTACGAGTAGCAATTGTTGGAGGAGATTTTGGAAAAATAGACTAAGTAAATTAGTTAAAATGAAGTTGTTGAAGATACCCTAAGATAAAATAGATGTGACAAAAATTATTATTTCTTCATGTTAACATGTACCCTCACTCATGTGATAGATCCCACAAGATTGGGGACTTAAATTGCTGAAAAAATTAATATGATAATGATACTTGTAATGGGAAATCAACAAAAACCGAAAGAAAAGAATTGTCGCATCACTATGTTTGAGGAATATGAACATGTATCGTACAATTCCACTCGAACTTTCACCAAAAAAAAAAAGATGCCATTAGAAAACGATCACCACATGATCAAAGTCGAGACTAAAAGAAAAAAAGAAAGAAGATACCAAATGCTCTATATATTCCATATATATGCTCCATGGTTCTTTGTCGTTGGATTACTGTCTCTTTCTTCCTCTTACCAATAGTTCTCTTGTATCTGCATGATTCTTGGATCTTGCTGATTAGTTTGATGGATTATATGGACCTTAAAAAAAAGGGGTTGCATTATATTTATTTTTCACATTGTGTTTAGAAAATCATACATTAATCTTTCAAAACAATGTATTATATATAAAAACAATTTTAAATTACGAGAATGAGCAAAATATTCAGATTTGGGGTAATTATATATTCCTTCCTTGATATTTGGGAAAATGATACTTCACCCCAAACTTGAAAAAAAACAAAAAAAAAAAACAAAAAACAAAACAAAAAAAACAAATTTTTCCTTAACATCCAATTAATCAAACTTTGCTAAATTAATATTAAAAATGTTGTATATTAATTTGCCCTTTAATTTGCTTTAGGGCATATTTCAAAAATTATCCTCAAATTCAGAATTAAAATTCATTGTTTTATATTTTTAATTAAAGTGTATTTTAAAATATTAAGTATGAATTTGGTTATCATTATTATTTTTCTTTTTTCAACGGGTTATGGAGAGATTTGCCGTTGCAATTGTTTTGATACTTGAGAAATTTTGCATTTTTATTCTAATTTTATAAGTTATTTTTTATTAACCATGGTTAAACTTTTGTAAAGAGATTTTTATAGAAATTTAGAATATTTCGTTACTTTCTTTGAGAAAAAAAATGAAAAAATATTAATTTCTTCAAATCTCAAAGGAGAATAGTTTTTTTTTTTTTTCCCCTCAGGTTTAAGATAGAGTATCATTCTCACAAACTTCAAAAGAAGAAAGTGTAATAAGTAATTTACCCTTCATATTTTATCCTAATATTTTCAAATTTAAGTTTCAATAAAACATAGAAGAAATTTTGAAAAAATAAATGAATCTCTGAGAAAATAAAAACCCTCTTATTTTTTATATTGTATCATTGTTGTTGTTAACATGATGTTGCCACATGCCAAATACCTGGTGCCAAACAGCCATTAATATCACAAGCAGTGAACACAGAGACTATTGGCCCCCACTATTGGTGCCTAGTACTCCTCATTTCAGGGTTGAACTTGGTTAAAAAGCAAAAAGAGGAGGGATTAGTATTTTAGTACCATTTGGCAATAATTGTGTACCAAAGTCTAGCTATGAAGGTGTTAGCTAGATAGAGATAGAGAGACAGAGAGAGAGAGAGAGAGCCTCGAATAATGGAAGAGGGTAATGAGTTATATTGACTTACGGAATAGGTATTGCTATTAGGTACAAAGCCTAAAAAGGGAGGGCATTCCATTATGCAAAAAGGTATCGACCATTTTTCAGTGTTCAAAAAGCACGTCCAAATTATCATAAATCTATTGAAAAGCGAGTAGACTAGTACAAATTAATTCTTCCCATCTTTTTGTTTTTTGGTTCCTTTTTGTGAATATGATTCGTTTTTATTTTCATTGAGAAAACTTTTTGCAGATATTCATCCAGGAAAAAAAAAAAAAAAAGATAGCTTTTTGCAGAATTAAATGACCCATGTTTTCCATTCCATCCACACACGTATATAGTTGTTACAAATATCTTTTTGAACTTCCAAAATGAATAATTAATTTAAGAGTATTAGATTTGTGATAGTTAAATTTTTATTAGTATTTATTGGTAAAACCTAAAGAATTTAATAGCGTGATATGTATGTGATTTTTGTTATATTATCAATAATTTCGAAAAATGATTATTATTATATGTATAAATGATTAAATGAGTATTAAAATAAACTTGGTCAAATTGAAAATACTTAAATATATATAAACAAACACACACATAATAATAAAAAATGAGGTATAACACAAAGGCACACTACAAACCTAATATATTTAGGATCTGTTTAGTTAGGCATTTTAGGAGTTTAAAAGTGAGTTTGAAAGCTCAAAACTCCGTTTCGCAACAACAATTCCTTATAATTTTTTTACAAACGCTCATTTTAAACCAAAACTCATCATTTTGCAACATTTTATACTTTATACAAACACACCCTTAAAAGGGTTAATTGTTTAAATCAATTTTTTAATAACTAAGCTTTTTTTTTTTTTTTTAGAATACTAAGTATTTTAACACACACACAATGGAGAGAAGGTTTTTAAAAAAAAACTTACAATGATATATATCCAAAAAGGCCTTCAATAACTAAGCTAATACTCATATCAAAGTTCACCAACAATAAAACTTGTGAATCAGAAATTTTGGTCTCCATATTTAGATAGACTAAGCTGTTAAATCAAATATAGAGTATTATATTTCATATATCTTCCTACGCTGACAAGCTCCCCACATGCCCTCTTTATAGGTTTTATACTTCCAACAGAGATGACCCAAAAATATATTTTCCTTTTCAGACTTTAAAATTTGTCACGGGATTCACAAACCACTGATCCAACAATGTGGCCCAAAGGGAAAACCTCCCTTTGCATATAATCCACACACTTAAAACTCTATAAAACAAAAGGGGTCCCCTAACACACTGTCAACTTCAAATTGAATATATATAGGCATTTAACTTTGGTCAATTCGAACTCAACTAGTCCGACCCCAAAGTTAGGCAAGACAACCACACAGCATGACGACGAAGATTGCAAAAAAAAAAATCACATGCTTTTGGGGGGGTCTCACATTTAATTGGGTCTTTCTAGCACTTGTTGTAGACCTTAAAAAACAAAGAGAGAGAGAGAGATAAAGTACTTGTTGTGACTTGTTGAGAGGATCTTAAAGTTTTAGAGACAATAACACATTTGCACTCAGATCTGACATAAAATTTTTCCTCTCTAATACCCAGCAATTCCTTTAATTTAATTTAATGAGGTCCAAATTTTTTTTCTTAGGAATCAAAAGACATAGATGGGGGGGGCAGACCTTCCCAGCCTGTCTCATACTCGTATGGTCAGATTCCATTTTTTGCTCTCAACATTATTTATCTAATCAATTAAGGCATACCCCGACAGCCAAATCAATGTCGCATTTCGAGGCTGTTCTTGAATTTTAAAAACAAATACTTTTATATATATATATTATAGAGACCCTATCAAAAAATATATATATTATAGAGACAGCTTCATCAACATTTATTTTGTGGTTAGGGTAAGAAATTGGATCAAGGGATATCAAAGATACTATAAATTTTATAAATAAACGTGTCACTAGTTACAAAAAAATTATTCAAACATTTAAGATTATATATATATATATATCTTAAACACATTCATTTTCGCATCAATTTATAATTTTTGTTTATATTAGAACATGTAACAACTTTAGGCCTTTTAAGTAGCCCTATTGGATAAGTTTAGAGAAGAGGATGGTTGTAAGGATTTCTATTGGGAAAGAAAAATGTTGAAACTATTACAAATTTTTTTACAAAAGACTTACAAACTGTGACAATAAATGTAATTAGTTCACTGTAACAACATAATAAAATGTCTAATTATTTTTGTATGATATATGAACATATTTGTAAAAATTATGTAGTAAAATTTGTAATATCTCTAATGTCACTCATTCATTAAAAAAAAAAAAAACCCTAAAGTTTGGACTAATGCCAATAGGTCCAAAAATTTTCAAAACTAACCAATTTAGTCTCTAAAAAAACTACCAACTTAGTCCCTAAATACTATTGAGAAAAATGACTAACTGGCCTAACAATATTTAGGGACTAAGTTGATTTTAGGGACCAAATTTGTCAGTTTTGAAAAGTCTTGAACTTGATTAGCATTAACCCAAACTTTAGCCTATATAAAAAATAAAATAAAAAGAGAAGGTTGGGGGGGTTGCATTGCATTTTATAATGGGTGGTTAGATAACTTAGATTTGGAGAAGGTATTTTTAATGAGACTTGTTCCTTCAAAGACAAAAAGTGCCACTGGGAAAGAGATTCATTTCATACAAGTGATGAAAGAGGCCACAGAGGTTAAATATTCGAGTGTGTGTCATAAATAATTCCACTGTATAAGTTTCTCCCACGTAACTGTTTTTATTTTGACGTTCCTGAGCCCACCCCACCAATGGGCTATGCAGCCCGTGCTGCCAGGCTGCCAGGCTGCCAGGCCTATAAAAGAAAGTGACAGAGACAAAAAACAGTTGCATGTGACCAATAGTTTTCCAATTTTTCATATCTTAGTCAAGGGCAGGTTGGCCCTGGTTGGGGGCTAACCAGAAATATTGTCACAAGTGAGGCTTTAGATTTAAGGTTGGAGATTGTTGCACAAGCCAAGCCCTATCTATAGTGCTAAGTTTGATTTATTTTACTTCTTTCGAGATAGGCTTCAGTTTCTTAAGTATATGACACCTTTCTTCCACTCTTTCCCTTCAATTAATAAATTTGAAGAAAAAGATATGGTCTCATCCAATATCCTCTCTTTTTTTCTTTTTCTTTCTTTCCTTCTCTTTTCCTTTTTAGATTTTAGAAGGATAATTATAAAGCATAAGTGCTTTGACTCCCATTAAAAAAATTAACATTACTACATATTTTGAAAATCTAACCATAGACGCTTGTCAAATTTCATACCATTCAGATGTTATTTACTATTTAGTCCATAAACTAATTTTTTATGCATAATTTTAGACTACAAAAGCTTGAAATTTAAACATTTAATTGATGACATTACTATTGGTCTTTGATTTTTTGAAAATTTTGTTGTAATTTGTGGCCAAACTTAGTCCAATTCTAAGTTCATGGTTCTATTGTAAATTTTTAAGTTCATGGTTCTCAATCATCATGTGGCATAGCGCCTAGCGCCTAGTGGGCCAATATCTTTAGCTATGGTGGAAGTTTCTATATGTTGTGTTCCCTTTGTGTTTTTCTATTGTCTTGAAGGGTGATGTACCTGTACTAACACTGCTTCCTCTTAACGAATTTCACTGTTTCTTAGCAAACTCCCTCCCAACCCCCTAAAAAGAGAGAAAAGAAAAGACCCTCTTTGTAATTCTTCATTTTCAACAATGAACAGCCTATAACTCAGCACTCAGCAGGATCTGACAATTATACATTCAAGCTACATTGGGAAAAAATAAATTAATTAAAAAGAGACTTGTTCATAGTAACTAGAAATCCCCCTTGAACAAATGAAAGATAGATTATTAATTCACCTCAACCACAGGATCTGACAATTTTTGCTCATGTGGCTATAGTAATACACATAATGTAATGGGAACAGGCATAGCTTTTCTTCTAACATCAGAGCAACACAAGAAATTGAACAAAGGAAAAATAATTAACACAAGGCAGGCAAAATTATATCACCCCTTACAAAATACAAGCCTACTGGTTATTTCAAATAATAGTAATATACATAAGGTGATTACAATCTCAATTATATCTGATTTTAAAAACGAGGGGTAATAATGATATATCACCGCTTCCTTCCAATGTGTATATATTGTCCATTGATGCTATGTACTAACTCCCCACTAAGCCTGTCTTGTACCAACTCTAATGGTCACCATCAAATGTCCCCAGTATAATCAAAAAAGCATGAAATCAACAAAATAGGTCAACTGCAGTCCCCCTCAAAACTTTATTCAGTTGTCTGTAGATTTATGATCCGAAACAGATGACCCGACATTATAAATCAACCTGAAAAATGTTTTAACTTGAATTCTACTCTGATCTTTGTTGGTGAAGTATGCCTGAGCCTGAATGCTTGTGACTGAATGGACGTGTCACACAGTCAAGTTTGCTGATTTTTCAAAGCTACAATAATACCTAAAGTTTTTGTTTTTTTCCTTATCCTCGACGGAAGAGGGGGGTCTGGATCCACATGTTCACACAACTACATTCCATGTGATATGGAATTCCTAAAAACCAATCATTGTAATATTGTCTTCCCCCGAAAGCCCTTTAATGGGAGAGCTGACTACATTAGTTTAGTTATGATCCTTCTTGCTTTTCTTTAGTAACATTGACATATGATTTAAATGCTCGTGGCCTGCTTGGTTACCACCCATAAGCCACTGAAGAGCCTCAGCTGCAGCATCCTTTTCAGCACTCTTCTTGTTGTTACAAGGCTGACCCATAATTTGCATCCCATTAAACTCCACAGTGGCCCGGAACTGGTTGTTCTTCAGTTGCTTAGTCTTGTAAGTAGGTGCAGCATATCCGGCCCTGGTGAGCAATGTTTGGAGCTGACTCTTAGAATTATCACCCCCAGGTCCACTTTCAATTCTTGAAATCAAGGTCGTCTTTGTTTCCAAAACAGACGGCTTCGAGGGCTTAAGGACCGGGCGGCCAAATACAAATCTGCCATCACATCGGTCCTCTGAAACCAACAACCGCACAGCTGATAGGAGCTCATGATGGGTGTGCATGTCCATCCTGGGATACAGTAGCTGCCCATATTCACCAATGTCAATTATCAACCAAGTAGACTGACACATGTTTGAAATGAACCAGAAAAGACAATTTACATTCACTCTAGGCAGGTACTAAGAGCTAACTAGGATTTCAAGAAGAAACTGATGAGAAAAAAAATCAATAGAAACCACTTCACAAAAGATCAGCTACTGACTTCTTATTCAAGCTTCACTTACTTTTTTCTGAATTAGCTCATCAAGTTCTCTCCTCAAATTTTGATACATGTCTGCTAATGTAGGATTCATGAAGAATTCAAGAAATCCTCCCAGCATTTTCAAGTGCCCATCCTGCCATAAAAGAAGGCCACCAATGTATCTGTTAGGTACCAATCAATTACATATATGTTACGAAAACCAATAGTCCTGAAAGCTTAAGCAGTTAAGCTATGAAGAATCGGACCCAAAAATGTATAAAAAGCTTACACCAGCACCCCTCTTGTGTAGCCCTACTAACAGCCATGATAGAACATGGGCTTTGCACATGCAAATAGAAGTGAAGATATGTGGGAGCCTAGACTTGAACCAAAGACCTCTCAGTCAAGCAAGGCTCTAATACCATAGGTGTCCAAAAAAAATAACTGGTTAGAGAAACCACCACAGCAATGTATGTTAACTTTTAAATTATCATTCATGATGAAGATTCAGTGGCAATATTAGTAATCAAATTGTCATACATGTACTCATGTCTTCTTATGATTGAGCAAAAAGAGATGAAAAAAGTAAGTATATACAAAGAGATAACTTACAGTTTCCCCTCTTGAGATCGTTCCACCAAATAGTAGTAGTACTGAATCAGAAACAGCAGTTGAATCCCGGAGGAAAACAGAATTCACTTTTATCTTCTCATTGAAAACCAGCCATGGGTACGGAATTTTAGATTCCCGAGCATTGACTGAGTTCTAGGCAAATGAAAAATAATGTGAAAAAAAAAAAGCAGGACAGAATACCTGACTATAACATTGATACAATGGACAAACAAACTTACCGAGTAAAGAAACACCTGGCCATCCTCCATAGATTTCAGTGAAAATGACTTTTCGTTGTGCTGCATATGCATTTACGTTAGTACAATGAAAATTACACAGAAGGAAACTAATCACATGATGATTATTTGAAGAAACAACCATAGAGAATAGCTGATGAGAGGAATCAAATGGCTGGGGAAATTATATGAAAATATCAAAGCTTAAGCAAATATGGTCCATGACTAACCACAACAGAGCAAATCCCAGGATATAGTCCATAGCAAATAACTGCTCGGACGAGATGCTCATCATGACTCCATGCATTGTAAGAGGTTGTGTTGCCATCAACCAAGCCAGTATCCTTGAGCAAAGAGAAAAACTCTTTCCTTAGAGAATCAATAGCTTTTATGGATTGCACTGAAAGAAAATTTCTCCAGCAGTATTCATAACCAGCAAGATCTCTTTCAGCATCTATCCAGCCCTCATAGGCCCTGTCAAGTGCAAGGTGATCACTGTAATCTTGGGAAAACTGATATTTTGCAGCCTCTGCAAGCTGTAAAGAGGAAAACAAGTACATTCAGTTTAGTTCATTTTCCAAGTATATAAGCAACAATTATAGTTTTGGGATTTGAGGAAGCTACCTCTAATATAATGCCCGATTATGATGCTTGAAAACAACAACACCCCCCCCCCCCCCCCACCCCACCCCCCGTCTAAAAAAAAGAAAGAAAAGATAACAATTCCTAAATCTGCTCCTCCGTCAGAGTAAGAACATTAAAATGTGTTTGGAAAGACACAGCTCAAAGGAACTATTTTTAAAAACAAAAACAAAAAACTTATTTGGTTGCACAAATATTTTTTCCCTAAATAAACCTTAATTCTGTAGGCCCCAAAACCACCTCAGTCTTTTTACTATGCATCATATTCAATTTCAAACACATAATAACCTCTCCTGTACCAAACCCTTAGCATCATAATGGAAATGAAAGATTTCCCATTTTCACTTTTTAAAAAATAAATAAATAACAGAAATTACAATGTGACATCTCTCCAAGCCAGCCCATGTAAAAATCCATCCTTGTTCTTTTATTTAGTGTAATAGAAAATAAATCAAGAGATACTCTGGCAAGGGCACCTTGGCATACAACACATCAATCTTAATCCCACCCCAAAAGAAAAAGCATATTCATCATGAAAGCATCCACCCAATGCAGATGCAAAAGACCTCATGGTAGGAGTCATCCAACCACATCTAACTACAACATATACTATAAACCTAGCACCCCCATCCACAAACCATCCATCTCCAGCACAAATTGCCAAAGCCAATTGCCTAGGAAAGCCCATTGGTGCAATAGTGAGCCTTTGGTTGACAAGCACTGGCAGCACATATGTGATTCTTAAGAGCAGAGAGTTTGAACAAAAATGTTGCCATAGGATGCTACAACCCTACTTAGGCAAGACCATACTGTATAATGGCTATTTTTAAGACCTAATGATGGCCCAAAAAAGCGCACACAAAACTGGATGTACTTCCCAATACATTGATCTCTAGTGAGGACCACCGTCATCAATCTAAAACGAATCTGCATGCCCACATTTGCCAATAAATTCTCTCTATCTAACATTCCTTTCTCCAATCTAGTATAGACTTACTCATGGCAGACTAGTTATGACTTTCTGAGTCTTCACTCTTCACCCCAATTATTGTATTTCCCAAATGCAATGCAGAGCAAATCAAGTGTCTTATGGAAAACAAAACAAATGCAGTATCTGTGCTCGATAAAGGTGATTTTGACATCCGGTCTTATTATAATAAGTTGCGGAATTCTCCCTCAATTGTCTTTTCTTGGAAAGGTATATGGAGAGTTAAGGTCCCTAGACGTGTTTCTTTCTTTGTTTGGTGTGTAGCTTGGAATAAGATCCTAACGGGTGATAATCTAAGATTGAAGGGCTTGGATTTTGTGGATTGGTGCATTATGTGTCGACACTGTGGGGAGACGGTGGACCACTTACTTCTTCATTGCGAGATGGCGGTTCAGTTATGGAGCTTTGCTTTTATAACTTTTGGAGTGTTGTGGGTCATACCTAGATTGATTCCAGATATGCTTTTTGGCTGGTGGAATTGGTTAGAGAAGCATTCATCTCAGATCTGGAATTTAGTTCCGCTGTGCATACTATGGTGTCTTTGGAAGGAACGAAATCGTCGGACTTTTGAGAATTTGGATAGTTCCGGTGATCAGATACTTGCATCTTTTAGTGGAACTCTTTTTGATTGGTCTCGGGCTTGGGGATTCATGACTAGTGATTCTCTCCCCTCTTTTCTTAGCTCTCTTTCTCTTTTGTAATTCTTTTGTTGTTTGGTTTTCTTTTTTTGTATTTTCCCTGTTTTCTTTTTTCCTTCTTGAATTTCTCTGGTTTGCTCTGTGTTGTTCTTGCATAGAGTAGCCTTTCGTATATATATCATTCTTACTTATCAAAAAAAAAAAAAAAAGGTGACAAGGGTATTAGTAACCAACATTAGTTTTTTATATGCTCCATGAACTCCTTTTTTTTTTATCAGTACCCTAACAATAATTAGTGAAATGTATGCTCCATGAACTTAGGAATCAAATCTCTTATCAATTTCTCAAAATCTAAAGATCTGCCATATAAATGCTAAGGAAAATTTTAGTGACATTAGGGATAAAGGTTCTCTCGCACCCTAGGGTTTGGCAAGGATGATTAGTTCCATTGTTTTTTTTTTGTTTTTTAATTATTTATTTTCGATGATCCATTTATGGTGGTTGCTATTAGCCGCATTGCAGATTTTCTTTTCTACCTGGTAGATAATTGCTTCTTTATTTTTGATAATTCAATTGTTACACCAAGTGAGGGGAGGGGGCATTTGAACCTGATTCTCCTCATAAAGAAGACCAAGTAATGCGACTAAGCTACAAGGCTCTTGGCACCTGGTAGATAATTGCTTTAATTGGTTGTGCCTTCAGTGTAGCTTTTTCTTTTTTGTTCTGTTTCTTTCTCTCTGGTGAACAAACTTAATCTTAGGCCTAGAGTATATAGGCTGTTACCCTAGAGTATAAAGGCTGTTACCTAGTGTTGCTTTGCCAAGCAAGATCCAGGAAGAGCTGATCTAATACATTTTTACAGCATGTACTTATGTTTATGTGTGTCTATATATATGAATATTTGTATCTGGATGTGTGCATATAACGTCATGCATTTATACATGTCTAATGATGCATCGTGTATTTGGAAGTGCTTCTGCAAATATTGCCACTAGGTGTTCTGTCTGTAAATACAAATACAGAATGAAAAATAAAAATAAGTTGATTATTTGTTTCTAATCCTACCAGAAAACAAAGAAGTATGTATACTTAAATATGTGATGAAAAGTTTACTTACATCCTTCTTGTCAAATGGTGTTAAGAAAGGATCTCTGACACTAAGGCCAGAAACAATAGTCAATACTGGATCCAGGCAATTGAAGATGGCCCCTAAGATGAGCATCTTTCCAAGTTTTGGCTCCACTGGAAGCATAGTCAAATAGCGTCCTGTCAAGTGACCAAAATTGCATGAGGCTATGTTCTAGAAATAAAATCTTAAATAAAACAGAATTTAGGAGAATAAAAAATTGATAGATAAAAATTAGATTTCTCTACCCACCCAAGACTGTCAAACCTTCGTTCTCATCCAGGGCACCAATGATTTTTAGATAATCAATAGCATTTTGAACCTACAAACCAATTTCAATCAAACCAAAAGGGGAAAAGTAGTAGACATCCAAAAAATCAAATCCATGAAAAGAAGGTGATAGAAGGTGCACTGATAATTGCCCCCAAAGAAAAATAAAAAGAAAATCAACCCCTCTAGGTATAACATATCAATTTCAAAATAAGATTGGAAAGAAAAATATCAAAATGACAGTTACCGCTAGTAATTCTGGTGACTGCAAAGCCCTAGAAAGGAACTCAGAAATACTCCCAAGTTTCAAACTTTTTATTTGCAGACAAAGAGATTGCAAAGGTGTCCTTAAAATTTCTGGCAATTGATACTCTGCAAAAGCATTATATACACATCTAGGATAGAGATGGTAACACTCTCCAGGTTGAACACGGCCAGCTCTTCCTCTTCTCTATAACAAACATAAACACAGACAAACAGAACATATTTAATCAAAATTAACTGTCCAAAAACTCAACATGCAGCAAGACAGACAAAGTTCTATAATTTGTTATGTAAGGCCCCTAAGGTGTCTACATCAGATCAGATACATAGAGGAAAGAGCATTCTATAAGCACTAAAATATCTCATCCCTCATGGCATGCCAAATATAATGTCAACTAGAGACCTGAACTCCATTGTGATATCTTTCTATATTGCAAAAGTAGTTTGAGAGAGAGAGAGCCATTCATTTGGATATTCTATGTACATAAAATTGTCATTTTAATCTATTGTCCATATGATCATAACTTAATTTGAACATTTTATATGCAGTCCAGCTAGAATAACCCCTCTTAGTCACGATATACACACACAAACATATTTGATGAGTAAGTCTGGCCCAAGGGGAAGGGTGGGAAAGCAAAGATTCGAGAGTGATGTCCGTTTCATGAGGCAGCCTAGCCAACTATGCAGCACCTTG
Source organism: Quercus tomentella (assembly GCA_028535165.1). Lineage (NCBI taxonomy): Eukaryota > Viridiplantae > Streptophyta > Magnoliopsida > Fagales > Fagaceae > Quercus > Quercus tomentella. Next base: position 3,926,028 of record JAPQVY010000133.1, read on the forward strand.
GGGTTCTTCAAATGAAATATAAAACTTATATGTTCTATCTCATAAAGATTTAGGTAAGGATTGATGCTAGTTATGAACCCTGAGCATAAAACTACAGAGAATTGCGGAACTGTACTTTCTTTGTTTATATTAGAGGGAAAGTTCATTGGCCCTTATACCATTTTAGCCAAGTATAATACCATTTCACACTAGCATGCTTCAAGTCCTTTCAACACAAAGGAAACTTTACAGAAAGTGGACGGCTAATAAGAAAAAAAATCATAAATACCAGAATCAAATATGAGTGAACAACAAAAATTTATCAAGGAATATTTATGCAAGTGCCAACACATCTCTATCCTAAGGATCAAACTTTCAACAAGAATATAACCTTACTTGTTGAGCAGAAACCTTCGAAATCCAGGAAGGGAGCAAACAAGGAGTGTTATTCAATGCGTCATAAGAAGTCTCTTTAGCCTTTCCACGGTCAAGAACAAATACAACATCATTAATGGTGATACTTGTTTCGGCAATATTAGTAGCAAGAACAATTTTCCTCACTCCATCTTCAGGCTCATCAAATATTAACCTCTGCAAGCATTCCAAATCAATTATATTTGCAATAATAAACACAGCAAAAAAACACAAGTGAAATCTGGCATTAGAATATAAAATTTATACATAGCAAAATTACCTGCTCTGAACTGGCCATAGACCCATGACATGCTAGCAACAAAACTTGGCTTGGATCACCTAATAGAGGATGAGCTTGCAGCTTATCTTTCAGAGAACTTATGTCATCCCAGCCAGTCATAAAAACTAGAACCGCACCAGGCTTCTCATTTTCACATATATAGCATAAAAGATACTCTATGAGATTAAAACCAATACATTCAGGATTCCAACATGACAAAGACTCCCGAGTCTGGGGTCTATACTCCTTAAAATCAGCTGCTCTGAGTGCATCCTGATAACATATTTCAAAAATGAAAATTAAAACACACGCAAAAGTTTGAGCAGTAGTAGACATATAAAAATTTGCATACCTCAACAACAGAAGCAATTTGGCTTTTCCTCTTTCTTGGTGCTTGTTTGCTCATCTTCCACATCTTTTCTTGACCATAATCATCGATTTGGTTGTATGGTGTCAATTTGTAACCAGTCATTTCCAAAATATTCTCCAGGAAATGAGTCCGGACCGGGTATGTAAAGCCCTAAATTAGAAAGAAAAAAGGGGAAAGAGAGATCTGAGAATGGGAAGTCCTAAAATTATCAAAATCTGCACTGTGAAATAAGCTTCACCAGGAAACAAACTGAGACTGAGGGTTGTTTACCAGACAGTTAAAATTTGAAGACTAACTAAAGAGTCATACCCAGCCTGAGGCTGTGGTGCACCAAACACCCCCCCAAAGGTATGTAACAGCCAAATTAAATCAGCTAAATCCTATTATTACAAAGATTAACAAGCTTGATTGGTCTTGAACTTTTAATAATCATGTTAAAAGCATTGTGCAAGACACATCCTCATAAAATAGTATATAAGAAAATGAATAAGAAACAATATATTACAGTAGTTACACATACGCATATACGCATACACACACAGAGAGATATAACATGACTAGCACCTGCATTCTATTATTATCATCAGATAGTAGTCAATGCATTACACACAATGCCAATTCTAGAGCCCCACTAATAGCTGATGATGTATGTAAAAAGGTGAACCAAAATATTTCAAAGAAGTTGGACTACAAATCTTATCTGCACAACCAATATGTTCACTTCTAAAAAATGAACAAACTAAATCCTCCTGATTACAACTCAGAATGCATCATAAGGAAGTCATCTCCAACCAAGCAAGCTACTCAATCAGACCTTGACACTCAAACTACATACAAAATATATGCCTGACTTGGCTACATTCAGTTATTATATAATAGATAATAACAAAAATTAAAATATAGAAGCGACTCAAACAAGAGAAAGGAGATCCAAAAACAAATGATACAGTAATATTAGCAAATCCTTTAAGAAAAAAGAACTCTAAAACATTAGGGGCCAACAGAAGAAAAAAAAGAACTCCAAAACATTAGGGGCCAACAGAAGAAATTTTAATATCTAAATGAGAAGAATACAATAATATGCCTTCTGGAAACAAAGATAGGTCATCCAAATTTCAAAAGATAAATCATTGGCATGCACATTGTCAGAAGGTCAAATCCACCTATCAGTTCCTGATGTGGCTTAAAGAAAAAAGAAAAAAAAAGAGGGGGGGGGGGGGGGGGGGGGGGGAGAGAGAGATAGAGAAATGACTTATTCTTACTGATCCAAAAAAAAAAAAAAAAGACTTATTCTAATGAAACCTTCATGCATAAAGAGTAGGGATAATACAGTTAATAACCACAACTTAAAATTAGAAAAAGATAAGTGTAACAACAAAAGATATGGAAATTGTGAAAACAAGGGTGGCAACATGCATATCAAAATTTTATCACCATTCAATCATGGAAACAAGGAACAATATTCAAAGCTGAATCAGATAACATTGCTCACTAAAATTTCTGACATACTGGGATGTGAAGTATCTGAGCTCCACCAAAGTAGGACGAGAAAAGCTCTGCATCAAGGGTTGCACTCATCAGAATCAGCCTAAGCTCTGGCCGGCGAGGAAGGAGATCTTTTAGGACAATAAGCAGAAAATCTGCCATCAAATGTGTATCACATTTAGAAATCACACCTCATAGTTCCAAAGTCAGAACCTTAAATCAACTCCAGATTTTACCTTCATTCATTCCACGTTCATGAATCTCATCCACGATAACATGAGTTACACCTTTTAAGTTTCTATCAATTAGCAATCTTCTCAACAAGATGCCAGTGGTGCAAAAGAGAAGGTGGGTATCCCTCCCTTTCATACCTTCCAAACGAACTTTATATCCAACCTGCAAAAAAAAAAAGACAAGAAAAATCACCACGAAATGAATTTCACATGAAAGGGTAGGAAGGAAAAGGACTGACAACTGCAAGTATTCCAAGGAAATTGCATTTAAAAGGTAAACTCACAGATTCACCCAATTTCTCCCCTCTCTCTGAAGCAACTCTTTCAGAAACAGACATAGCAGATATTCGTCTTGGCTGTGTGCATATAATGCTACAAACAGCTCCATGAACAGATTCTATCTCTGATTCCAAAATGAATTGGGGAATTTGTGTGGTCTTGCCACAGCCAGTTTCACCTGAGACAATAATAACCTGTATAATAGAATTTTTTTTTTGATGAGTAACGTAACAAATTCTATTAAAGAGGCTTAAATACATTTTTATATGGAAGCATAGATGCTAATTTGATGCAGTTATAACACATCCAACTCCTTTTGGGAAGTATATGTACGGTAGACAGTTGCATGAGATAGTAGTATATTAATATCTCTATAAATTATGTCAACACCAGTAGCATCATAGGATATACAGCCCATGTAATTGGCAAAGATGGACTTCTTCACATATACCCTATTTTGCATAGTAATCTTTTAAGATAAATCATTGGAGAGTAAGGGAGAAATAATTTTTTTTTTGATAAGTAATAAAGATTTATTGATATCAAATAAAAAGAGACACCCAAGTACACAGGGAGTATACAGGGGTCTACATATCAAATACAAAAATTACATAAATCAAGTAAATCCAAAATTGACACCAGAGTTCAACTTTCTAGCCAACTATTTAGCCTGTTCCCACACAAGTTCACTTGGTAAAAAAACCTGACTAAAACTTCACATAAATTACATGTTTTTCCACAAGCAACTCCTAATTTGTTGCATCATCTGCTTTCCAATCAGCATATTTAGAGTTCGTAGAAGGGGGACAAGTAATCAAATAGTGAAAAAAAATTCTTCCTAATAGGAAGACCTCAACAGTTTAGGCCCACTGTGCATAGCCACTCTTACTCCTATTAAGACAAATGGTAATAGAGACTATCAAGAGACAACAAGAAATTTGGTTGGATACCGTCTTATGAGACTATATCACCACTCAATCTATGAAGAGTATATGTAGTAAACCAACAAGATAACAACTGACCCATACTGACAAAAGTGAACAGATTTAACTACAAACAGTACCAAAGGGAGCAGCACACTCAGAACAGCAAGAGATATCAACCACTTCTTCATACATCAGAAAACCATTCACCAAATCAACAACAGACATAAACAACCCACAATGGCATCAATAAAGAAAAATAACCAACCATAACCACAACACAGAAAAAATGGTAAATGATAATTGACAAATCAACACATACCAAACCTGAATCAATCAATTAGTGCAAAAACATATCACATCAGCACCTTAGAAAGGATTTCAGATCATTTCTGACAGTCCATGATACTCCTGAGGCAGTTCACAGCTGCAGGGATGGAGCATCAGACCGAGAACAACAGTCTTTTCGAGTTTCCAAACTTAGTTGACTCAACCCAAGACAATAGATGGGTTGGGTGACATTATTTTGAGGTCGTGATGGCGGGATTTGTCGCCAAGTCCATCAACCTTGATGGGGCTGTCTTTAAAGAGTCGGGTGAGGCAGGTTTGGGCGTAATTGCTCAAACTTCTCAAGGGCTGGTCTTAGCTTCACTTGCTAAAAAGATCAGTTGATGATGAAGAAGCGATGGCGGCAGCAAGGGCTATTCTCTTTGCTCAAGAGCTTGGTCATTCATCCTTTGTTCTTGAGGGAGATTCTGAGATTATCATCAATGCTTTGAGAAGTGAAGATGATTCTTTTGCCTCCTATGGCCATTTGCTTGCTTCTACAAAATCCCTCATAGCTTCCTTTGATATGGTTTCTTTTTCTCATACTCGTAGACAAGGGAGTGTTGTCGCTCATAACTTAGCTAGACATGTTAGTGGTTTAATGGTGTGGATGGAGGAAGTTCCACCTGACCTTCATGATGTTATCTTAGTCGATTGGGGCCAACTTTCTTGATTAATGATATTCATCGTCTTTTTTCTATAAAAAATTAAATTAAAAGTCCATCAACCTGATCCATGGGGTTTTGAGTGTATTTTTGGTCATCGGCGACAGCAATAGAGGTTCTAGTTTTGTGGTCGCCAGTGATTGGGGATCGGAGTTGACATCAAAATACCAGCATCAGCGCCATCACTACTCTAAACTCTAATACTGTATTAACTTTGGGAGTGTGCTTAGGGTTAATTAATACATTATTATAAATTTACCCCTCACATGTGAATACAACACATAACACCAGCGTAAACTTACCCCCCCCCCCCCTCTCCCCCACAAAAATAAAAATAATTATGAGCACAGTTGTGTACTTGCATTGGACCTAAGCAAAAGTGTCTTACAAAAATCAAGGAAAAAAAAAAGGATGGAAAAACACCCTACATTGTGATGCCAAAAAATGGTTTATAGGAAGTCGTGAAAATCAAATAAAAAGTGACCATCATTACTTACCAAAAACAATAATAAAAAAGTTACCATTATTAGTCATTGTAAATGGCAAAAAATTTAATCAGTGTCAATTTATTAATCTCCACAGTTCAGCACTAACTATAGGTTAGAGCATCTAGTTACAAGCATTTGGACCTGTTAATGGCATGAAATGAAGAGAGACTTCAAGGGTGGCTATGGTAAGAATTCTTACCATTTTTTTTTTTTTTTAATTCAGCAAAAATATGTAAGAATTTAATACCATGCAGGCCAAAAAGCCTTTTACTAAAAAGCAAATCAAGAGAAAAACAAATTGATAACTGATATATTGCATGTCATTATGATCGTCCTGTACCAGGAGCTTCATATTGAAGAGCTTCATGCAATTAGTCATTAAAAAACTAAAGTTTGACACACCTGATTTCGTGAAACAGCTGTCAGTAATGTATTCTTCTCTTTATAAGCAGGAAGACTCCTACGAAACTCCAGCATTTTTCTACCTTCAGGAGATTCCTATAGAAAAAGAAAAAGAAATATATATCACAATGGTTCATTCCACCATATTTTTGACAGTGAAAGCAATAGCATGATTTAAAATCTGAAAAAGATATGTTAAACAAAATCCGCGCACAAAGACATATATTATCTACATATTTTCCAACAACCTCAATCTATCTGTAAAGCCTCACGTAACAACCATTCTTAAGGGCAACAAATTGCATTAACATCACCTAGACATCATGAGTACCTAAATGACAAAGAAAAAGGCTGCCTAATTTCTAACCCAACTCCAAAAAATGCATTTAGGTTAGTCTTGGGATTGTATGGACCTAGGAACAATTAGTAAACCTGAAACCTGAAACCCACTTGATAAAACCACACTGCGTCCAATAAAGTCCTCAAGCGACAGACCAGTAATCAACCCAATTAGTTTTTTGTTTTTTTTTTTTTTTTGATAGGTAAGTAATACAATCTAATTGATAGAGAAAAAACTTTTAAGTTCACAATGATGAAGTATCCACACAAAGGACCAGAAAAAATACAAAAATCGATTGAGAAGTTTAAATAATTTGTTATTAATTATACTTATTTAACTAAATAAATCTTCCTATTGTATAATTATTTTTTAAATATTATATCAAATATTTATATATGATTTAAATACTTCTAAAATAGCTTGTAAAGCAAACATCTCAGCAGGATGTCAATAGACCCTAACAATAGGGTCGGGTTTTTATATCTAGCAATTAGAATCCTTTTTTACTCTCTTTTTTTCTGTGTATCCTGATCATCAGTTATGAATAAGTTAATGCTCAACCTGATTGCAAAAGTATACTTTAAAATTTAAATCATGCCCGGCACATATGTGATATGTTGGAATTCAACCAGCAAAATTAACTAAGGGTAGCAACAAAAAAAAACATTTTGAATGGAATCTTTTTGGTGCAGGTCCAGGCGAGCAGTGCAATATCAGATAAGTATTAAGTCTTCTTAGGCACGGGTCTCACAAGCAAAATTGCATCCTAAGACATCAAACACCTTGACATACCCTAGCCACAAGCCAATGGAGCCATCCAACAAGGTAAACACAAATCAATAAAACTCATGGGTGAAAGTGAACACCAAGCATGTTAACAAATAAAAAAAGCAGTACAGAGTGCTTTGTCAACTACGTCGCACTTTGAGGAAAGTCTTCTTTCTTATTTCAGCTGTATATTACAGGAACTTTACCAGACAATTATGCACAAGCTCCAGTGTTCCACATTCATAACCAATCCAATTAGAGTCCAACAACTTCTTTTATTTCATTCTTTTGTTCACATCCACCCCAAACTTCTAGGATAACATTTTAATTCCTCCTTTTTTCTTCCCTTTCTGAATCCTTTTTTCCTACTGCTCTGCTTCAAATTCAATTAAACCTGAACCTAAATTTGAATTTGTTTCTTATGTTTTGGTCATTTGATAACACTCTTTCTTTTTTCTTTTTTCTTTTTCTTTTTTCTTTTTTTTTTTTTATAACGTAGTCCTTTGGTCTCACCTCTATCCAAACACCCATTTATTAGTTTCATTTTTTTTTTCTTTGAGAGGGTATCCATCGATTCCATTTATATAAGAAACAATTTGTTTGGCTTGTACATTGTAATTTGAAGGACATAGTTCTACTTGGAATATCCTCCAACCCTGTGGCGATTATGAAAACTATCCACGTATATTAAATCATATGACTTATTATATAATTTTACAACAACAGAGCCTTAGTCCAAATTTTTGGGACCTCTAGACCAGTTTGGAGGAAAATTTCTTCAACCCACTACGTGGAGACTCAAATGACCATCCACATATACATTTTAGTCACATAACCTATTTAATGAGTCATGTGACTTGTTTAAGTAATTTATCTTTGATTTGTTATTTGACATGTTTTCTTTTACTGCTTTGCCTGACTTACTTGATCATTGTACTTTTAACATTTAATTCTGGTGCATCTATTGTACACTTCCTGTGTACATGGGTGGCGTGGCGCCCATTTTCATGAATTTTACTTATATATATATATATATATATATTTTAACTGGAGGACACCAATAAGATTGTGCAAACTTCTTCACACTCTTTTTCCTTGATAAGAACAACTTTTTTCTGGCTTTCTGTTTGTTTTATAAAGTAATACATAAAACTGCAGAGAACTTAGCTAAAGGACACTAAGAAAAAGAAAAAAACTTAAAAATAGAGGTGGTTATGCAATACAATTTTAGGTAATATTTTGTGCAAAGTACCCTGTCATACATGGGAAAGCCATCCATGCTTCTGAGTTCTGAAATAGAACTTAAAAAAGAGTTTTATCAACATAACATTGGAAAGAAGCATTGATATAACTTCTCAGGTTAAGAAGAACCTGCCAAGCTCGTTGCTGATCACGGAGTTGCAAACTTCGCCGTTGATGAATTTTCTCCATTACAGACTTACTGGCTCCTAGCGGCTCAGGCTGTTCAAAAAGCCCTTCATCAGTGGCAATACTACAGCTACTGTTTGATCTCGAAAATGATATATCTGGATAGCTTTCCCTGGTCTTAGACTTTTGAGAGAGGTATTCTCCAAAATAGGAATCAACTCTTCTTAGCAACCCAAGAGGCAAGGCCACCTGTCAAATATTAAAAGCTTAGATTAGATTCCTATGAAACATGTACGCCCTCGCCCTCTATCCCATAATGTCCATCCAAGTTGCCAAACGCCCACATTCTAATAAATGAAAGTAAATGCTCAATCATCTCAATTTTTTTACAAAAAACTTTCCAAATTTTACTTTTTTAAAAAATGAAGATCTGTAATGGAAAAGAACGAGCAAAGGGTACTATGGGAATGTAAAAAATAAAGCTTTGTGTTTGATTTTTGAACTTGGACAAACATTATAAGACAATAAAAGTTGCAAATTTGGGCAAACATTACATGCTGGAGGAGGTATATAAGAACCTACAAAGAACTTTGAAGTTATAAAACATCATAAGAAACCCCCCCCCCCCCCCCCCCCCTTCTTGCCTCTCTCAAAAAAAAGGCTAAGAATTTGGGCCATAATTAAAACATATTCATTGCCAAGTTTGAAGGTAAACACAGAGAGTAGGTATTTTTTGGTTGCCAAAAAGAAGGTGAAAAATAAAAAAGAAAACATTTTGTGAAACAGAACTAATGAGAAAGTACCTCCCTCTGTGGACGTTTGTCATCCAGATCGAATCTGTAGTTAGGCAGTGGGATCTTGCTAAAGACAACAACTTTTGCATACAGATGGCTGCCAAATATAATTTTGATTCATAAAAGTTACTTTATGATGACTAACAGTATGTTTGCTAATTAAAGCATCTACTTTGATGAAGCAGAAAATACCTGTACAGACCCATTCTGCTTGCCAAATCTGATATTTGCTCAAAATCACGTCTATCCTTTTTCTCCCTTGAGACAAATTCTTGCTTCTCCTTGTCACGTAAAAGCATTGTAAACTTCCGTGTCCACTCATCAATGTTATCAAAGGGGGAAGCACCCTGAAAAACATGGTGAAAATTTCATACACACGTACATAAATATACACAAACATTTATGTAGTTAACAAAAACAACCCACCAGTAAATCAAACACAAAAAAGACAAGGGTTAAAACAGATTGAGGTCTAAATTGCATTTCATTAACATAGGCCAAAGGTCATATTTATAATATAAGTGATTAGGGAGCCACTCAAGTAATCATCAACAACATTCCTCTCCCCTTTCTACCACAATCACTTTCCACTGGCATACCCACCTTTTGAGGCCATCAGCAATGTGAATAGCTGAACATATCTGCCCTAGTTCTCTCAATTCTTTAAGAATAAATAGCTGCATAATTTGGTAATTTCATATCCATGGACTTCCTCCTATGTGAATCCCAGTAGATGTGAAAGTCACAGAACTTCATATAATATAAAATGTGCCATTTGAAATGTCATACTTTGAGATTCCAAGCCAAATCCTAGATTTCCAACCACACTCTGTTGCATAGCATTTGATAAATGTTAGCCTCTTCAATGAAGTTTTTGAAAATATGCCAGAGCCACGAAGTCTGGCTCCATTCTTGACTGCACAATTTTACCCTCAAACAACCTCTTAATACAGAGTTCTGTATCTATCTTAACCATCTGTTCCATTTCCAATAAATTGCTAGTTACCTTTCATTTTTTTTCCTACAGAAAGTAAGCAGCTTCAGAAACATGACCGCCGCCTTTAAACTTTAAAAGTACTAAATTTCATTTCAAAACTTTCTAAGAGTTTCTTTATTCTGACTTGCTATTCATTTTTCAAAAGTAGATATTCATATATTATATATCGAATTTAGAAGAATCCACGAAACAAAACAGTCTTTTGCCGTGACAGTGTCCTACTCTTCTAAAATTTACGGATTTGTGAAATATCTTGCCTATATTCATGTCTAGATTACATGTCTTAATGCATTTGAAGCTAGGGTAAAGCTAAAAACTTCACTTTGGAGGAGGCCAACGAACATCATTTTGGTACCGTTTGTGAAGAAGCTGACTAACGTCTGCTTTGCTTGCGTACAACTCTTTAAAGCCTAGGTACAACTACACGTCAACCAACTTTCAGCAAAAAGCTACATTCAAACGCACTAGATCCATCCTTGTTCCGAACTCAACCAAACTCGACCTCATCAATCCTATTAAGTAGCCAGGACTATGCTTAAGTAAATCTTTCATATTTAGCACATCATTCATGTTAACGTAAATGTAAATCTTCAACAACTACCAGCTGTTCGTCTTAAATGGCCAACAATCAGATTAACTTTTTTGCTTATTCACTCAAATTCCGTAAAACCAGACTTTCTCTCGAATTTTGAACTCAGGTTCGACTTAGCAACTACTAAACTTCTACATTATCTTATGCAAGTAAATTATTTCCACAAATGATCACACACACACACACCAGAATTTTAAACCGCTAGTCACAAAATTCAAATAGTTAATACCGTTTTCACAAACAATTAGCCAATGCAGTCAATAAAACCAAACCAAAACCAAAATTCAACTAAAATATTGATACATAGAGTCTTACCGGTAGAGGAAAGGAATCGAGCTCGCGATCGGAGCCTTCTTCGGAGACGGAATCATCGCAGGGCGGCGGATGCCGCGGCGAATTGAAGTGCGAAATCCTGTTGTGGAGCTGCTCTTGTTGCGAGTAAGGACTATGAGTCTGTCTAGGGCTTATCACAGCGGTTTGTGGAGGCTCGCGGAGCTTGGAGTCGACGATATCTGCGGCTCCGGTTCCGGCACCGGCTGTTGCGGCGGCGGCGGAGGAAGTGTAGTTGGGAGTAGTAATGACGGAGCGTAAGCGGTGGTGCGGAGGAACGTAAACGGCGCCGTAGGAAGAGCGAGGTCGATCCTTCATTGTGAGGGTTTTAGGGTTTTGAAGTGGAAGAGAATTGTGGAGGTTAAGAAATAGAAGAAGATGAGAGAGAGAAGGAGAGGAAGTGAGCATGCAAGGTTGAGAACTGAGGAGAACGGCGTCGTTTGAAGTAGTAGTAGTTGTTTTTTTTGTTGGTGATTCAGTTAGGTGGTTGCGTTTGTTATGGGGTTTTCTGTTTTGTTTAAAGAAATGGTGGTGGAATTGGATATGACGAAAACAGTACAGATAGAAAAGATGGAGGCTCTGATTTACACTGTGTTGTTGGCTTCTTTCTTCTTCTTTTTTTGCTGTCTAGTGTCTTTTCTGTCACTGTTTGAAGGCCACGCGCGCACTAGGTGGCGTGTGAAGTTTTCGAATGAGATTCCACATCAGCATTTTTAATGGCCCCACTACAATTCTCTTTTTTTCTTTTCTCACATAGTAAGGACAGCTACACACTACGTTTATACATGATGCCATGTCAGTTGAAATCGTGTTTGAATTTTACTTAAAATTACTTTTGGCTTAGCTTACCATTTGTAATTTTAACCATTAATCTTTTTCTAACGAGCTGTATTGGATAAGATAGGAGTCAATTTAGTTAAGAGATAGTTGGAATCTGATTTACTGTTTATTAGCCGAGTTAATTGGAGTTTTTAAAGACTAAACAAAGACTATGCATCTATAAATAGTATCGTTATTGTAAAGTACAACAATTCTAGATAAGTTTTTAAATAAGTCTTGAGAGCTTTGTTCTAAGATTCTTAAAGACTTGACTCTCTTTCATTCCCTTTGACACAACTTAGATCTAACAACCTAATCTCTTTCTAAAATCTAGCCTAGCCTTAAAATAGTTTGCACTGTCTTGACTCTTGATATCAGAGCCTAACATTTGCCAGACCTCAGCCTTCATCTCCCTTGAGTCTTGCATTTCAAGAACCTTGCAAGAACTCATAAAAGATCCTTTCTTGAAGCCTAAATCCAAACCTAAATACCTTGACCAGCCACATCACCATTCCATGTCAGCATCTTCCTTCCATGAATTGTATTACACTCCTGCGTCAATGTATAATTAAAGACATTAGAGACTTATGATTTAGAGGCTTCTCAAAAAAATTTAGGCACTTGAACACAATGGTAGCTAAACTCTAGGGTCTTAAGGATCAGTCGAACCTAATTTTTGGTTTAGATATCCATAAATTGTAGTAGAATTATATGTCAAATGAGTAGTGGAAATCCTCACACCATTCCATATAAACCATTGAGAAAAGTCTGTAGAAACAAAAAACAAAAAATTTCACACTCGGCTGATGTGGAAGATTGTTTGTGGTAGTTAAAAAAATTATGTCGGTAATGAGTTCAAATAATAACTTAGACTCAAATAGTAAGTTAATAACTAATAATAACTTGTGAAAACCTTTTTGACATGTTTCACTCGTACGGTGTCTTGAGGTGGCTCATACAACACTCACACAAGTAAGAAACCATTGCGCAGACCATCCTACTTTTACTGAAAGTCTACTGGCATATGCTTGAGGTGTTTAGCTACCTAGACTATAGTGTCTTAAATCTTAATTTATTTAATTTCAATTTAAATTTTAAATTTCCTTTTCCAATAGAAAACGAAAAAGAAAAAGAAAAAGAAAAAGAAAAAGTAAAGGCCAGTTGTGTTTTTTTTTTGTTGGGAAAAAGAAAAGGCCAATTGTGGTTCCTTCGTTCTGCCAAGGGAAAAAAAACTGCACTAGATATTTTAGACTACTGAGTTCTCAGTTCAAAGTTCTAACCGCTTCAACAAAGTACCAAATATTTTTGTGTCCGACCAATATCTGTCTGTATACATGATGGTGAGACTCGAGGCGCATATGATCCATAATGTCATATGGTTCATTACCATTACAAGTACAAGGTTAATTCAAGCTACACCCTTAATTATGAAGTTTACAAGGGAACTTTTGCGCAAACTCAGCAATTGTGAGATAAATTGCTTGTTGCATCTCTCTATCAATAGAACATAGAACAATCTGAGTGAGTGTGTGTGTGTGTTAGAGAGAGAGGGTAAAACAGACATGGTTTTAAGACAAGACAGGATCAAGAAGAAACAATCTCAACGTACATAAAATTTCAAGGACCATGACTTTATAAGGATACAAACTCATATATTCTTGCTTTCCCTAATCACAACTTGCTACGTTACAATTCAAAAAACAGTCCCTTTCTCACAGGTATTATTAGCCTATCTAGTCTTTAATGAGAAGGGGGAGAAAGAAATGAAATTGCTCGTCTAATAGTGACAGTCTCATCAGCATACACAGCTAAAAATAAGAAAAAACCAAAACAGAAAGTACACATTCAACGGCCAAGAGGCATGAGTTGCCTTAGACTCAGGCTTAGTAGGTGTAGCCCTTGACAAACATTCCTTTCTTGGCTTCCTCGTTCTCACCCTCGGCAGAATATTTTCCCAGCTGAGCCAGGGAGTTTGCCTTTGCACGCACCAAAAGTGATTTCTGTGCAGCTTCAATGTTCTCAGGACGTCCTTGCCATGTCTTAAGCACAGAGTTTTGCAGTGCACGAGCATATGAGAAGGAAACATGCCATGGGTTGGGGCTTTGGTTCATTGCATTCAGGTTCAAGGTTGCTTCCGCCTCAGATTGTCCTCCTGACAAAAACTGAGAAGTGAACAGAACAAGGATCAGTTACTTTTTAAATCTTAATCACAAATCAATAAGTTGGACAAGGAAATCACAAGCATGTATATCTGCAAATGGAAATCAATAACCACATACAACATCAACGAGGCAAAAAAATTAATTTATCATCTTAATCTAAAGAAGAAAACAACCATCTAGCACTGAAGGCTTTGAGCTCACATTTTTAAACCCATCTCAACCATGAAAATTAGTAAATTACTACTTGAGAGGCATATTCAAGAATATTTTACACACTTTCACGGCTGAGCATACACTTAGTTGGGACAAAAAAAGGGGATATTTGGCTATAAATCTCAACTGATTTATAGTCTTAACTCACTATTATGGAAAGAGGGAAGATATTTCACTTTGAAATCGTCAGAAAGAGTAAAGGCATTCATACCATGATTCCTGGAACTGCTGGAGGAACTCTCCTTTTGAGCATTGTGAGTGTATATTTGGCAATGGTCTCTGGAGAAGCCTTCTCCTTGTGTTCAGCCCCCGGGGTCACCATGCTGGGCTTAAGTAGGATTCCCTCGAACAAAACATTGTTTTCAGCCAAGTAAAAGAAGACTTCCGACCAGACCTTTTCTGCCACTTCAAGTGTCCTCTCAATTGGGTGGTCCCCATCAAGAAGAATCTCAGGTTCCACAATTGGCACAAGACCATTGTCCTGCACACGAAATCAGAATAATGACACATGGAAGAAAATGAATCCTCTTTGGTTGAATGTCACATCTAAAGCGCACACACTCACACACACACATATGTACATCCATCTTGAATTGGTTGCTAACTCAAGTTATGCATTACAAAGAGAGATAAACATATAGATGAAAATCTGATCCACTTGTATTTGATACTTGGACACTGCCAAACCCATGTGCCAGCAAATCCTGTATTCCTAACTCTGCTAAACAAGGTTTTTCTGAATCCAAATTATATAGTTCTTTCAAATTGAAGGCATACCTGAGAAATAGCAGCATAACGTGCAAGTCCCCATGCAGCTTCCTTAACAGCTAGAGCAGAAGGGCCACAAGGAATGCTAACTACTGTTCTCCTGGATATTTCAACAAGATATTGAGATAATAAGCATTTGTCGCATTGAACAAAAACAGCAAGTTTTATGTACACCACATACAGCACAAGATCATAAAGAATACTAAATGACTTACCACTTAGCAAAACGAGCACCTTGCTTGTAGTATTCAGCAGATCTTGAAGCCAATCCATCTAAACCTTGGCACCAAGACTCATTGTTTGATCCTGGTAGGGGAACCAAGCCCTGAATCCCAAAAAAGTTGAAAATTGAGAACCAGGGGAACACATAGCTGACTACACACAAAATCACATAAAGCACCAATAGAAAAAATTTGTACATTCTATTAAAATTACACCTTGTCAACTTTGATTCCAGGAACAATTTTCGCATCACGCAAGCAGTCCACAAATTTTTTCCCATCTGTGGTCGACTGGTACAGTGTTTCCTCAAAAAGAATGGCACCAGAAATGTATTCTCCCAGGCCAGGAGTGGTCAACAAAAGTTGCCTGTACGCCTGTCGGTTGGTCTCGGTATTATCCAAGCCAATCGACGATAGCCTTTTCCCACACGTTGCATTGGATTCATCAATTGCAAGGATCCCACGACCAGGTGATGCAATTGTTTTCTACACCATCACAAAGGATCAGTTAAGCAAAATAAGCTATCAACAAATTAACAGTGTCATTCTTGTGCCTTTTTAGTAGTTGAAGTTGTAAATTATTATTTTCACGTGTGTGCATTTTGCGAGTGAACTAAGAGAGCTTGAGAAACAAAACACTAAATGTTCAAGATTTGATTTAATCTCTCCATCTTTTGAAACTTTCTTGACATTAATAACTCCGATACTAAGATTAAGAGCAACCATAAGCACACGAAACACAAAGTCCAACTTAATTATTTCATGTATCAAAGAAAAATAAAGGTCAACTACAATATGGTATCATTTTTTACCAAGATATTAACAATTTAAAATTTAAAAATTAAAAAAAAAAAAAAAAAAAAAAAAAACAAAACAAAAAACAAATGTTGTAATTTCAAAGAACACGATTCAATAAATACGCTAGGGAAAATTTTCCTCCAACTTGTGACAAAAATGGGTGAAGTTTTACACATTTTCCACATGGTGTAACTCTTCTTTGATGTTACACTTACATCTTGTAACAACTTTTTATTATATTAGTATATTTTGAAAATCCAACTGATGGATTACACACAAAACACTTATGCCAAATTTTGTGTCAGATATTATTAACCATTCCAACCATAATTATAGATATATATATGGTTAGGTTCAAGTTATAATTGGTGTAACTTTAAGCAATGTTATGCCACTCAATATTTTTTTCCTTAGATACAAATTTTGATAAATCCACCGTTGGATTATATTTCCTTCTAATATCTCTTATGCTTGCAAATTTTTAAGATGATCAAATTGCTATGTCATCAATTAACTATTAAATTTCAAGTTTTTTTAGTTCAAAATTCTGCCCAAAAAAAAAAAAGTTAAAGTGTTTATAGATCAAATTGTAAACAATATTCAATTAGCATGAAATTCAATCGTGCCCATGTAGAACATGAAATATGACAGTAAAAAGTTACACTAAGTGTAACTTGAACTCAACTCAACTAGAGTGTGTGTATATATATATAATTTCAATCAAAAGCAGTGAGATCTCAATTACACTTTTTTTTACTAACAAAATTATTCAATTAAACAAATAGAACGAGTACTACATGAATCAAATAAATTGATTAATAAATCAGCTTGAATTACACAACTTTCTCTGACCAGAAAAATAAGCTACTAACCTATCTATCAAACTTGTGATCGATCAACTTCAAAGTCAAAGCTCAAATTTTGTCCACAACCAAACGATACACACAGAATTTTAACAACAGCGATAGATTCAGAACAGTCAAAGCTCAAATTTTGTCCATAACCAAACCGTACAAAGTACACATAGAATTTGAAACAACAGTGATAGATTCAAAAACAATCAAAATACCGATCCAAAAAAAAAAAGCAAAAGCAAAATCAGACACAGATGGTAATAGCACTCACAGCGGTTTGGACGAGTTCTTCGCTGTAAGCCTTGGCGCGGATCGGGAACGAGACTCGGCGAGTCGCGAACCGAGTCGAAGACGAAGACGATCCTTGACGCTGAGTGAAAGACTGTTGTCCGATCCACTGAGACGACGCCGCATTGAGCTTCGCGCAGGCCATGGCTTTTTCGGCGAATTACGAAACCCGATACGGTGGGAAAAAGAAAATATCGGCGGTTTGGTGTGTTGTTTTTTGAACGACTTTTCGGTGGGTAGGTGGTGGGTTATGAATATGAAAGCATGTATGTGTGGGGTTTTAAAGAGTGAGGAAAATAATAAGACACTGTTTTTCTTGGAGTTTCCGCTGATGAGTAATTGATGTGGCAATGTGACAAGAGTCGTGCGGCACTACCAAACAGTCCTTACTGGATTTCGTCTTTATTTCAAAGTTTTGTTGCCAAATTACCATATTATCCTTTGGCTTATTTTTTTGATTTTCTTTCCTCCGTTTAGTATGCCAGTTCAAACGCATGTTTTAAGTTTTTAAACAATATTACACCTATTATTCTATATTTTTTCATCCATATGTATTTTCAAAAAAATTGAAAACTATTATTTAAACACACATACCAAACTAGCTAATTTGTTTAATTCTAGTTTTTAAATTTTAAATAAAATATTTTTCATTGACTGGGTTTAAAAAAAAGGTATTTGAATAAAGATGCAATTATAACTATAAAAAAAATATTTAAAATTTTTTATATATAAAATAGGAGTTTTTCATATATTAGTAAATCATTTCATGAAATTCTTTATGAGAAAATGAAAAACTAACTAACTTTTTTAATGGCTTTTACAATTTTTTATAAAAATAATTTTAAAATGAAAGATTAACATGTGCACTAACGATATACATTAACCGACCCATAAAATAAAAAACTTTAATAAACAGCTTAGACATGTTTTTTAAAACCAAAATAATATTTTAAAAAAAGATGTAGAAGGTTATAGATTAGATTTATTTGTTCTTTCGTACTATATATGATATACTTACAATGAGATGTGTCAACTACTGACTCAGCTTATATAAAACTTCAAAAATATTATTCTTTCAATAAGTTTGTTTTTGTTGATGAATTGTCACTTCTTTTTTAAACTATTTAAAGTTTATAAGCAAAAGTTTTATTCAAGTTAGCCTAAACCTACCCATCATTATTTTTGACTTTTGAATTTAAAATAAATAAATAAACATAGCCATCATTTTAAATATCCTTTTAACATATTATATAAGTGGTTTTTAATTTAATTTTTTTTTTAGTGTTCTTTAAGCATATTTAAAACCTAATTTTCAAACATTTTATTAACAAATTAAACTCACTCCAAGAGTGGGCTCTCACATACAAGTGGCTCCCACGCTTATGGAGCTCACAGTCACAAATTTGCAAGAGGCCCACTCCAAGAACTAGCACATAAGATGATTTTCACATAAAATGATGGTCTTACTATATTTAAAAGTTATACATTATAATCCCTTCAATTATGTTTTTTCTCTTGATTATTAGAAAATTTTCTTAAGTTACATTAGGATTAAAACAGTGTTTTCATGAACTTATGTTCATCATTTTGTTTTATTTGTTGGGTAAAATTATCATTGTACCTTGAAGAATATAATTTTTTTTAAATAATAAAAAAGTCTACATACTAGTTTATGATAAATCATGCATTAATCAATAGTAATACATAAAAAATAAAATTAAAAAAAAAATTTTAAATTACCTATATGAATGGTAACATTTGAGTTTATAAAATAAATAAAAAGGATAACTTTCTCAAACATTTTGGATGCAGTCAAAGATGCGTTTGGGAGTTAGGTAAAGCAGCCAGCACCATCTCTCTCACCTAAACAAATTGACAACCTTCCACTGTGGCTGACAAAAATTCAATCTTCCTTTCCGTTTCCCTTTCCCGTTTATATCTACATTTTGGACTCGAGCTTAACAAACACTGAACCATGAGCCCAACTTTCCCAATTTGCCTTGAATGTCGCACCCACACATGATCATAAAATTAGGGATACAAAATACTTCATAATTTTTCACTATTATTGAGATGGCATATTATGGTATGTGCATAATAAAATTAGTTTAACTTGTATGAGATTTACGACTGATTATTCAAATACCAATACTACTCGCAAAGAATCCACTACTGTTGAAGATAACTTCAGTTGGTAAAGATTTTTTGTTGTTAAATACAAGACTTGAGTTTGAATACTAACTACACCAAAACCAATTGGTACATTAATTTGATGACAAAAAGTAATTATTATAGAAAACACATCAAAAATTCAAATCTATTGTATTCATAATATATATATATATATATATCAGTTCATATTGATGGGAAAATATTATTGAACTGGTATTGTTAAGCCTTAATAAGAACTTATTTTTTCTTTTGTTGTGAAAAAAGAAAGTACCTTGGTAAAGTGTATCATTTTATAATAGCCAAAAAGAGACATTTGTAATGTTAGGGCCACTTAAACCTGCCTCGCCTCGCATATCAAATGGGGTAGGCACAATGGCTAATTCTTCTCCCTGAAACAAGTTCAAGGGTGGGTGTATCAGGCCCATCCATACACCAACTTGATTATATTATAGGTTTTTTTATAAGGCATATATGTGTGTGTGCATGCGCGCATGTATGTGTATTTTTTTTTTTTTTGAGTAAACAATAATACTTATTAGAGCACACATGAAAATAATAATAGTGTTTTAAACCGGGTTTATAATACATTACATAACCAGAGTACAACTACAAAAAGGTCTAACTTTTGTAATTATAGACTGGAGTTATAAACAACGGACACTAAACACATACAACCAATGTGGGATAAACATCCCTATTTTTTTTTTTTTTTAGTAAACAATAATACTTATTAGAATACACACGAAAATAATAATAGTATTTTAAATCGGGTTTATAATACATTACATAATCAGAGTACAACTACAAAAGCGCCTAACTTTTGTAGTTATAGACTGGGGTCATGTATGTGTATGTTAGTTTGTCTTTATGATTTGAATTTATAATATAAAGTGTTGTATTATTTACTTTAGGTTTTAAGAATTGTTTTTTTTTTTTAAATTACTGTTTTATGTTTGAATAGTTTTTTTTTTTTTTTTGGTTTTTTTTTAATACTTGATCGGTTGAATTATAATGCTTTGAGAAATTGTTGTAATATTAAAACTTAATTTTTTTATGTTTCATGACCTAAAATTAATGTAGGGTATATTATGTAATCAAATTTTAATAAATATCACAAGTGTGTATATATATATATATATATATATATATATATATATATATATATATATATATATAGAGAGAGAGAGAGAGAGAGAGAACTGTTAAAGTAAATAAGGCCAAAAACCCATCCCAAAATGGGAGTAGATAAAGATTCGAGGGAACATGTATTGTTGCTATCCCTTCAGCTTCATGCTAGGCTTGGTGACCATATTACCCATCAAGTGATGCTACATGCACAACAAAATTGATAATTTTTTCACACTTATTGAGTTGGCAAGCTTTCATTTGTTTTCATCTAGGCCCACCATTGAAACCATTTTTTTACTTATCACTAACAATCAACGGTATCAACAAATGTCAAAAAACTTTGTGTCCCTATACTTTTTCTATTACTGTCATACACCCTTATATACTTCCAACACCCTTACAAATTTCTCAAATAACTTAAAAATTAACATTGCACTACTTGTGTGGCATGCTATGATTGCCTAGGGGCTACCAATTAAACAATAACTTGAAAGGAATCGTGACTTGCTCATACTCATTAACTCATTGTAATTACAATAAGTCTAGAGATTCAACAAATTTCATAACAAATTTTACAATTATCTGAGGTGAAAAAGTTATTAGTGGATAGTAAAGCAATATTAGTAGCGAGTCCATACGAGTATCAATAATAACCTACAAACTCAGTAGGTGTGAAATTTATTATGAAAACTGTTGGTGTAGCATTGTTGTTGTAATTAAATTTAGGGAAAAGTTAATGGATGCCCTAAGAGAATTGGCTTAGGAAGTATTTTTATAAACTTTTTATGGGAAAAAAAAATTGATTTTTTAACATATTTTTATATTTTCCATATAATTGATATTAAAACTTTCCTAAAATAACCCATTAACAAACGCCCTAAAGGCTTATATTAACCGGACCCTTAAAATTATAGAAATCCCAATTGTTTTTACCATCTTTTTTATGACTTATCTATACTACTTACTATTTAAGAGGCTTCCAAGTCATTTAAGTCGTGGACTCAAGTTTTGAATATCCTAAAATATTCCCTCCATGTTTACTTACAGATTTTCAATTAAGGGGACAAATTCATAAAATAAAAGCTCGTAATTAAAACTTTCCACTAAATCAACGTTATCAACAGTTTATAATCTCCTTATCTTTCATCATTTTTTGAAATTTAAATAAACACGCCCTATTTTCCTCCCCATCTCTTATCATCTTTTAAATTTACACAGACACATTCTATTTTTTTTTTTTTTCTTTTTCTACATTCTCTTTTATTTTGAACATAAAAATCTCTAAGCATTTAAGAAACTCAAATTTACCACAAGCTTGTAGTGCACGAAAAGAGATGAATGAATAGAAAAATATGATACTTAAAAAAAAAAAAAAGAGGACACATTGCACCTACGAAATGCATGTGATGAACTAATTTTATTTATTTATTTATTTTTTAAAGGCCATGCACATAACTCAATCCACAAAAATATCAAATCAACGGTTGATGGTAGTAGCGTCCATAAAAAAACCATGGACCACAGTAACACAATGGCTTGGTCAACTTATTAATTAATAAGCAATAAATATACAGATAAGATAAGAGAAAAACAAATCTCACCAAATGCTCAACACGTTTATGCCATGCAACGTAGGTGCCAAATGGCCATGGCCTTTGGCTTTTACTTCACCACCAAGTTTAATAACACATGATTCTCAAAAAAAAAAAAAAAAGGTTTAATAACACGGTTTTTTTTTAGTAATTCATTGAGGTTATAACTGTAAATGGTGTGTAATCTCTTTCTCTATTATTATTTTTATTTTTTAAATTCAATTGCAAGAAAATCTGTGCGATTGAATTTGTGACTCATTGAGGTTGTAACTGTAAATGGAGAGTAATCTCTTTCTCTATTATTATTTTTATTTTTTAACTTCATTGGTACAAGTTGCACAACTTCATTAGCACAACTAGTAAACTCAACAATTTATGAAAAAGTTTTGGGAAAATGTTTAATATATTACCAATTACTCTACAAAATATTTGTATAGATTAACATGACAATGCATGAGATTAACACCACAATACCACTTCAACAACAAAATAATTTCCAATTTTTTTTTTTGATATTTCTTAATTTTTTATTAAAAAATAATTAAATTTCCTAATTTTTAATTTTATTATCTATTTGATGAAATTTATAATACTTATAGCATTAGTGAAAAAAAAAAATTATGTAATAACAAGTTATGTTCTTTAGTCAAAAGTTTTGTAACTCAGTATCATCATTGCTCTTTTTTTATGCAAATCATAATTTAAATCTGTATTTCACGGTTGCTATTATTAACAAAAAAAAAAAAAATTCTTTATCTTTTTAATATAAAATGCTAAGAATCATGTAACTTTTTATTTTATTTTATTAAAAATCTTGTAACTTAATCAATATTTCTAGTGCTTCAAACTAAAACATATTCACCCATAACTATCAAATTATTAATAAAAAAAATTATAATATAAAAAACGACCTATATATAATAAAAAAAAGAAAAATCAAAAGAAAAAAAAAAAGGAAAGTAAAAAAAAAGGAATTAAAAGTTCTACCGGCTCATTCTCAAATTTTGGGCCAAACTAAAGGCCCAGAGTTGGTTTATTTGTATAAACTAGGCTTTCGTTTTATTTGACGTGCATATCTAAAAGCTACATTTGCTCAACAATTCATTGAGCTTCGTTCAACATGCAACTCTGTTGGGCCTCCTCATACGCCCAAACCTAAACCAAGAAAAGCACAGGCAAACAACTACGAAAGCTCCCCAAAAAAAAAAAAAAAATCGTAATTTATTTTTTAAATGAAATTTATCAATTTAATGGAAATAACATTGGGCTCCTAATCGATTTTGAGCTATTATTTTCAACCCATTATATGATGATTGATAAGAGTATTCATGTGTATTGTTTCGTACTGTGCCAAAGTTATCATGGTACTATAATATGTTACAAAATTTTGACACATTTAGAACACCTCATGAGGCTTGAATGGTAGTACTTACATCACATGCCAAATATTTGGCATTTGACACATATGATAGTAGCGCTCTTATAAAAGGAAAAAACATGTACTGTCTTTCAGGCTTGGCTTCCTTTGCAACCATACGCACCAAGCCCACATCGTTGGCTAATAGAAACAGGAGTACCAAGAAACAAAAACTAATCAGAGCAATGAGAGCTGTGGTTCAAAGGGTTGCCTCCGCAAGCGTTGAGGTCACTCTCTCTCTCTCTCTCTCTCTCTCGCTCTTAATTCTGTGGGTCTTATCCTACGCCACCGGCACATGATTGCATATATATTGTGTATTGTCCAGGTGGAGGGGGCGCATCGTATCAGAAATTGGGCCGGGCCTGCTCGTTCTCGTCGGACTCCACAAGTCCGACTCCGACTTCGACTTCGATGCCGATTACATGTTCGTTTTCTACTTTTAATACTCCATTTTAATTCTCGTACTATATATCTATTTTTTAAGTTTAATAAAATAAAAAGCTAAAATCCAAATTACTAGTTTGAGTAAATTGTCATTTTAACCCTCTAAAATTTATTTATTTGTTGGATTTTACTAATGTGTTCCCTAAGGACACACATTAATTTCTATTTTAGAAAAAAATTTCTTGAAAATTGAAAAAGTAATGACAACTTTTTTAATTCTGGAGAAAATATTTTCAAAAATAAAAAGCTTAACCGGACCGTTATTTGTTTCGGTCATTTTCATAATTTCATTGTTAAAATTTGGGAAAAACGGCCTGGCAAATTTTGTTTTGGCCAAGCTTTATCTTTAAAATTCCCTTCTTAAATAAGCTAAGGGTACTCCCTTAGCTTTCTAGGGTTTAAGCGCTCTTTCTCTCTCTCTCTCTCTACAGCGTAACCATGGAGGACAACACAACCCCAACAGCTCCAGCTCCAGCTCCAGCTCCAATGTGGAGCAGCATAGTGAAGAGCCAACCAGCTCCAAAGCCCAACCCCGAAACCCCAGCCCCTTCAACCGGAGTCTTCGTCGTCGACAACAACAACAACTGCAACTCCACAAAGGGCATAGCGGTGGCCGTAGTCGATGCCAACGCCTTAATCGAAGGCGGCGATAGACTCACCCGCAGTGCCGACAAGTTGGTCACCGTCCCTGAGGTCATGGCCGAGGTCCGTGACCCTGCCTCCCGTCACCGCCTCTCCTTCCTCCTCCCTTCCTCCCTCCACTCCATGGACCCCTCCCCCGACTCCCTCAACAAAGGTATTTCTTTCCTTTCCCAGAAAATAAATAATAATCGTTTTCTCGAGAAACTAACAAGTTTCTTACGATTTGATATTAACTTATAGTATTTAAAATGATGGTAGCGTAGCAAGGTATGTTGAAATGTTGATCTTAATCTAGCTGAGTACTAATATTTTAATCTAGACAACTAGACATATATTTGAAAATTAATCTCGAATTAGAATGATATGATAGTCTCTGATTATTATTATTATTTTTTTCGAAATTTAATTTAATTTGACAGTTATAAAGTTTGCGAGGGCGACCGGTGACTTACAGACGCTATCAGAT
The DNA here is from genome assembly GCA_028535165.1 of Quercus tomentella. Lineage (NCBI taxonomy): Eukaryota > Viridiplantae > Streptophyta > Magnoliopsida > Fagales > Fagaceae > Quercus > Quercus tomentella. The sequence goes on from JAPQVY010000133.1 coordinate 3,951,046, forward strand.
GTTGATTTAAAATTGATTGCATTGACTTATACGTTGGAGGCTCAGATTCATGGGACCAAACATATTAGGGACTGTCCTCCACCTGTCCATGTGGTCAATGCGAAAAGATTACCTGAGAAGGAATTGCCAGGCTGGGGTTCCAATGTGCCCAATTTGGGAGAATGGGAAGCATTAGAACGTGCATCGGTTGGGGTTGGGGATGGTGGTATGTCGAATTCCAATTCGAGAATCCTACCTTTGCAGGACTTGAACTTGAATGTTGTGGATGATAAGGAGTCGGAGGATGGTTTGAAGGTTGGTTCTGCTGAGAATCAAGAGGGTGAGTTGAGGCCTAGGAGATTTTTGCCAAAGAAGAAAGAGGTAACGATTGAAGGGAAGAAGATGGTTGCAAGTGGCATTGATGCGTCTCAAGGAGAGTTTGATGAGGATGCTGGTGATTGGATGCCTGCTGTTAGTCGAAGTACTCATAGACGGTTTCTTAGAAGGAAAGCTAGGCGTGAACGTTATGAGGTGATGGCTGAAAAGGATGCTCAAGAGGATGCTGAAAAAAATGGGGATAGCAATGTTGTTGAGGATGGTAGAAGCTTGGAAAACGAGATTAAGGAGGGGGAGAATGGTGATGAAAGTTTATCTACGATTTTGGAACAAATGAGGTTGGAAGAAGAAGAAGAAGACACATCGAATGGTCTTCTTCCAGAGGGGAATGAGCTGGACATATCTTCTGAGAGGCTTGGATCCAGCAATCCTGAATTAGCAGGGGCTTCGTTTGAGAGCAATGAAGCTGAGGTAGATGGTGAAGATGAGGTTGATATGGTTAATGAAGGATTGGATCATGTGGAGATGTCAAGCCAGGCCGATCAAAGTGTTGATGCATCCTATGCTGATGATGGTAGTAGTGAGCAAAGCTGGATGCTGAGATCGTTGTCTGAGTCCAGTGTGGCCTGTGTAACTAGTGACTTCGCAATGCAAAATGTTCTTCTACAGATGGGTTTACGCTTGCTGGCACCTGGAGGAATGCAGATACGACAGCTGCACAGGTATATATTTCATACACACTTCATTGGGTGATTACTAGTTAGTGTTATCTTTTGCATTTTGTTGTATTTATTTTCCTCTCATCCATCCCCTATTTTTGGGTAAAGAAACGTAGAAATTATGTGCATTGACGACGCTTCATATTAAGTGATGGAAACTGTCTTAATATGCTTCATCTGGATTGTTGGTCTGAGTGGTGTATACTGTTATCCTTTTTCTCGACCAGAGAATCTGTTTTTATCTCAATGAAATTTTTACACCATATAGATGCTTATCTTTGACAGTTCTGTCCTTCCAGGTGGATTCTGAAATGCCATGCATGCTATACAGTGACTGCTGAGATTGGGAGGATTTTCTGCCCAAAGTGTGGAAATGGTGGCACTTTACGCAAGGTAGCTGTTACAGTTGGTGAAAATGGAATTGTTTTAGCAGATCGTCGGCCACGGATTAGATTGCGTGGCACTAAAGTAAGTATATCCAAATGTGCGACTCACAGGAATTATTATGCTTCTAATTGTAGCTTAATTCTGTTAGTTTCTAACTAGCAAACACTTGTTCTATACAAGTGTAGTGTTCTCTATCTTGTTCCTACCATTTGATTGTTGCGTACTTTGTCTTATTATCACTGCTTCCTGCCATTTGGTTACAGAAACTATCCCCGCCTTACTGGTTCCTACCTTTTATGATGAAAATATTAATACATTATAGAGGATAAGTATTTTTTGGATTTGTTTGGTGGATATTTCATTCTCAAGGCCTTTTAGAATCCAGATTGGAGCTTTACTGGCTATTTGCATGCATGCGTTTTGACATTTGTCCCTCTGCAGTTTTCACTGCCTTTACCCCAGGGTGGAAGGGAGGCCATTACCAAGAACCTCATCTTGCGTGAAGATCAACTCCCACAAAAGTTTCTTCATCCCAAGACAAAGAAGAAAATGAATAAGCAGGTTTGTTTTGGTTTGTGTACCTGCTGATTCTTGTATTTGTAATTTTTCGTTTTTTTGGAGATCGTGTCTTAATCATAACTGAGACTACTGTATATTTAATTCTCAGGGAGACGACATCTTCACTGCAGATGACTTCGGCCGCCATGTTGATAAAAGAGCCCCCCTGCAGCCTCCTATAAGAAAGGCATTAGCAGTTTTCAGTGGAAAGAGGAATCCTAATGACAACCATTTTTCTCGTTCTAAGCATTAGTTGGTTAACTGAAATTTTGTTCTCTCTGTTTTCTTGGAAAATGTATCAAAACTGGTTTTGATATTTAAAAGTTTAATGCCACCAAAGTGGTGAAAGCTTTGTCGTGTTGAGTGAGACCTCTGGTGAACTGTCACCTATGATTACTATGTTCTATAGATATTTTGCTTAAAATGTGAGCACAGTTTTGGTCAGGTTTTACCTTTTATGTTTCTTTCTTTATCTTCTTTTACCCTCATGCTACATTGCAGAAAGGGATTGCAATCATTGCATACCAATTGCAGTATTGTTCTCATAGGCCAAGATGTGGAAGTATGTTCAAAATTTGTGATATCAAACTAGGTACTGGGTTCCCATATAAATGGATGGTCATATGCTGCGAACCTTCCAAATCTATTTGCCCTAAATTTCAATTCGATCAAAGATGCATTTTCATAAGTTCTAATCATGGTCTGCCTAACAAGCTAGTCGTACCTCAGGGCATCTTAATGAGAATTTAATGAAATAATAACCAGAACAAAAAAATGAAGAAGTTGGTTATTTTGCTGTAGTGTGAGCACAGTTTTTCTCATGTATTGTTACATTCAAGTTTTCGTTCCAAGCTCATAAGAATAGGAGAAGAGGCCAGCCAAGAATCATGTGCTTATAAAAAAAAGATGCAAGTAAATCCTTGCTTGCCTTTTCCCAAATCCAACTTGGATTGTCCCCTGTGAATTTACAGGTAAAACCTATCCTTCGTTTTGAAATTATCTTTCAAGATGGTAGTATCCCTCTAAATTTAAGTAGTTAACAGTGCTGGATCTTTTGATTGTGTAAGAACTCTTCAAATTCAAAAATTCCTTTAACTACTTAGAGAACCCTAGAATTTGTTCTATAAGAGCCCTGAACTTGAGGCCACAATGTTGTTGATAGATGATACCAGGAAACCAATTGGCAAAGATAGAATTGATAAACATGAACCAGACACATCTTCAAAGCACTTTGATTGTGACTATATCTAATGCTTTGATGCTCAAGAAAGCAGGAGGGGCATGGTTTGTAGATTTTTTTCTTCTTCTTTGAGGAAGTGGGGGAAGGGTGAATGCTGGTCAAATGGATAAGTACTTGCTGACTGCTTTCTTTATAAACAGCTCACCACATCAAAAATAACTCAAAAAGTCAATGATCCATCATGTAAAATAAATTCATTTCTGATTTGCACCCAAAGAACAATTTCTAAGAAGATTGTGATTCAATTAATCTCAGAACTTTACTAGTTAACTACTCGTATACAAAGAGACTTTGTCATGGCTGAAGCTTTATTTTTCCTCTCGCATGGAAGCATTTACAAGGAACAAATAAAATTGAGGTGGGAGAAAAAGAAAGAAAAATGTACTACTGTATACTCCTGCTTTACAGTGTGTTAGCTTCAACTTATTTATGAAGAAAGAGCAAGTTCAGCCCATGCCAAAGAAGATGACTTAAAGTCGACCGATATTGATGTGTCAATTCCACTCTCTCACATGGTACACAGTTCCTTCATGGACAACTGCTTGCTGGAGTCAGGGTTAATTCAAAGATTAACTACCTCACATACAACTTTGAGGTCTTCAAACCTGAAATGTTTCAACTCTGGGTCCACCACATAAGACATAACTTCTGGCAGGTCAAGATATTCCTTAGCCTGCAGCAGAGAGAAGTTTTGGTGCTTGTCATAGTCACACATATTCATAATTTAGAGGGTTTCTTACCCAATCTACCAAGCACCCTTTCTCCCTACAATATGAAGGTCTTCCGCTGATTATTTCCAGCATAAGTACACCGAAAGCGTACACATTGCCTTGGACATCCAGATGGCGTGCCTCCAGAGAATTTGGAAGAACACAGATAGCACCTTGATTGCCAATAGCACCTGAATTCTTTTCTGACCTTGCAAGAATTGTCTTCCAACTTTCAAAATCAACCAGCTGCAGTTGAAGCGAAGATGAATGTACTTCAGAATTTTATATGAGGAATAGCCAGTACAATAGGACTTATGAAGAGGGTTTTGGAGTTTTATCAAAACATTTTTACTAGTATTAAAAACCACACTATCTAAAAAATGGATAAACAGTGACAAGAATTATTATTCTGACAAAAAGAAAGATAGTTCACTGATTTACCATTGGATTAAGAAGAGGAAATAGATATTCATTATGTCACGATAAAAACAAATAAATTAAAAAAGAAAAGGCTTGGGACATGCCTTCGGGGAAAAATCTTCTGTAAGATAAATGGCACTAGAATTCAACTCTGATATGGTAAATGGTGGCTCAAGTTCTGTGTGAAGATACTTGAGTCCACGTGCAATGCCAATAATAATTTTCATACGCCTAGTCCAAGAAAATTGGCAATGGCATCCTTCTCCATCTGCAATAAAAGATAAATGCTCAGGGTTTGGGTCGGTGAAGCATGTAAAAGAATAAATTTCCAGTGAAGCAGGTTAAAGTAGACAAACATCGAAATTACGAAATTTGACTTACAATGTAGGTACTCATACAGTGTTCCATTTGATGCATATTCAAAAACAAGCATCCTTGTAAAGGGAGTGCTCTCTTTACAATATCCCAGTAATTTTCCTGTATTCTCGTGATTTAGTCTTGCCAAATCTGCCACCTGGATGGCATTTCAAGTTAAATGGTTGTTTTGAACATGGTTGAATTGCCAAATCTTATTCTGTGATTGTATTTTTCGTTAAATGCTTTAGGCTACAGTTTTTTGCAGTAATAATAGTGGTTACCTCTCTCTGAAAATAAAGCTCAAGATAGCCTGTCCAATGCTCTTCTTTGATGCAGAGGGATATGACAGCTATCCCAGGCCCACTTTTCATTGTACCTTTGTAGACCAAACTGTCTGGTGAGGAGCCAATAATGTTGCTGAAGTCTTCACAGGCTACTTCTAGATCCTGTCTGCCGTATCTTACAACATCTTTCAATATTTCAGAATTTGAAAGAAAACCCACCAAATTAACCAATAGATTTTTTTTCAATACGCTTCTAGTCTTCTGAACTTCAAATGCATTTAGGCAGAGGTAGCATGAGCTAAGGAACCCAACCTATGTATACAGTCATATGGTCCTTTCCACTTGCTGATTTCTTCCAGGGCATTATGATAGAAGAATTTCTGTGGCCCAAGAGATGAACTCTGTTCGAAATAGAAACTCTAATGTTAATCCATTGTTGAAGCCTATAGAAAATCTTGCTCAGTGGAAAGCCTTAAAGCTTGGAGAGTGCGTTTAATAGGTATATAAGGGTGCTGCTGAAGCTTGGAATCATGCTCCTGCTGTATGTGAAGACAAGGCTTGTGATATATGTTGCTGTCGGCTTGTGATACATGATAGAAATTCCACAATTATAAGTGTTGGTGGGGTATAAGGTGTGGGAAGTAAGAGCCGGGGTTCAAGTCTCCAGAATGGAGATTCACATACATAAACACTTAGATTAAGCTATAGTAGAATTTCTATCATGTATCAAAAAATTAATTTTACACCTTATCCCGTTAAAAAAATAATAATAATGCTAGAGACACATAAAAATACTCAATTTTGTGTCACAACTTGCCATGTGGCAAGTTGTGATATATGATAGAAATTCCACAAGTATAAGTGTTTGTGGGGTATAAGGTGTGGGGAATAAGAGCCGGGGTTCAAGTCTCCAGAATGGAGATTCACATCCATAAACACTTAGATTAAACTATAGAAGAATTTCTATCATGTATCAAAAAATTAATTTTACACCTTATCCCATTAAAAATAAAAAAATAATGCTAGAGACACATAAAAATACTCAATTTTGTGTCACAACTTGCCACGTGGCAAGTTGTGAGTGGTTGAAGTGTGTCTCCACATGGCCCATCATCATACATCCACCAATCACTACTCACAATGTGGCAAGTTGTGGTACAAAATTGATTATTTTTATGTATCCATAGCATTACTCTAAAAAAAAAAAAAATTACACTTTGTCTACTCCTATAAATTATTCTTGAAAAAAAAAAGTCTACTCCTATAGTTAATTGTTATTTTATTTTTCAGTACGACCGTTCTTTCTAAAATGTGAGGAATTGTGGGTTTTAGTTAACTTAGTTAGTAAAGTCTCTGATAGTTGAATAAGAGATATAGGATTCAATCCCCGCCTACACCAAAAACCGATTAATATCTTGGTCTGATGATAAAGAATTATTATCAGGAACGGACACCGTAAGTTGAAATTCTCTATAAAAAAATGTGAGGAATTATTTTTCCAATTGATATTTGTTAATCAAGTGATTATCTACTAGTATTTTTAATCACATTTTCTAGTGAGTCGCAAGATTAAATATAACACGGTTGAAGAAAATCTTGTCCACCATATAATTTAATAATACTAAACTCAATAAGACATATAGTATACTGCAATTAGTGTAATATAAAGTGGAATATTGAGTGTGAGATAGAGGATTTTTGTTCAATATATAGATACAAATATTGATGTGAGGAGAAGATTAAGAAATTCTATGCATTATTCATATTAACTCCCCATAGGATATTGGAATTAACACCAATAAAATTAGAGATACAAAATACTTCATAATTTTTCACTATTATTGAGATGGCATATTATGATATATGCATAAAAAAATTAGTTTAACTTGTATGGGATTTATGAGTGATTATTCAAGTACCAATACTACTCGCAAAGAATCTACTATTGTTGAAGTTAACTTCAGTTGGTAAATATTTTTTGTTGTTAAATATGAGACTTGAGTTTGAATATTGATTACACCAAAACCAATTGGTATGTTAACTTGATAACAAAAAGTAATTATTATAGAAAGCACATCAAAAAATCAAATCTATTGTATTCATAATATATATATATATATATATATATATATATATATATATATATATATATATATATATATATATATATATGTAAGGACTGAATTTGGATTGGATCCAGTATAGGATTGGGTTTTAGCCCAACAAGCCCAAACAATGAATTTGTAGAGCGTGGGTGAAAGAATTACTTCTACTCCAGAAGAAAGACGATAAAAGTTGATGATTAAGATCATTAAACATAAATAAGATGAGAAAATCTACCATCGGCACGGCCTGAGGAGCTTATATTATTATGTCTTGTTGATGAGCAAAGTTACAAGAGTTCACAGTACTATTACAAAGATTTTTTGATTTTTTCCGATCCCCTTTTTTTAGGCCATCTTCCCATGCTATATACTACGATCTTGGTGTCATCTCCACCATACACGTGTAGGTTAGATTCGAGAAATTCCTTCTTGTCCCATCCAACACCTCCCAGAACCATCAGCTAGTAGCTGTAAGGCTGTTTGGCCACTGTTCAGGTATCACCTCTACATTAATGCGGCCAGAGAGTTAGTTGGGAGGTATTTAATGTGGAGGTAGCAGTTTTTGAAGATATTTGTTGCCTCCCTTTACTCATCCCTTGTCCAGCGTCCAACTCCTAGTTGTGATGCAACCTTGAAGATGGTCTAGAACGATAGGACATTCTTACTGACCTCAGATCCTTATTTCCGAGATGACTTTTCTCCTCGGACGTCTGTTGGACTTATCACTTACTATTTTTATTTTTCTTCTTATACCATTCCCATTATAACCTTATTTGACCATCCTTGGATTGGTTAATATTCTCGGATTGGGCCACAGACCCAATTCGTACAGCTTTAATAATACCTCCTGACTAACTGGCCCCCACATATATATATATATATATATATATATATATATATATATATATATATATATATATATATATATCAGTTCATATTGATGGGAAAATATTATTGAATTGGTATTGTTAAGCCTTAATAAAAACTTATTTTTCCTTTTGTTGTGAAAAAAGAAAGTACCTTGGTAGAGTGTGTCATTTTATAATAGCCAAAAAGAGATGTTTGTAATGTTAGCGCCACTTAAACCCGCCTCGCCCTGCATATCAAATGGGGCAGGCACAATGGCTGATTCTTCCCCTCGAAACAAGTTCAAGGGTGGGTATCAAGGGCCCCATCCATACACCAACTTGATTATATTATATATGTTATAGTTTTTTTTTTTTTATAAGGCATATATGTGTGTGTGCGTGCGCGCACGCATGTATTTGTATGTTAGTCTTTATTATTTGAATTTATAATATAAAGTGTTGTATTATTTACTTTAGGTTTTAAGAATTGATTTTTTTTTTTTTTTTTTTTTTAACTACTAGTTTTATGATTGAGTAGTTTTTTTTTGGTTTTTTTTTAATACTTGATCGGTTGAATTATAATGCTTTGAGAATTTGTTGTAATATTAAAACTTTTTTTTTTTTTTATTGTTTCATGACCTAAAATTAATGTAGGATATATTATGTAATCAAATTTTAATAAACATTACAAATATATATATATATATAGAGAGAGAGAGAGAGAGAGAGAGAGAGAGAGAGAGCACTAACTGTTAAAGTAAATAAGGCCAAAAACCCATCCCAAAATGGGAGTAGGTCGAGATTCGAGTGAACATGTCTTGCTGCTATCTCTTCAGCCTCATGCTAGGCTTGGTGACCATATTACCCATCGAGTAATGCTACATGCACAACAAAATTGATAATTTTTTTCATACTTATTGAGTTGGCAAGCTTTCATTTGTTCTCATCTGAGCCCATCATTGACATTACTTTATTACTTATCACTAACAGTTAACTGTATCAACAAATGTCAAATTTTTTGTGTCCCTTGACTTTTTCTATTACCGGCATACACCCTTACACACTTGCAACACCCTTACGAATTTCTCAAATAACTTAAAAATTAACTTTGCACTACTTGTGTGGCATGCTATGATTGGCTAGGGGCTACCAATTAAACAATAATTTGAAAGGAATTGTGACCGGCTCATGCTCATTAACTCATTGAAATTGCAATAAGTCTAGAGATTCAACAACATTCATAACAAATTTTACAATTATCTGAGGTGAAAAAGTTATTAGTGGATAGTAAAGCAATGTTAGTAGTGGGTCCATACGAGTATTGATAATAACCTACAAACTCAGTAGGTGTGAAATTTATTGTGAAAAATGTTGATATAGCATTGTTGTTGTAATTAAATTTAGGGAAAAGTTAATGGATGCCCTAAGAGAATTAGCTTAGGAAGTATTTTTAGAAATTTTTTATGGGAAAAGAAAAAAGTAATTGATTTTTTAATATATTTTTATATTTCCCATATAATTGAAATTAAAACTCTCATAAAATGACCTATTAACAAATGCCCTAAAGGCTTATATTAACCGGACCATTAAAATTATAGAAATCTCAATTGTTTTTACCATCTTTTTATGACTTATCTATACTACTTACTATTTAAGGGGCTTCTAAGTCGTTTCAGTCATTGACTCTAAGTCTTAGATATCTCAAAATATCCCCTCCATGTTTACTTACACATTTTCAATTAAGTGGACAAATTCATAAAATAAAAACTCATAATTTAAAATTCTCCACTAAATCCACATTCTCAACAGTTTATAATCTCCTTATCTTTTATCATTTTTTGAAATTTAAATAAATGCACCCTATTTAGCTCCCCATCTCTTATCTTTTTTTAAATTTACACCGACACACTCTATATTTTTTTCTTTGTTTTTTTACATTCTCTTTTATTTTGAACATAAAAATTTCTAGGCATTTAACAAACTCAAATTCACCACAGGTTTTTAGTGCACAAAAAGAGATGAATGAATAGAAAACTATCATACTAAACTAAACAAAAAAAGAAAAGAAAAAGAAGACACATTACACTTACCAAACGAGTATAATGAGGCTAATTTTATTTATTTATTTTTTAAAGGCCATGCACATAACTCAATCCACGCCAATTTCAAATCAACGGTTGATAGTAGTAGTGTCCATAAAAAAACCATGGACCACAGTAACACAATGGCTTGGTCAACTTATTAATTAATAAGCAATAAATATACAGATAAGATAAGAGAAAAGCAAATCTCACCAAACCCTCAACACATTTATGCCATGCAACATAGGTGCCAAATGGCCATGGCCTTTGGCTTTTACTTCACCACCAAGTTTAATAACACATTTTTTATAGTAACTCATTGAGGTTGTAACTGTAAATGGTGTGTAAATTCTTTCTCTATTATTATTTTTATTTTTTAAATTCAATTGCAAGAAAATTTGTGCAATTGATTTTGTAACTCATTGAGGTTGTAACTGTAAATGGAGTGTAATCTCTTTCTCTATTATTATTTTTATTTTTTAACTTCATTGGTACAAGTTGCACAACTTCATTAGCACAACTAGTAAACTCAACCATTTATGAAAAAGTTTTGGAAAAATGTTTAATATATTACCAATTACTCTACAAAATATTTGTTTAACATGACAATGCATGAGATTACAATCCCACTTCAACAACAAAATAATTTCAAAAAAAAAAAAAAAAATTCTTAATTTTTTATTAAAAAATAATTAAATTTTCTAATCTTAATTTTATTATCTTTTTGATACAAGTAAAATTTTTAATACTTATAGCATTAGTGAAAAAAAATTATGAAATAACAACTTATGTTCTTTAGTTAAAAGTTTTGTAACTTAGTATCATCATATTGCTCTTTTTTTTATGCGAATCATAATTTAAATCCATGTTTCCCGATTGCTATTATTAACAAAAAAAAAAAAATATATATATATATATATATTCTTTAACTTTTTAATATAAAATGCTAAGAATCATGTAACTTTTTTTTTTTTTTAACTAAAAATCTTGTAACTTAATCAATATTTCTAGTGCTTCAAACTAAAACATACTCACCCATAACTATCAAATTATTAATAAAAAAAATTCTAATATAAAACACGACCTATATATAATAAAAAAAAAGAAAGTAAAAAAAGGAATTAAAAGTAAATTAATCAACTAACAAGGACCCACAATAATATCTCTACGTGTAAAAAAACCTTCATGGCTAAGTTGGCAACCTATAAAAGCAAGAACGTACTCCACTCGGTACTCGGCAGTTTTTCTTGCGCTGTGGGCACAGTGCCCGTAACGCTCTCTTCCACTTCCTCTTATATTCTCAAAGATTTCAACCCCAAAGCACACACACAAAGTGTTTGCTCAAATTTCTCAGTGAAACACAAACACACAAAAGTGAGCCAAAATGGGTGTGTCTTTCAAGGTTTCAAAGACAGGTAGGAGATACCGGCCGAAGCAGATTCAGACTGAGAACAACGACAACGACATCGACAAAGACAACGCCTCTGTCACTGAGTCTCATGAGCATAGTGTTAACGAGGTCTATAACTATATATACTAATATATACGCATAGTTATACTCTTTTTTAAATTTTAAAAAAAAAAAAAAACTTTTTTCTTTCTGTTACATTACATGGGTTATTTTTTCAGGTTGTTTTGCGGGGTTTTATGGGAGAGATTTTAGTTTTGTATTTGGTTTAATGGGGGGTTTCAGTTTTTTTTTTTTTTTTTGAATTGGGCTAATACTAGTGATGCTGTCAACTATGGATGTTTCAATGTTTGCATAGTGTAAGTTAAAATGGTTTATTGGGTTTGTTTTTCTTTTCATGTTGATATGGTGCAAATTACATTTGCATGCTATCCTTTTGGGGGGCAATAGGTGATTAATTCCTACCTAAGATGCACGGACATGAGTACGGGTACAATAGGGCGACATGAGCTATTTTTGAAAAATTATAACATGATACAATAAATAAGACACCACTACAACATGGGTCCAACACCCAAATGAAGTGTTCATGAATCTTAGATTGCTGTTGGGACATAGAGTGGAAGATTAGAAAATAATAAATTATGCATTTCTTTGTAGTGCTTTTGTTTTAATTGATTGTGTTGGGGATTAGTTTAAAAGAGTTATTTATTAGCTAGTTCACTCATACGTATCAATTATGTTCCCGTGTATATGATGGGAAATATATGCTCTTTGTTTGTTTTACTATTATCTATGTTTGGCTTGCTTTGTAGAGTGGTTCATCATGTGTTAATTATTAAGATTTAAGTGGTCTTCCTCAAATATACGACTTCTTGTAATTGCTCCTAAGATTTCGAGACCTCAAAATTTTGGGACTAAGACTTTGTTGTTGTAAGAAGTGTTTCAACTATGAATGGTTGATTATTTATTTTGCTTTTGAAAAGGGGAAAGGTTCTTTTTTTTGGGGAGGGGGGGGGGGGGGGTGGTTCAGTGGGCTTATTATTATCTGTGTTGTTTTATTGGATTAAGAGATATGCCAGATTTCTGTTCAACTTGTAACTTTATCTGTTCTGAATTGCTGCTTGCCCAACATTATTTATTGTTAATTAATTATTTCAACATCTTGTACTGAGATATGCCAGATTTCTGTTCAACTTGTTAAACTTGTAACTTGATCTGTTCTGAATTGCTGATTGCACAACATTATATATTGTTAATTAATTATTTCAACATCTTGTACTGGAATACCTTGGACGAAGTTTGTGACATGGTGATATATTTGTACACGATTTATTTACTTGAAATGAATGCATAGCTTAGCTGTTTTGGGTGTAGGGCATTAGCAATATTTCTGGAATAGGAGCCAAGGTTGTTGAGCATTCAAATGTGTTGAGCAACTCTGCACCAGACACAGTTTCAGATGGTAATGAAAACCACTTTTATTATGTATTAATGATGTGCTGCGAAGCCCTACATGTTTGAAAGTTTGCGTTTGTGTAGATCTTGAAGTGTCCTTTTCACTGAATTTATTTCCAAATGGATTTTCTATTGGAAAAGCTACTGAGGTCAGCAACCGTTACATTATATAATTTCAAAAGTTATTTTATTTATCTATAGAACGATAAGGTCATATATTGCTTCCAATGACTATTAGCATGATCTCTAATTATGTTGCAGTTTTTCAATGATGAACCAAAGCAATGGCATCCCTATGATAGGGCATCAGAGACACTTTTCTCTGTAAGTTTGTTCATTGTAATTTAAATTTGAGTTCTATATGCTACTTGGGTCTCCCTACCTGTTAGCTTACGCTTCTAGATTGGATGCTTTAACAAATAGTGATCATATTGCAACTAGTCATAGAGATCTTGCCTATATGCACATTAGTGTAATATAAATATAAGCATGTGCAAATTCTTGATGGTATGTGCAGCATGAAGTGTTTGTGTCTAATGAATGTATCCAGTCAATTAGTTCTTTGATCAATGATGATCATTGGGAAATAATGAGCAAAATAATCTTTGGTTCAGTTGTTGTATCCCCCTGAAACTCTCTTCTTTCCCTTATGTGTCTTGTGTCTATTTATTTACTCATGGGGCCTATGCTGGCAACAAGATAAAGAGGCAACACAATTCTCTGCGGTTTGAAGTAAAATATTCGCACACAAGCATCGCCAATTGTTCAATTCTTTCAATAATTGTATGATTAAGTACCTTTCTTATACTTAATAGTTAATACATGTATACTCATACGTTCCTGGGTTTTTGTGCTTCCATTCCCTTCTCATATTTTCAACTACAAAATGTCCCGTTCTAACTTACAGGCTTGTTTTCTTTATGTCATTTTACTTTTGCCACTGGCTGTGCTGAAGTTTCTCCGAGCATGCCTCAATTTTTTTATAAGGAAATTTATTTTAAGGTCTAAACCTTTGGAATCTTATCCATCAGTGGACTTGAACTGGCACCATGGTTTTCTTAAATGCAAATACTTTTGAAGTTTTTTAGGAGTGCATTACCAAAAGAACAATGTTTTTCTAAAGCCTAACCTTTTGTCACAGGAAGAGCAAGGAAAAATTTATTTTAATTTAGTCTTATTTGATATGGTTATTGAGGGGTGGATTTACCTTTTCTAGCTGCTTCTTTTTCCATGCATAGAATTCATTGGAAATCTACATCTTCAGCTAGTCAATCTTGCTTGTGAAGTCCGTCTAGTATTATTTTGTCTCTTGCTTTCTAAGAAGTGGAAAAATGATTGCCAAAGATAAATTGGAAAAGAACATTTGAAAGATAGGAAGGTCAATTGATGGTAAAGCTATTCATCTTTAATGGAATTGTCCCATCTTCTCTTCTAGCATGTTAGCAAACTTTCTCATCCCAAATTTTCATGTTAGGCCATAAATTAATTTATAAACATTTGGTATTCCAAAGATGTATTGAAATTGGAAATTTGAATACTAGAATGGAAGATGCTAAGTGTTTGATATGCATTCAGCTAACATTTTCCTATGCATTTAATAGTTTTATTATTAGTTATCTTTACAACATTTTCCCAGTTTGAGAAGTGAGCTGTAGATTACTGATGGTCTGTTTTTCTAATCTGTTATCTTTCTCCATGCTTGTTATTCATTTTAGGCAATTGAATATGGTCGGCTACCTGGAGATCTTTTTGATGATATACCCTGCAAATATGTCAACGGGGCACTTCTATGTGAGGTGAGGCAAAACTATATAAAAGTTTGGTACATATTCCTTCTTAGAATAGAAGTTTTTTAGTGATTCACTTATTGATATTCTTGTATATATTGTTGATTGCGGTAAAGTTTACTTCAGCAGCTTTATCTGTGGGAGAAAGAGAGAGAATAATAGACAATAAAATTGTCTCTTATTAACTGCATCAATGATTACTTCATGTATACTTACTTGAATTCTTCTTTCTTAAATAAAATTCTTTATTACTTGTGAAAGAAATTAACTGCATGAATTTCTTAAGAAATTTATTCTTTAGTAATTAGTAGATGATTAGTCTCAAATGCTACTTCATTATCTGGCCTAAAAAAAGTTTCCACTTCATCCTAACAATGAATATTGATTGGTACAACACTGAATGATTTTTTAAATTCTGTGCATGACCTATTACAGATTGAAAATTGATTTGTTTTGTTTAATATATGATGTGAATCGGCTCATTTTGCATGGAATATTGATTGCACTGAAGCGATATCTATTCTTTTGAGATATGAAAAATCCTCAAATATTTTATGCCATAGTGGATGGTTGTAGTTTATGATTTTAATCTAACAATCTATATCAATCACTAGACATGGTTCCTTTTCAGATTCGAGATTATCGTAATTTATTGACCCAGAAAGGAGGTACTGCTGCTTCAATGGAGAACTCTCCAATTGTTCATAAAGTGCTCCTACGTATGTGTATGGAACAGGTGGTCAAGGATATCTCCTTGATTTCAGAGGATTCTTGGACCTATGAAGATCTATTGGTGAATAAGCTTTTCTAATGAGCATTAGTTCAATTCTTGGTTTCCTCTTCAGCATATTAAGCTGATCTTTTATACAGTCGGTCATTCTTTTTTTCAGAAAATCGAGTCCCGTATTCTTAAGTCTTTGCAACCTGATCTACACCTGAACCCAAAGCCATTGCAGGACAGATATTACGGTGAATCCCTGACAAAGAAGGTAGTAGTTTTGGCAATATCTTGTATGTTTTGGAGGAGTTTCAAATTTATGAGTCTTATTACAAGTCTATAACCTAAAGTTATCACATACAGTTTATTTTTTGTGATTATGACAAACAATTACAGAACTATATGTTTAAACTTCTGAGTTATGTATTAGGGACTGATTTCAGATTGCCAACATCTATTTCTCCTTTTCTGCATTAAGAATAGATGACCTAGGAGTTGGCACCTAGGCTGCTTGGAGTTAGCATCAGCAGAGAAATTCCTAGGAGTCAACACCAAACCATTGGAAAAATTACCAAAGATTTATTAACTAAACAAAACTGAAACTTGGGTTCTTTAAAGGAGTTCCAAACTTATTTTCCTAGTAGGAATAGAAAATAACTTTACTTCTTTTGCAAGAAAATAAATTAAACTCCTAAACCAAATAGGAAAAGAAAATAACCAATCACATAAAATAAAATCCTTATTATTAGGAGATTGGGCTTAGGTCTTTAGGCCCAATTAATAATAGGCTCCATCCATTAGACCACAGGTTAGGCTGTTTTCCTTTTGCATAAAGGGAGGCTCATATCTTGTGTCTGCATCATATGTGATTTTGGTTTATTGCCAACAGTGAGTAATCCTCAACTCAATTTGAAATTGTGATTCCAATGGAGATATTAATAAAATCCTTTTCAGCATGCATGATTAAATATCCATGAAAATGTTGGTTTCTGGCAGCTCAATTTGGGAATTGCATGGAACTGGAAAAGGGGAAAGGTGAGTGATACAATAGCGACTGATACAACATTCAGCAATCCATATCATGCTGCCCAAATTTCAGGTAGTTCTGCTGTCCAGAATTCTAGCTCTCAATCTGGCATAGCAAATCAAGATCGAGAAGTTACATGTTTACAGCGTAAGATTTTGAACTCTAATCTTAATCCACAAGAAAGAAATGTTGTGGTAGAGACTACATCACAATCCAATCCTTCGATAGCAAACAATCGATTAACAGATGGTTGTAACAAATCTGGTTTGACGGCTCTGACCACATCGAATATTGTCAGCGTACCAAAACAACATTTTAGTAACCGTAGAAGTGATCTGACAAAATCCCTGTTAATGGCTCCTGGTGAGAATGCTAGATGTGAAACAAGAGCACTTCAAGAACACATCCTTAAGAAACCCAAGCAAGAGCCTGTAGAGTTTTGCCAAAAGCAGCTTCCTGGAAATCAGCCTGAAAGCATTCTCACACCTGAACTACAGTCGAAGAACAATCTGTTACATCAGAAAAATGTGGCTGAAAAACTTAGAGGTGAAAATTTTCAGGACGAATCAATTTCGCTGTTAACAAACAGTGGTATTCATAGGCTGCTTGCTGGAATGCCCACTTTTTCAGTGAAACAAGAGCCTGCGGAAACTAGTTTCTGTGGTTCAGATGTTAGGAAGATAACTGATAACTTTGTGATGGATAGAAGAATTAGTCAATATATTCTTCAGCAATCAGAACAACAACAACCATCGCCATGTTTAAGAGCCAATGCCCAGGCCCTGCCTAACTACTCATTGTGTAATCAAGTTGCTCAGGTTAATGAAAGTCTGAGAAATGAAAGTGCCACTCACAAGAGAAAAGCTTTGCAGAATCCACAGGCTACAACTGTTTTGAAAAGGGCAACTATAAGTTCTCAACACAATGATTATCTGGCAAAAAAAGTATCAGTACCTGCAAAGCAGAAAACAAAAATTTTTCAGTCTACAGGCTTGAATATAAAAGTAGTTGATTCTTCTGCTAGCATGAGAAATTCGAATGCAGCCAATGGAAGCAACCTTCCAGTTGGAAATGTTCCTTTACTTAAGCCTTCACAAACTGAAGTCAACCCTGTTCTTGAGAGATTCTTGAAGATTGAAGGGGTGACTCGACGGTATGGTCATAATTATTGTTGGATCAAGATTTTCTCCATTTGCTCTGAAATGAAGAGGGTTCATGTCTGGGTAAAAATCTTGATGCAGGATTTTAATGCATAATATGGATGAAGATGGTGTGGCATGGTAATGTGGCATGAGGGGTGACATGCCACAAGGCCAGCTAAGCCCAAGAGCTGAATTTCACGTGCTACTAACTGATTTTCACTCCAATTTTGAAATAGTACAACAAACTTGGCACATGTAAAATAATCTACAAAAGCTATATGGCACATGTGAAATTCAGCCTTTAGACTCAGCTGGCCTTGTGCCAGACCACCCCTTTACCACATCACCATGCGCCATATCGTCATTATCCATGTATGTATTAGACTCCTGCATCACCTCTCCACTTCAAAATCAAACCGAGAGGATCCTTTTTCATTATTCTTACATTTGATGTACTGCATATTCTTATCATTTGTGATCTTACTGGGTTATGATGCATGACATTGCACTTTGTTTAGGTATGAACTGAACAACATGAAGAGCAAATTAAACCAGTTTCTGCAAAGAAACTCGGTTTTATGTACAACTTCTCCAATTGCTTCGCAGTTCTTATGTTCTGAGGGGAACAGAAAGTCAAAGGATGCTGCTATAGATGAAGTTCCTATGTCTATGGACAGGAGACCTAATGTCTGTAAGACTAGAACCATGAAATTTGTACGTCAATGTCATGTCTATCAAGGTAAGAAAGTGCTTCTGTTTTCATTTCTTTTCTTTTCTTTTAGCTTTTCTCTTATCGGGTCTTATGATCTTTCTCTTGCTGAGTAATTTGTAGGAAATGAGATCCATATGGTTGAAAGCAAGGATCAGATCACACTGGTCATATCAGAAAAACTTAGAGAGGGAATATTGGAAGCAAGTCTTCGTTATGGAAATGAAGAAGAGATTAATTCTTTTGTTATCCCTCTCGCTTTTTCTAGCACTGTGAGTTCACCAATTACCATAACTGAAAAAGTTTCTTTTTCTGATAAATGTTTGTTTGATAATTCTTTGGATTTGATAACAACTCTAAACCTTTTCCATCAAGTACATGGAATCTATATGATTTTCTAATATCAATAATTTTACTGATGTTTAACAGGTATTGTGAATATAACTAATGTGCTGTTTTCTATTTTCTCTATTTAGATGAATATGCTGAATTGTGCTGACTTCAGTTGTTTATATATTCTCAAATCAGAAATTATATCAAATCATTTCAATTCTTTTTTTGTCAATTCAGAATCAATCATTTTAACATATTTTTCTCTCACATCTGTCTTCCATGCTACAATATAATGTTTAAATATTTGTTTGTTACGATGTTCAATGATGCTTGAATAACAACTTTTTGTACAATTGACTGATGTTTCCCCCCTCTTCTGAGTGTGGTTGAACTCACAGCCACACCGTCCACCCCATAAAAGGTGCCATTTAAGTTAGAGCACATTAGCATATGAAGTTTGATATTGGTATGTGATATTGATATAATTAAAGTTTATTGAATCTATCTACCTATGCTTGTGATGGATTTGATGTTAGGAAAATTGTAAATCTAGGGTTTAGAGTTGTAGAAAAGGGTTTAGGGCTTAAAATTGACTAGAGCTCGATAAGATCACCTTTGACCATAGAAAAGCAAAAAAGAAAAGAAAAGAAATGCTCTAATTAACAAACTTGGACACTTATTATTGGGCATTGCCTTAATCTCAGGCTTTCAAAGGGTTTTGTCTAATTACACAATGGTTGCACCATAATTTATTCATTGTATGAATAAATTATGTATATCTAGTCAGCCTATGTTCTGTTATATAAATTGTTATCCTGCATCTGAGGAAAATGGAAGGGGGTGGGGGGAGGGGGTGCGTGGTGAGTATTTTCATTTTAGAATCATACTGCTGTATGATTTGTTGCAGAAGGTCTCAATTATCTTTTAGTGCAGCATACACATTAGTATTGTAGGACTTTTTCTGGTAGTTAAATCTGTCACAAACTTAACACAGCTTACTATCTGAATTATTTGATTAAATTGATCATTCTGATATTTTGGTGTTTGCTTGGCAGCCTTCAGCGAACCTTTTTGCTTCTCAGTTCAGCTCATTGGTAGGCTAATTGCACTTGTTATTTTATGTGAAAGATCTTTTTGATTCTTATACAGAACTATTTATTTTTCCTATTTTATTCTATAGATGGGAGATGAAGGATACCACATAGCTCTCAATCGTGTAGAGCCTATTTCTCTTGACACTGATGTTGACTCTAGCAGTCCTCAGTCAATTGTCATAGCTAATGCTACTCCAGCAACTGGAACAGTTGGACTTCCTTCCCCAACTTTGATTTCTGGGATATCATCCTCCATGCTCAATCCAATGCCTTCCAGCTTCTCAGCCAGTAATGCCATGCCATTACAATCACCAGACATTTTCTCTAGATATCACTTGCTTTCCCCTGGAAACATATTCTCTAATCATCCAGCAGCAGATATGGCAATGCTGAGGACAGCAGAAGGCCAAGGGAGAACCTTGTTCAGTGGAGTTCCAAGTCAGAGAATTACTAGTGGAATGACAATGGACAAATTGAATCTTCCAGGCATGGCAAGTAACTTGAACAACCAGCGGCAGATGCACCTACAATTACCAGAACAACTACATATGCTGCAGCAGCTAGAGGAAATGAAATCACTTCTCCAACCTCCTGCAGTGGCTAGTTTAGCTGGGAATGCGGGTGTGCCTTTTACCATGCAAGAATATGATCTACAGCCTCAAATGAGCCCACAGCAACTAAGCCCCAGCTTGGAATTAATTTGGAAGTTAGTAACCGAGGTTGGACCATTGGACACATTGACCTGAAGGTAGTAGCAATAGATAGGCTCTTATTACAAGATGACATTCTGGGTTGATCAGGTGGTGTAATTAGCCAGGGGAGATATATATAGCAAATACCAAGGTTAGGGATATGTATAGTCATTTTGTTTCAAAAGAAAAATGTCTGCTTCTCTTGCTAATTTTGTGTAAATTGGCAGGGGTTATCCATAGTTAAAAGCCTTTTCTTTTGTATGTGAAGCACTTGTGTTAATAACTTAATATCAGTTTAGCGCTTTTATATGGTTTGAGTAGGGAGCTGACTTAATCAAAGGCAAAAGGCCCCTGATTAATAGTGTCAGTGATCTACTTCCATCCCTTTCAAGTTTCAACTACAACTTTAGGCTGGTAAGATATTTGAATGTGTTTAGAAAATGTCTTAACAACCCAAGCATTAGCCTCAAACCAATTTGAGCCTCACAACAGGAGAATGTTATTGGTGTCATTAATATTTTCAATCTAGACTGTAAATCTTAAAGTTTAGGTGATTCAGTTAGTCTATCTAGCATGTATTATATTAGTGATTTAATATTGAATTTCACTTAAAAGTTAAAATAGGATGGTTTAGGGATAAAGGTCACACTATCCTATTATCTGTAGAAATCTCAAAATTTGGTGGTTTCTCCTTGCTGATGCGGTTATGCTCCAAAAATTTGAGGGGGAAAAGGGAAGAAAAATCATATTGTAGTAACTTTCACAAATATAAAGAGTTCATTAGACTTGGATTAGTGGCCCGATAAGGCAGTATGCACTCTGAGATCAATTTACTTAGATCTCATATTTTAGCCTCTTATTAGGCTTGTTTAAGGGGAAATTATATAATATTCAGAGAGTTAATGATGTACTTTCTTTTCTTACAGAATAATGGAAAATTATTGTGTACTTTCGGAGTACCATAAATGCGTACTCCTTCCTCTCACATAAATGGTGGGTTCTACTAATTAAATTCATGGTGGGACCCACCATTCATGTGAGAGGAGGGAGTACGCATTTATGGTACTCCGGGAGTACCTAATAATTTTCCCATAATAATGAGTTTCTCTAATTAAACAGTTAAATTGACTTTGTATAAAATTTCTTGTTTAGGTCATTTTTAAGTATTAGCATATTTAGTTACTCTCGAAATATAAAGAGTAAGAGTTTATTTATTGGTTCAAATTTAATTTTCATTAACTTAAAAGTGTATATGGATGTCCAAAAAAAAAAGGTGTATATGAGAATGACATCACATTATTTAAAGTTATTTTTCACTAAATAAATAGTGGGAATGTATTAATATACTCACTTTTTTCAACATGAAATTAATCATTTTTCATTTAGAAATAAATTTTTATCTACTCTGTTTAGCATAAAATGGAAAGAATGTTTGATTCCTTGTGCTTGGGTTTAAGACATCCCTTCACATTCTGGTAAGTTTTCAAGATTACCAACATGATTGGTGGCCTAGTGGCTAGGCCTTGGGCTAACAAGACTTCGCTATGTAGAGTCTTTTGGGTTTGAGTCACCATTTTCCCACTAATGATATATTGGTGTTCCTTATAATTTACCAAAAGAATGTCATGGTTTAGGAGTGGTTAGGGGCGATTATGATTATGCTCAAGTAGGGAAGTTACATTGATTGCTCCTTGTAACCATTTTTTTTAACCCAAAAAAAAAAAGTTTTCAAGACTTATTGGAAAATTATAGAATACTTTAGGAATACAAGAAATGCTTAATTTTTCTTTTTACATAATAGTAAGTTTTACTAATTAATATGAGACAAGTTTGATTCTAAACATGTTTGAAGTTATCTTGCTCTAAGTTATTATGTAGTTGACTCTCAAAAAAAAAGTTATTATGTAGTTCTTCTAAAAAAAAAGTTACTATGTAGGAATCGAAGAGATCATCTATGTATAGTTTTAGTTATATAACTTTTTAAATAGTCATTTAACTTATTTAAAACAAAGGAAATTTGAAATAAAGTCACATTTTTAATTATATTAGGTGAAAAAGTATTAGCTTATAAATAAGGCCCGGATTAGTAGGTATTCTTAGCACATTTATTAAGTTAATTTTAGGAAACTTCTACTATTACTTTTATGGAAAATAGGATTATAAAAAATTATTAAAAAATCAATTATTTTTTAATAATTCTTGCATGTTAATCACATGTTTGTTGGGATACTGCTAAAAAAAAAAACTAAATAATCACATGTTTGTTGGGATACTACTTATTGCTGAAAACTGAAAACACTATAGTGAAATAATTTTTAAATATATGAATAGTACTGTGAAACTCAATTTTAAAGATTTTTTTGGCTGAATTTTGTATTTATAGGTTCTGTAAACAATATACGAGACCCATTAATTTTCAGTAAAACGTAAAAACTCGCGTTTTTAGGCTGCGTTTGGTTCGTGTAAAAGCATTTCCGGAAAATAGATATTTTCCGGAAATGCTATTTTCCGGAAAAGAAAATATTTTCATGTGTTTGGTTGCATTTTAAAAAAATTTTCGGAAAATATTTTCTGATGTTTGGTTGTGTTCTTGAAAATACCATAGAAAATACATTTTCTACTTGTTGCTCACATTTTCTCACATTTTCTCGATTACCAAACGAATACATTCCTCAAATCACAAACAAAGCCCAGAAAAAATCATCAAATCCGGACAAACGAAGGCGAGGTCGCAATCTCGATCGGCGCGATCGGCGAGATCGCGATCTCAATCGGCGAGATCGCGATCTCGATCGGCGCGATCGCGATCTCGATCGGCGCGATCGCGATCGGCGAGATCGCGATCTCGATCGGCGCGATCGCGATCGGCGGTATCGCGATCGACGCCGATCGGCGCGGTGTCTGGATCGGTCTCTCTCTCTCTCGCTGCGAACGATCTCTCTCTCTCGCTGCGTTTGGTCGTGTGTTTCAGGTGTTTTGGCTGAGTGTGTTTCTCCTTTTCATTTGTGTTTTCTGTTTTTTTTCTCCCTCTCTCTGCGTTTTGCAAGCCACGGAAATGAATTGAAGTGAAAATGAAGGCAAAAATTCATTTCCGTGGTCAAGGCTTCAAATTTCGGTCAACAGGAAATCAATTTCCGGAAAATAATATTTTCCGTGACAGCCAAACGCAGAATTTTCCGGAAATTGATTTCCGAAATTGGTTTGAAGTCGATTCAAACGCACCCAGAAACGCACACTGTTACACTGAGAGAATATTTCATAATTATTCTTTTATTTAAAAAGAAAAATATAGAGATTAGGACAGTGCCCTACCACGTCATCTCCGGCCCCACTTCAAGACTTAGCTGACTAGGCCCCACCTCCAGATCTCAAAACAAAGTCCACTCCCAAAAAAATTAAAAACGCCAAATCCAACTGGCACATCCCAAATCTTTCACTCCCCTTCTCAACTCTCATCTTCTTCCTCTCAATCCCCCAAAACCCTAATTCCAATCTCTCTCTCTCTCTTTTCAATGGAAGCTTCCGTGGACCGAAGAAAGCAGCCCCAAGCTCTGACCGCCGGAAACGGAAACGCAAACGGCGTCGCATCGGCGGCGGAGGAGGAGGAGGAGGGGGAGTTGGAGGAGGAGGAGGAGGAGAAGCTGAGGCTGAGACTACGAGCGAACGAGAATCACAGGCCGGAGAGCTACGAGGACTTGCAAATGCAACTGGAGTTTAGCCCTCTGCTCTTCAGCTCGCTCGAGCAGTACTTGCCTTTCAACATGCTCCACGTCTCGCGCGAACTCAAGCTCCAGTACATGCGCCATATTCTCCTCCGTTACTCTCCCGAAGGCGAACGCGCTCGTGTAAGTGTGTAACACTTTCTTCTTGTTGTTGTTGTTGTTGTTTGGTTGCTAAGAAAATTAAGGAAACGAAGAGAAAGTGAGAAGTTTTGAAAATCAAATGTTTTTGTTCTTTTGTTATCATCACACATGAAAATAATACGCACTTTATCTAGAAAAAAGAAACGTGAAAGTGTCACACTTTCTTCTTCTTTTTCTTCAATTTTTAATTATTTTCAAAAAATCTGCTTTGCTTTTTGTTTGGTTGCTAAGAAAATGTAGGAAACGTAGAGAAAGTGAAGAACTTTAAACGCAAATGTTTTGTTCTTTGTGTTATCACACATGAAAGTGGTATGCACTTATAAAAACGAAAAAAAGACACGTAAAAATGGAAAATGTGTTGGTTTTGATTGTTACTATTTTGGATTAATTTTTAGTTTCAATTTTTTGTTTCGATATTGGATTGTGTTGTAAAGGTAGTTGAAGAATTCAGAATTAATTCATTTCTGTAGAGCTGTTATTACTTTGCTAGGTTGAGAAATTAGGGATATTTGTTTGGAAATTTTTGTCCAGTGCAAGCAATCTTTCTTCATTTGTTGGGTTATCCTTATTTTCATGTTTAGTGTTGACTCATAGACTCATTGTTTTTCTTTTTCTTTATTTTCCGCCCGCAAATTTCTTTGAGAATTTTGTCTTGCATCACTATGGTTATTTAATTTTATATGCCGCCTTCATACATAAAGTTTTCCCAGCTTGTTGTCATTCAACATTTCAAGGTACTTTCCCTTGTCCCTCCTCAATCCTCATATGGATAAAATTTGTGTGTCAGCAGTTAGAAAGTTTAAATAATTAAATTCACCATTTTTGAACCGCTTAAGCTTTTGGAATTAGTGGTAATTTATCATGTTATCAGATCAGATGGTTCTGAGTTTGAGCATGTCTCCAATCTACCTCCCAATTACATCAACAACAAAGTCTTAGATCCAAAAATTTCGGGTCGGCTATGGATCCTTACCAGTTTAGTTAGGGTCAGCCGTATCTATTATTTTCCTCCATTGTTATCAATCTACTT
Organism: Quercus tomentella; assembly: GCA_028535165.1. Taxonomy (NCBI): domain Eukaryota; kingdom Viridiplantae; phylum Streptophyta; class Magnoliopsida; order Fagales; family Fagaceae; genus Quercus; species Quercus tomentella. The sequence continues at coordinate 3,976,331 of JAPQVY010000133.1, forward strand.
TCCATTTAAAAAAAAAAAAAATTAAAATCTAATGTGTTGGCCCCATTTATTAAGGGGGAATTGGGGTGCCACATGTGAAAGGGAGTGTTAGCATAATGGTCAAATTATTAAGGGTCTGTTTGGGAATAGCTTATTTAACTGAAACTGAAAACTTTTTGCTAAAAGTGTGTTAAAGTGTGCTTGTACCTTGAAAACAAATTTGAAAATGCGGGAAAAAGTGAGGTTTTGAAAAGCTGTACATAAAGCTAAAAAAAAACTAAAAGCTAAAAGCTGAGCTTATAAGCTCATGCCAAACACACTCTAAATTCGTCTTTTCCTAACAACTCAATTTTCTGGGACAAGTATCATTGGCAACATTTTTTTTTCCCTGATTTTTACTATTCTTTGTTCATTGGACAAACTATTGTTCATAGTTTCCCGTGTTTTATGTAACAGGTTAAAAGGCATAAAGAATACAGGCAGAAGATAATATTAAACTATCAGGTGTGTTTTGTGGTGACTTTTGCTTGGGGTATCTCCTCAAAACTAGTGCAATAATATTGTGTATTTACTTTTTGTGGGATAAATCTATTAAATCATGATTAGACCCTTTGTGGGTGTCATAGAGGAAATGTGAATTGCATTTTGTTGATGCTTATATTTTCAATTGTTTGGAGTTTATTTTTTGCTTATGGCATAAATGATAATCATCCTCATAACTTACAGCCCGCCCCCCCGGGGGGGCAGCCCCCTGTTTTCTCTCTCTCAATTTTTTTTTTTTTTTGCAGCCTCTCCATAGGGAGCTATATACTATGCATGAGGCAAACTTCTTTGTCCCCTCATTTCTTAAAGCAATCGCTGAAAATTCAGAGGAGAGTTTTAGAAGTATAATGGTTGAGCCCTCTCCGGGAATTTATACATTTGAAATGCTTCAGCCACACTTCTGTGAATTGTTGTTATCTGAGGTATCATCAGCCTTTCTTCATGTCTTCTGCATGAAAGATTTGGATTTTTTTCTTTCATATAGTTTTTTTATTTAATGTTTTCTTATCAGGTTCTGATTGCTTAGGTGGAAAATTTTGAAAGATGGGTCCATGAGAAAAAATTCAGAATCATGCGACCTAACACAATGAACAGATATGGTGCTGTTCTTGATGACTTTGGATTTGAAACCATGCTTGAAAAGTTAATGGAGGGCTTTATATGTCCTATATCCAGAGGTATATATTTCTATCCGTCATGAGATTCTTCCTGGAAACTTAGACATAGGATAGATGGATTGGCATTATGGTTTAGACTCATCTTTTTGTGGTTTGTATTTGTAGTTTTCTTTCCAGAAGTTGGTGGATCCACTCTGGATTCTCATCATGGTTTTGTTGTTGAATACGGAGTGAATAGAGATGTCGAGCTTGGTAGGTTCTTACCTTAACCTTCTTTATTTTTCTTACCGGTTTTTGTCAATTAAAATATTGTCCAACTTATTGCATGCACATCTTCTGTGATATGATCTGAAAAACTGTTACTATTAGTTCCATTCTCAAACCTGTTTAACCCATTTCTACTTCTATCTCTTAGCATTCCAATATGCAAGGTTTTATTGCTGTCCAGCATTTGGCCAATAATACCCGTTGGTTGGTGTTCACTATGTGCATGCTCCCCATCTCACTTAAACCTCCCTATATCTCATGTTCAATTAACCGTTGTTATCTAGCTGGGGGGGGGGGGGGGGGGGGGGGCATATACCTGTATTCCATCCTACATTATAATGAAGAGACTAATTTATACCGAGTCTAACTCTTGAAGCCATTTTGAGAGTTCTTGATTGATCCCAAGTTGATCAAAAGATTAATTTTGCTTCTGGAACATCTAACTCCTCTTTCTTTTATATCTGACTTCATATAACTATCCCTCATTTTCTCCCACAGTTTTACTTTTAAGGTTTAGCACCATTAGATTTGCCTTCTCTCTCAATTTTTTAGTTTGCTGCATTTCTTATGACTGATACAAATTGTAAATTTATGGTTACTTGTAATGAATTTTTTTCCTTTATTAATTTCTTCTATTTCTTGGTATTTGTGCCTCACTTTCTGAAACTCTGGTTATTTGGTTAGTAGCTTCATAAGATTTTATGAAATTTGGGCTGCTTAATTTTATGTAGGTTTCCATGTGGATGACTCGGAAGTCACATTGAATGTTTGCTTGGGTAAGCAATTTTCTGGTGGAACTTTGTTCTTCCGTGGTGTTAGATGTGATGAACATGTACACTCAGAGTCCCAACCAGAGGTATAGTAACCTTAATATCGTTTCTTTGAGTCCAACGACGTCTGGAAGCAGTGCTTATCATTGATTCACTAACCAACCGCTCATATTCCAAAACTTGCATATTCTTTCTAAAATCATATTTAATCATTATAAAATTCATAAGAAAGTTTCTGAGTTTCAAAACAGGCCCATTAAATTCCAAAAAAGAAAAGAAAAGATCCATTAAAGGTCATTGATGCTTCTAGTCCTTTTTTATTTATTTATTTTTTACCTGCACTTCAGGGCTAATAGTTTACTGTGGCAGGCATTAATGTGACTCACTAGCTGGTCCTTTACTACTCTTTATTCTATTCTAAATTAGGAGATGAAGAGGAAAACAAACTAATAATTGATGAACAGTGAAATTTCCTGTTTCTTTCCATTATTAATTATGCCCAACGTGGAAACTTTTGTTATATTTCTTAATCTGGATATTTTGTTAGTTATTTCAGGTTATCATTTCTTATTTTTCGTAGTCTTACTTGTTGCTTTCCCCCTAAATGGTAATTCGTAGGAAATCATAGATTACTCCCATGTTCCTGGGCGTGCTGTTCTTCATCGTGGTCGCCATCGGCATGGTGCTAGAGCCACAACATCTGGGCAGAGGGTCAACTTACTTTTGTGGTGTAGAAGGTACCTTTTCCTCTGTGTTTACTTCCTTAAAAATTTGCAAGAAGCCTAGTCCAAGGTGTGATATCAGCATCACTTTGCTCCCCCATATGAAAAGAATACCACTTCAAATACTACTTTCCAATTTGTTCATGGTCTGAATATTAGCATTAGCTGGGGAAATAGAATATAAGAAGATTTTGAATTTAATATTTTGGGGACACTAACATTACAGTTATATTTAAAATATTTGGTAAGAAAGAAAGGACTATATCAGAAATCTCAGTATATTAAATTTGGAAGTGTCGATTGAGGGTGTTGCTACACTACTGTAATTGTATCATATTTTTCTGCTGCTGCTCTGATTTTTCTTTCTTTGTATAGTAATTATGTTTTGGGACAGGAGGCGGATCCTTATTTCTTTATTTATTTTTTATAAGTAATAAAAATATATTATTAAAAGAAGAAAAAGTGTCACCTGAGTATGCAGGGCGTATACATCAGGGACAAAGTACAAATCAAGAGCATAAAGTACAAAAATCCAAAAGCCCATGAACAGAAAATAAATCATGAACTGAAATGAAAGAATGACATCCTAACACTGCAACCCAATCCAGAAGAGCTTGAAAAAGAAAAGTTTGAAATCTGAAACTGTTTTCTCCAAGTTCTCAAAATGCCGGTTATTCCAGGAGAGGAGGCTGATCCTTGAACAACTGGATTTCTTTCTTTTCTGTTACTTTTCTGAATGAACTGTCTCTGCATTCTGATATGAATCGTCTCTCTATTTTTTTTTTAATACATTCTAACACACCATGAACCTGGAGTCTACTAAACTTTATTGGCTATTTGGAGCCTTATGTCCTTACATAATTGGTTCATGACACCACTGCTAGTTTTTGCAAAATCAATTTCTTCTCCAAACAACTTATTTGCTTATAATAACATAGTTTTTGCTTGTCAGTGGTTTATGTTTGCTTGTATGATTTACTTTTATGTTTTTATCTTCATTAAACTGGGTACTGATTCTGATTTTTTCATATTTAGCAGTACTTGTATAATGTTTTGATATCTTGTGTATACATGCTTTAACTCTTGTGGAAGCAAAATGAAATGAATTTCTCACTCATTATCTAATGCAAGGTTGTTGTTTCTTCTTATTCTTCGTTTAATTATTATTTAATAATGGAGACTAACATCAATTTGTATAATGATGAATGTTTCTACTTTTTGCAATATGCATTTCTTGGCCGGTCATTGTGTAGTGTAATAGTAACTGCGAGTTGCAATAATATGTTTGTCAAGAAGGAAAGTATGAGAACCTTCTTGTTTGATGCATGGATTTCTACTTTTTCAATATGCATTTCTTTGCTGGTCATTGTTTAGTGTTAACATGCAAGTTGCAATAGTCCATCGAGAAGGAAAAGTAAGAGAACCTTGACATTGAAATACTATCATTTAAGTGTACCAGAACAATTAGATTTGTGAAGCTTTTCTATGTATCCTTACGGGGAATGTCCATGTTATGTTGGGTTTTTAATATGCTCCATTGGCCCGATTTTCCAAGCAGAGTCATAAGTTAATGCAATGATTGCAGTTTATCATGTAGTGCTGTTTACTAATTTGGTCAATTTGTATGCACGATCTTTACTGTAGTTCGGTCTTCAGAGAGCTGAAAAAATACCAGAAAGATTTCTCTAAATGGTGTGGAGAGTGTCAACGTGAGAAGAAAGAAAGGCAGCGTCTGGCAGTTGGTGCAACCAAACTGGTATGGTACATCTGATATATATGGAAAAAGGTTATTAGGAGGATCTAATTATATACCATTTATTGATTGATCTCGTTGGTTTTGATTCGTAGGAATTATTCAAGAGGTTACAGAAACCCACTTCATGAGCTATTTTACATGCAAGTCATACTTCTGAAGTTGTAAATTTGCAGAATCTCATCCTCATCAACACTTGGTTATACATATATTTTGCATTATTGCATAGGCTTTTGTTGGTAATACATTAGGGGTAATTGGTGTATTTCTGCGCCTTGGTAATTGGTAGCATGGAAAATCTACTTTCCTTAGCCCTTTGTTGATAACATGAGGGTAGCTTAATTGCAATGTCTCATTACCAGCCAACAATGAAATATATCAAATCATAGTCGATGTACTGCAAGTACATCGTGCTAGTATTTTCTAGTTACTAGTAACAGTAAAATGTGCTCTCAGCTTTAATGATAGTAATTCCTTCTGCAAAATATGGTAGTGGTAGTAACTGCAATGGTGTCCCATCTCTGGACAGTTTTTTTTCTTAGATTCCTACAAAAAGAGAAAAAATAAATTGAATAAAGCAACAGAACGATGTGGTAATTTGAGAAAACACTCTGATGGGCTTCTAATGTCCTTTTTGATGATAGAAGGTCCAAAACAAGGTTGAAGACTTGAAGCCAACAAGCAACAGTGTGGGTTTACCTCCAGTCCAAATTTGCGTATGAGACCCCTATTGGTCCAAATAAGTGAACCTTTGCTAACCCCAACTTGGGGTGTGCATCCAACTCGCCAATCTAACTCAATTATATGTTGCCTCGGATTGGTTTTTGTGAGTTGTTTAGTTGGGTTGGGTTAAAAATTTTATTTTGAGTCCTGGTTGTGTTCGTTTGATAGTCTTTTTCAACTTATACGATCCAAACTCAACTAACCAAATATATTAGTTTATATTTTATTACTCTTATTATAATTTTTTAGATTAATTTATTTTGGTATTATAAAAATTGGTTTTGACAAATATGGAATTGCATTATAATTTAGGCATATTATATTATTATGTTGTAATGATTTATTAAAAAAATAATTAAATAGCAGATGAAAGTAATGTTTTGTAAGACATGTAAGCACAACCAACCGATCGACCCACATGGGTTGGTTTTGACATATACGATGGGTTGGGTTGGAAAATTCTCAATCCAATAATAAGTCAACTGTAAATTTTACTCCACACTGGTAAAACAACAAATAAACAGAAAGTGTTAACGGAAAAGATATACTGGCAATGCACCTATGTTACATGTTTATATTTTTGCTAAAATGACTGAAATCAAATCTTAGAAGATCCAGAGATTTGGCTCTTCCGATGGTCTCTTTCTCTTCAATATTGAGGGCCTACTAGAGTACTAACTCATATCCACAAAGTTTAGGGATGTGATTCGTAGGGTTCTCGTTCGATGTATTTATTATATTACTAGACGACTGAAAATTTGTTTAATTTTGAGGAAAAAGAGAATAATTGTTAAACAAATGCCACTATATCCCTATTATCAACTCACTTCAGCACCCATATCCAATCGTATTTTCTACACTCTACATAACAAATGGCTAAGGATAGGCATCCTATGACATATTAAACTAAAAAACAATAAGATATGCATCAAATTGCTCCCAAGAAATTGTATTATTTCAGCTTAATTCTTTACAAACCCACTACTCTAAGTTCAGTTTTCAAGTTATTTTTTATTTTGTAAAATTTAAATAAAAATTTTAAAAATATTTTATCACTCTCTGTGAGGGAGAACACAACCTTTTGAAATCAAGACAGAAAAGCTAGAAAACTTTATTAAGGTTCAGTAATTTGAATACCTTTATAGTATTTTCAGTAATTTGTAAAACCATATGGAGGTGAAAAGTAAAAGTTACCCATATTATCATATTTTGCAGAGTCCTTATTACAAAATTGGAAGGTGTGGAATGCATGAACCTGTCAAATGTCCTTTTGGAGTCTTCTTGTACCTTCCTATCAAGAAAAGTTTTAGCAGAGCCAAAACCATACAAATATAGACCTATCATCAATCGTAGTCTCTACCTTTCTCTGTTTGTCCACGTGAACATGATCGACCGTATCGATAGCAACGACCCAGACAGAAGAAAATCACCATCGAGCAAATTTGTAGGCATGTACGTAGCAACATAAACCATGTCCTGATGTGACCAAATGTAATACCTAACATCACTAAGAATGGCTTTTGTGCTAGATTTTTTTTCGAAGTTACAGGTAACTGACCAAGAGTTGTAGGCATATCTTATTGTAAATTGATGGTAGTGGTAAATCGATGAAGGGACCAACGTGGGGGGTGTGGTGTGGTAATAGCTAGGAGTGCTCATATCACTTTACATGATACTTGACAGGAGTTGAGTGGTTCGAACAATAATGCTCTAAAGAATGTGTTGTGGGTGCCCACAACGATAGTCTTATCAAGACTCTAGTTGTATACTTGTATATGTGATATTACCCTTACCGTCATATGACGTGGGTCAATGAGTTCACATTAAAGACTTTTTTTTTTTAAGCAAAAAAAAAAAAAAAAAAAAAAGATTCAATGCAAAGGTGCAATTTTCCCTGGAATGAAATTGCTGGTGTCCATTTTGTTGAAAATTTTAGGGATAGTTATTAGTGTGTTCGTATAAATCTAAGTTAGGCTTTAGTTACTCTCATTTAGTACCAACTTGGTTTTTTTTCCTGAAGTTTTGAGGGTTTTCTTTAACTTCAGACAATTAGATTTATTTATTGGATATATGATTTTTCCTTCTAATAGTGTGTGATTTTATGCAACTATATAATTTACACACTATGAGAGACATGGTGTATATTTCGATACATTTAGATTCTGGTTATGAGATATCTATTTAGATTCAATGAGTCAATAGACTATAGATGTTTAATTACGTCTAATATTGTGGCTAGTTATTTAATGGTGACACTTTTGAGGTTCCTTTGAAAGTATGAACTACTTGTAATGATGCTCTTAATTTATTCATTAATGTTTATTGTTCTCTCTTCTGAGGCTACCCAAATACAACGAATGGGCATGCTTTTCCATTAGTTTTATCTATACCTAATTATTAATTAAAGAATCTTCTAGGCTGAATTCACTTATTATATGTACCAAGAGACTTTCTTAATTATACTTTAGACTCTTCAAATCGATTATAGTACCATTTCCTAACATAATTTTTTATTACACGATTGTGTTTCTTCTAATTCAATCTACTCTGAGGTGATCTTTTAAATTAATCCCTTTTTATATATATAATTATATGTCATTGTCATTATTATCATCATCATTCAAATTCTATCTCGACCCTTCTAAGATCTCTAGCAATTTTTAATATGTATTATGGGGGTACTCATAGAAAGCACTAGCTATATGAAAATCAGTGGTAACAAATCAGAATGAAGAACGCATTGAATTTGTTGAGAGAGATAGAGAAAGAAGGCCCATTTGAAAACAATTTCTTTGGACATTCTCATCTTTCTATAATGGGGACGAGTTTGCCATTTTCAGCATTTGTGTAATTTTATAATCTCCTTTGCTTATCTTTCAAAAGACTTACCTATATAGTCCAAGTTTCTAGAGCCTTGTCAAGCAAAAAAGAATTAATAAAAAATGTTCTTAGGGTGTGGTTGTTACACCTAAGTAGGATTTTGTATTTTTTTAATGTGATTAGGAGTGATCTTAAAATGATTATTATATCCAAGAGAGTACAGATTGGCAAAACTAAACGCGTTGCTATCCGTGTCTGCGTTTCCTTGGGTGGGTCTCGTGCACTGTTCACGGGACCCACAAGTACCTCTTTCAACAAATATAACTTCCAACCTAGGTCTCACGATACTATTCACACATTTAAAAATTATTTTGCTATAGTGTTTTAAGTTTTTAGTGATAACAACTGAAAACTGAAAACACTGTAACAAAATAATTTTTAAATGTGTGAATAGTGCCGTGGGACCAATTTTTAATGAAAGTTTTGGTGAAAAAAGAGGTTTGTGGGTTCCGTGAACAGTATACGGGACCCACTAGAAAAGACGGAAACACGCTTCAAAAAAAAAAAAAAAGCCAAAATGTGAAATGCAAACGTAGAACTCAGTATCCAAACAGATACACAGTCTTATAAACTGTTTAAAAAGTTGCAATGCGATTTTAAAAAATAAAATAAAAATAAAAGTCCTCGTTTGAGCTTCTATTTTAACTTTCTTAACGTGTGGTACGGTCTTATACAATAAATTAAAATTAACATGTAAATTTATAAAAAAAAAAAACATCTTATATAACTTAATAAATAATAATTGTAATTATAATTATAATTTTATATAAGATAGAATAATAAAAAAGAATAGATGTACATAGTTTATGAAGGACCATAACTAACCCCAAAGCTTTGGCCGGATTTTTTGTTGTTGTTGATCCATGTTTCTAATTTAATGGTAGCTAGTATTAGCTAGCTAGGTGAGAAATGTGAGTCCTAAACCGTACGTAAGGATAACATAAAAGTGAGAGAGATTGATCATTTACATGATTGGAACCCTGTACCTAGAACTTAAAAAGCTTTGAACTTTTAGGTTAACCTAGTGTTGCGACGTGTAATCAAGACTGAATACGAAGACTTTCCTAACTATTAATTAAAGCTCACAGTAAGTGGTGTTAGAAATCTATTAACTATATAAAAACCGGCTACGTCGCTACAGTGCTTTGGTACTGTATACTCAGTGAGTTTGCACTGTAGCGGTAACAATGTTTTGGTTTCGTGAGTTTTTTTTTTTTTTTTTTTTTTTTTTTTTTTTTTTTTTTCTTTATATACAGTAGGCACGGGAACTACCGTCCCTAAAGTTTGTTTTTTTTTTTTTTTTATATATTTATAATATTTATGTAAGTTGGTATATATATTGTTATACTGACGCAACAAATTTCACAATATTTTCACAATTATTGACTGGCACTATAGCTACAGTGCCTAAAGTTTTTTTTTTTTTTTCAATAATCGGTTTGTGTTTTTTTTTCTTTTAAATATTTATGTAAGCTGGTATATATATTGTTATACTGACACAACAAATTTCACAATATTTTCACGATTATTGATATGTCAATTTCTTACAAGTCGAAATAAAATAATAAAATATGAGACTGTGACCAACCACAACTAAAAATAAATGTTTTGAGAAAATGTTACAACACTTATTATGCAGTGCTTTTGCTTTATTCAACTGGCACTATAGTTACAGTGCCTAAATTTTTTTTTTTTTTCCAGTAATCGGTTTATGTTTATTTTTTCCTTTTAAATATTTATGTAAGCTGGTATATATATTGTTATACTAACAAAATAAATTTCACAGTATTTTCACAATTATTGACGTGTCAATTTCTTACAAGTCGCAATAAAATAATAAAATATGAGACTGTGACCAACCACAACTAAAAATAAATGTTTTGAGAATATGTTACAACACTTATTGTGCAGTGCTTTTGGTTTATTCAACTGACACGGTAGATACAGTGTCTAAAGTTTTTTTTTTTTTTTTTTTTTCAATAATCGGTTTGCGTTTTTTTTTTTTTTTTTTTTTTTTTAATATTTATGTAAGTTGGTATATATATTGTTATATTGACACAACAAATTTCACAATATTTTCACAATTATTGACATGTCAATTTCTTACAAGTCGAAATAAAATAATAAAATATGAGACTGTGACCAACCACAACTAAAAATAAATGTTTTGAGAAAATGTTACAACACTTATTGTTATCACAATTGTGGAGACCGGCCTAGAATAACAGGCTGGGCCCAGGCCCGTTCGAGGATGCAAACCATCCGAGGAGCCAGCGTGACTCAAGCAATCCTTATTCAGGCCCACTGGGGGCAAAGAAAACATGTCCGAGGAGTAATTTCTCCTCGGATACTGAAAATCCGGAGTAAAGGCATATCCAAGCCACTACAGCCCATCTTCTAAATATGTAAAAAGGAAGGAAACCCGAAATATCTCAGCAAAGGCTGCCACCACCACATTAAATGCATTACAACTACTCCCCTGGCCGCATTAATGTGGAGAAGACCCCTGAACAGTGCTACCTTGGCTACCGCAACTCACAAAGAACTGAGAGAGGTGTCTGATGGGATAGGTGCTCAAGTGGGGGTTTGGATGATCAACAAGTGTGAAACCCAGATGACTGGAGAGGGCCTATATAATATGTAGAAGTCCCCCAAGAGAAGGGGACAAGAAAAAAGAGGAGAATACTATAGCATTAAGAGGAATCCTATTGTACTGATCTGTATCCATTAATCAAGTCTTTAGCTCTATCATTCTTAGGGACTTTCCGGCATAGTGGCGTTTGTTCTTGTTCATGTATTCCCTTAACCCATGCAACAAACTGCTTAAACTTACTTAAACAAAGTTCCTTAACCTATACTCTACAACATTCATTGTGTTGGGATTCTTGGGCCAAGACTTCGAACGACAAGGGTCTGGGCCCCAAAAAATTGTGTCCCTACAACAATATTTTCACAATTGTTGAGATCTCAGTTTTTTATAGATCAAATAAAAAAATGCTAAGTCTAAAACATTTTAACATTAATTTCTACAGTGCCTAAAGTTTTTTTTTATTATTTATTTATTTTTTCCAGTTATCGGTTTGTGTTTTTTTTTTTTTTTTTTTTTTTTTTTCCCTTTTAAATATTTATGTAAGCTGGCATATCTATTAACTATATAAAAGGAGCCAAAGGCTCATGAATAGTGTTTTATTGGTTTATTCAATTAGTGAGGTACACTTTTTGTTTTCTTTTCTTTTCTTTTTTTTTTTTTTTCTTCAAGTATGCCGGTTGGTTTGAGCTTTGTTTTTGTTTTTGTTTTTTGTTTTTTTAAGATCTTTATATGTTTACTTTGTACTTGCAATGCAAGTTTACATTATTTACATTGTAATTAAGTACAATGTATACATAGAGATATTGTGAAAATGTTGTGACACATGTGTCAATTCCTTATGGGTCAAAATAAATTAAAATAAAATAATAAAATATCATACCGAGATTTAGCACAACTAAAAATGTCGTAACATATTGTTGTTATTACAATATATTCACAACTAATGAGGTGTAAGTTATAGGTCAAAATAAAATAATAAAATATTGAACTGGGATCTGTCATGGTCTTATACGAATGAGATTAACTTTTTATGACATAATTATCAAAATTCTTAAAATTAATGTCTCTTTTGATTAATGTAAATCTCTATGTATTTTAAAAATCAAATGATTTATATCTTTATTTTGTGATACAAATAAAATTTAGAATGGATCCTAATCACTACTTTTTTTTTTCCATGGCTAGCACGTGCCTTGCACGTGCTGCCCTAAGCCTAACTAGTGATAGTAAGAAGGCTCAAAAAGATAATAAAAATAAAAGACTCAAAAAGATTTGACACTAATTGTTGTGCTAGATTGATAATGGTAAGTAAAAAAATAATGTTAATGATGGACTTATATAAGAGCTAATTAATATAATTATAAGCTTGCCAATTCGACTGTTGTAAAAAATGTTTTTACTTTTTTTGGAGTAACTCTAATGCCACACACTTTACTATACCATTTTTTACAATTATCTTATATAGTAGATTATGATTGTATGTCACATTTTTATATGAACTCACTACTTTTTTTTTTTTTTTTTAACTATTCACAATTTGTTACATTAGAGTTACGACGAAGTTGTGGCATAATAAGATATGATTTTAGATTTTTTTTTTCAAATTTTTTATTTTATTTTATTTAGCATTGCTTCATGTTGAAAGGTGGTAAGTACGATTCTTGAATTAGGGAACGTGATGGCAAGTACGATTCTTGACGAAGTGTGGTGCTCGTGGTAGGGTCATGCACAAAGAATAGAATTCTTGAATTTACATGTGAAACGAGTGGTGTTAAGTTTCACATTGCAAGGACAATGTGAAAGTGGAATATTTTTGTAGAAGCTTGTACCAAAAACTTGAAGGATATTTTCTTGTTGAAGTATATTGCTACCTAAGAACTCTTTCAAAATGTTTCTCCCTAACAGTTACCAAGTAAGAAATTAGGTGGTTTGGAACTTAATTTTATGTGAATTTTGGAATCAGTATTTCTTCTTTGGCTTAAATGCAACTTACAACTAATAAGTTTAAGGTTATCTCTATGTCAATTACTCAATTTTTTAAAACTTACAATTTACACAATTTACTATTACAAAGATGTTGATGTGTTCATTGCGTATGAAGTCAATAGTTCACACCAATTAAGGGGGTGAGTGGGAAAGCCTATTGTCAACCACAAGTTTGGCACTACAAAAAAACACATTACTGTGTTAATTTCTCCCAATTGAATTATGACCAAGTATTCTAATTATGACAATGGTGATAAGGATGATAGGGTAACCGATGAAACAACATTCCAAATAGAGTTCAAAAAATCATTACGTTAAGCTGTCATATTCCATACAAAGCTGTCAAAACCATGCATAGCAAAGGTGGCAAGTGAGGAGGACCCCCACCTCAATGGAAAAAATTGGCAAGTGAATGAAGTTGAAGGAAAGAGCTTGTGAGTTGTGTCCAGTACTGAATACGTTAAAATGCGAACACATATCTAGTTTTAAATAAGTATCTGTATCTTAACATGTTAAGTGCATTAATGCACTGGACACAAGCTGTGTTCGAAATTGAAAACTTCGAAAATTGAAAACTTATAATTGCTAAATAAGAACAAGTTGTGAATAGTTTCATATAGAAGATTTTTTTTAAAGCCAAAAGTATATTTGGTCGGTGGATCCGGGATCTTCTTGGACGGTTGAGATCGCATGATGCTAAAGCTTGTCAATCTCAACTCTAAGCCTATGATTAATTTTGTATTTATTTAATTTTATTTTGTGGTCCTAAGTAATTATTAGTATTAACCCGGTAATTGTGAATATTAATGAGCTGAGATCGCGGAAAATCTCTCTATCCCAGAGTTGGTCCCTGGTCTTTATTAATTGTCTAATCCTCCACCGCCCAACCCGGTTTAATTATCTCACTTGTTTATTTAATCACCTGCATGTTGGAAATCTTGGTGACAATTTCTTTTTGCCACCCCTCCCTTTCTAAATGGGACACTTTTCCTTGGATTAGGTGTACTTTCCTTGTATTACCATCTCACTAAGATTAATATTACAATCATTTAAGCAAAGGTTGAAAAAATAAAAAAAAATAAAAAAATCAGTGAACTATTTTTTTCGAAATTTAAGGGATAATTGTTAAAAGAAAAAGATTGGCTTTGAAGCTATTATGTGGTAATTGAAGAGACTATCTGTGTATAAGTTTAGTCACATGAATTTTTTAATAAGTTATGTAATTTGTTTTAATAATACATATAGATAGTCTTATAATTTGTCATGTAATAAGTAGGAAAAGATAGCTTGATACGGGTTTGGAGTCAAATTTTTAACTTATACTTTTTGGTGTTTCCAACAAAGACATTATGGTTTCAACTTTCAAATTCCTTCTCCTTAACTATTTAATATTTTAAAAACATTTAGAAATAATTATTCTTTGTCCACTTGCAATATGAGACAATTACACATTACTTATCCATGGTATGAAGGATACATGTGGTTCAATCCTCTAACTGCCATTACACATCACCCTTAAAAAAAGGGTAAAAATATATTTTCTCTCTCTCCCTTTTATATATATATATATATATATATATATATTTATATATATTCCCCTTTCCATTGTTTTCACAATCTGGTCGCACCCATTACCAATCTTTATAAGTGGACATTAAAGATTCAAATTTAACATGTCTATCAAAATAATATTTTCTGATTCCCATAATTTTTTTTTTTCTCTTAGGTTAAAAAACTTTTATTTGCTTAATATATATATATATATATATATATATATATATTTAGTGATTTTAGCAGATATGACTAGAATGACTAAGAATTTTGAGATGAATGTTGTGAAGATGAGGATGAGAACATATCTGGCAAAGCAATACTAGTAGTACAAGCTATGTTTATTAGAAAGTGCATGCATTTAGAAAACAGTCAAAACACCCCCTCACTGCCCACAATCAAACCAAGCCCTTTCACAAAATTTCAAACACAAAGCAATCATGCATCTAATCAACATTGGAGTGCTCAAATCAATGTCTAATCTACACATTAAATTTTATTTTTCTTCTCACTATCATATGGTACGCAAAATTGTAAATTATACATGTTGAAGTATTTTTTATTCACTACCACCCCCAAGGCAGCATCTTAATCAACAAAGAACAGTTGCTTAAACTTGAAAGGATATTCGTATAAAACCAAGTGGTTTACTAAACAAATAGGTGGAAAGAAAAACATTGAGAAGCTCATTATTAAGAAGCAAGATATCTATTTTTAGTGCAAGTGGATCCCTCAAGCCCCTCTTTGTGGGTTCACCCGATATTAGAGCTTCTTAATTCAGTGAATTTATGGGACTATTGGGTAGATGGTACTCTTTTGATTGAGATAGGTGCTTGTATGAGTTGAAAATTATAATTTTAGTTTGGGGGAGATAGATCAAATAGGATAAGATTGGACAAGAGTGTAGTAAGCAAAATACTGATGTAATTTCGTACAAGTTAAGAATTTGACCAAAAAGAAGCCTTCCAAAGATTCACCAATGAAAAATCTTGTGTCTCATAAACTCTTTAAAGTAGAAGAATAATTATATGAAAAGAGCAGAAGATATAAACTACGGAAACAAATAAATTACGCATTCTCCCTATAATTTAAGATGTTAAGAAAATATGTATTTAATTGTTTAACCATTATTCTAGTAAAAACAATTAATGTATTTTGCATTTATTCTAATATGCACAACATATTAGGCCGTGGGAGGCTGGGAGCGTCACATTCCTTATCACTTAAGTTTATGCATACTTTTCTGTTCATGAGAGAGAGAGAGAGAGAGAGAGAGAGTTAAAAAAAAAGTACAATAATGAACAAAAAAGCCTATATATGAATGATGGATCAACTTTTTATAATATGAAATTGGCCTTTGCATCGATTCTTACAATGCTGAAACTAGAATTTGAGGTCTCTATCCTTCCACGCTTCTCTTATTAATTAGTCATAACTGTAATTTCAGCACATGTTTCTCGTAACATTCCTCATAAAAGCCTAGCTTCACGTCTGCCTCCATTGAACATTGCATGTGATATGTGGGGTTTGTGTAAAATAAAAGAGAATCCTTGCAGGAGAATTCTGATCAAAATCAATGATAATAATCACAACTCTGATCAGTTAACATCAGTGATAATAACGTGACCATTTTCTGATGCCATGCTAAGATTCTTTACAATTCTCTCTCTCTCTCTCTCTCTCAAAAAGTTCACTTGAATTCAGGTATCTTTCAATGTGAATTTGCAAGCTCAATTAATATAATTGTGCAGGTTTTAAGTAACAAAAAAAAGTAATGCATTTCGATTTGCTAAGATTCAATTATTTTCTTTTCATTTCTTCTACATTTATGTGTTGTGTGTAAAAGCGAGAGAGAGGTTTCTCGTAATTTGTTTAGATGTCTTTTTGTTAATTTTTTGCTTTTGTGTTATGCAAAACTTGCATACACTGGAGCATCAAAAGAGCAAATATTATCTACTAAGTTTGATGTGGAATTTGCACGAGGTTTCAATAATATGGGCCTAAGAATAAAGAAAATTAAACCATTATATCTTTATTGTAGACTTGAAGGAAAATAACTAATCATCTTTGAGTAAATTAGTAACTCCTGGCGTTTTCAAAGAAAACGTTTAGGATTCGACCTCTTTTCCCAACTTAATCAATGTTAAAAAAAAATGAAAGAAAATATATATATTTTTTCCAATGAACATATTTCACTAAACAGAAAGGACAACTTAAAATTTAAACAAAGCAAACTTTTCTCACATTAAGCATTCCCTTTTTTGTTTTTTACTTTGAGCCCAATTTTGTATGAAACTTGAAAAAGGCATCCACGCCAAGTGATGAATGGATTGGGTTAACAATCTAAATTGAAAGACGCAAGCTTTATCCTTATCTAATCTCAAGTGGTTTAGATAAACAAAAAGATTCTTCCCTCCGCTTGATCTTTTCGGACAAGTTTACACTAGTTTAGCTTCATTGACCCAAATTCATGTGATCGGCACTATTTTAAATCAATTTTCAATGTGTCTTCTGAGGAAGCGCCAATCCATTTTAATTTTAAGACAACAAAATTTCTTTAATTTAATTTTAAGAACTAGAGGCAATATCATCATTTGTAGTGTGTGTTTGGATGGGTTTATTTTCATTAACTTATTCTATTGAGCTATTTATTATAAAGGATAATGCTATTTTTTTTTTTATAAAAAAAAGCTATACATTCTCTTTTAGGAGAAAATAAGCTCAACCAAACAAGCATTTGTATCTTTACAAAAGCACATAAGACTCATAACTGATAATATGAAATGGATTAAAAAAAAAAAAAAAAAAAAATCTAACCCACCCATAAAAAAATCAAGGAAATTTCGAAATTTCCTCAAATTAAGGGTATGTTTGGATGGAGTAAAATGAGTAGGAGAAAAAAAGAGGATAAAGGAAGAGATAGACATAAATGAATCAAAAATAAATATATATTTTTTTCTATTCTAATGCGTTTAAGAGTTTATTAAAAAAAAAAAAAGGAAGTTAAAAGAAATAACTATATACTTTTTCTATCATGCTCAATATATTTTGTATTTTAGGTAAATGAGTTAAAAAAACTATAAATTCCTCTTCAATTAATTAGTAGAATGGACCGTTCTTCCATTTCACTATCTAATTATCGAATAAGTTATACAATATCATTTTTTATTAGATGGAAGGGAGGAAAAGGAAAGGACGTGAAAAATTGCTTCCCTTGTAGTGTTTGGTTGTCTAGAGGAAAATAGAGGGATAAGAAACTAAATTGTGGTTCTTGCATGATGTTGGTGTGTCATACATGTCATACTCATTTAGCACATGTTAATATCCTTAATTGTAGTTAATCGAAGAAAATTAACTGCCATTTATGTTAGTCTAATCAAGAAATTATTCTAAATCAACTTTGGTTCTTATTTATAGTCTATTTAAGGTTTACTGAAAAAACAAGTTAAAATAATAAAAATGTAGCCACTAAGGTCTTGCGTTGTGGATGAAGGCCATTAGACCAAACAATGTAAACCTTTGCTTCCACTCTCTCTATGTATTTTATTTTAACACATAATAAAGAAAAAGTTATATTTTTATCTTCTATTTCCCTTCATTTTGCCTTCTCTTTCCAATTACTATCTAAAGGAAGAGACTTTATATTTCCTTTCCATCCACCTTCTTCTCTTTTTTCTCTCATTTTTGTCTTAGCAAACATAACCTAAGTTGAATGGCCGGAACCTCACACATAAAGTCTAATTTGATTTGATGTGTGTTAGTTGAGTATTAATAGTCTGTTTGAATACCGTTTATTGCTGAAAATTGAAAATATTGTAGCAAAATAATTTTTAAAGTGTGAATAGTGTCGTGGGACCTAGTTTTAAAGAAAAATTTACTGAAATTCGTATTTGTGGGTCCCGTGAACAGTGCGCGGGACCCACAGAAAAAACGTAGACGCGCGTCTGCTTTCCTTTTCAGTGCAATCCAAACCCATCCTAAATTTCATTTGTATTAGAATCTACTCTATTCATTTTTAAATGAATAACACTATTATTAACAATTAAATATTCACAATAAAATAATCATTATTTACTTTAGTACATTGTTGAAGAGTGCTCTAACAGCACATGCTAACAATATTAATGTTTGTACTTTTTCAATAAAAAAAAATACACTTGTTAATGATTCATTCGTTTGCACGGAAATGTTAAAGGTGGTCCCTTAAAAAATAATAAATAAATTTTGTTGCGTACTATTTTCTTAACATCTATATACAAATTAATTAAAAAAAATTCATGGCGGTTGAGACGACATATTGAGTAGTAAAAACAAAACTAATGTTGATAGAATAAAAATCATCTATCTCATTTTAAGCGTGCGTTTGGATTGGGCGTTTTGCCCAATTCGTGTGTTCAACATTTTTTTAGTAAGTCCCATAGGTACTGTTCATGTACCACCAAACTCAGCAAAACACAAATTTCTAGGTAAATTTGGGTCCTATAATATTATTCACATATTTAAAAATTATTTTGCTACAGCGTTTTCAGTAATAAGTTTTTAGTTTTCAACAAATAAGCGGTATCCAAACACACTATAAGTATTTTATTTTATATTTTACCAATTGTAGCATGCTACACGTTTTTTATTTTATTTTCCATAGGAAGTAATCAAAAAGATATTTGTTATTGTTGTTTAAACAACAGTTTAGTATTTAAATAATATTATACATATTTTTACACACTTTTTCACCCACACATATTTTTTATAAATATAAACATTACTAGTACATAATTACCAAGTCAACCTCTTTACATTGAAATGAAGAGGAAAGTGGTGGCAAGTTACAAACTTATCACAACCAACAAACAAAGTCTGCCTTGGTGCTTACCCCATCTCTCTTTCCATATCCTCTCACTTTAACTCCTCTCTCTTTAATTTAACCACTTTCCCTCTCTCTCTCTCTCTCATTCGTTTTTATATCCCAACACAGCACAACACAACACTTCATCTCCCCTTCATATCCTCACCCCCCACACTCTCTCTTTCTCTCAACTTCTTCAAAACCAATAGAACCAAAGCTGAAACAAAAAGCGTAGGAATATAGTAATAAAAAAGAGAAGAGATATGGGGTTACAGAGCCAGCTAAACGACGTGTCATCGGACTCGATCCCACTACTGTTTGTGGCTCTCATCGCCAACTCTATCAGCTGCCTCCGCTCCTTCCTATTGGGCCTCCTCCAATCCATGGGCCTAACCCGATTCAACCACCAACACCACCACCACAACGTCGACGAAGCCTTCTTGGGCTCAGTCGGGTCGGGTCTCGCCGGCCTTATTGTCCTAGCCGATCAACTCAACCTCAACCGTGCCCTTTCCTACCAGTACTGCTCCGTACAACAACAAGAAGAACAAGAAGAAGGTGAAGATGAAGATGAGGCAGCTGGGTCTGGGTCGGGGTCGGAAATGGGTCGGGTGGTCCGACCCGAGTGCGTGGTGTGCCTTAGCAGTTTCAGAGATGGGGACCAAGTTCGAAAGCTGGATTGCTGTCACGTGTTCCATAAGGATTGCTTCGATGGCTGGCTCGACCACCTTAACTTTAATTGTCCTCTGTGTCGGTCCCCGCTTGTTTCTGATCAGCGCGTCCCACTCGCTTCCCGGCGCGTCGGTGGGGACCTCCTCGCTTGGTTCTCTTGGCGGTGAAGTGAACCCCCTCATCAATATTATTGTTGAGACGGTGCTTTAGTTTTTTTTTTGGGGTTAAAAATTTTACATTTTTAACTTTTTATTATTTTGGGCGGTTGGTGACAGTTTTGACCGGTGGGAATTTTTATTTTATTTTTTTGGGTTCTTGTTTTTTTCTTTTTTCTTTTGAAGAGCTCTTAGGTGGGGTTCTTTTTCACTGCTGTAAATTTTCCACGTTTTTAGTGATTATAATAATGAAAGTGATGGTGGTGGTGGTTGTTGTTCTCTTCTTGGCTGTGTATTCATACTTTTTCTACAATTGGAATATATGGTTCCTGTTTTCTTTAGTGATAAGAAAGAAGGCAATTCTTTTCAAAAAAAGAAAGAAGGCAATTCTTTAATGGTATTTTGATATTTGGTACACTACGGATGTGTTTGGATGTCGCCTATTTTGTTGAAATTAAAAACTTATTATTGAAAATACTATAGATAAAAGTAAAAGTTAGTTGAAATAGTACAGTGAGACCTATGAATAGTATCAAAAAGTGATGAGAACAGTAACATAGGACCCACCAAATTTTCAACAAAATGCAAAAATCTTTTTTCCAAAACGCAATCCAAACTCACGCTACATATGGAATCAAATTAGATTTTGAAATTAGATTTTGAATCTCTTTAGGGACATGACCCAAAAACCGAAAAATAAAGAGTCTTGGTGGAAAGAAAAAAAGATCATTTAATCATTTTTTTTTTGTTTTTTTTCAAATTGATGTTGAAAAATTCAAGCCAATTGGTGAATCACATCATATGACAACTTGATTATTGAATTGACTATCCAAATAGTTGGTTTTTGTTTCTCAAAGTGTTTGTGTGGAATGTGGATTAGGATGATAATAATGATAAAATTCATGTTTAATGATTTAACTAATTGATGCTAAAAGCTCAAGTTGGGTTGAAGTAGATGGTTTTGAAAGAAAACAAAATGTTAGGTCTAGTCTATCGACTAATTACTCCAATTATAAGATACCACTTGAAATGATGTGATTCGACTGAGTACTCTAATTATAAGACACCACTTAAAATAATGTGATTCGTCAATTTTGTAATTCATACAATATATATACAGGCTGTATGTAAACTACTTTGATTTAATAAAGGACAAAGTTTGGCTACGACTTCACTCATCAATATATTTTTATTAGATGCGAATTTTTTGACAAAAATTCGTCATTAGATTACATTTTCTTCTTATATCCTTTATGCCTATCATCAATTAAATGTTTAAATTTTAAGTGTTTGTAGTCTAAAATTATATATAAAAAATAAGTTTATGGATCGAACAATAAATAACATCTGATTGATATGAAATTTGACATGTATATTAAGAACATATAAAGAACATGCAATTCAATAGTTAGATTTTCAAAATATATAGCAAAGTTATTTTTTTTTTTTAATTGGAATTGTAGCCATTGGTTGAAGCCATTGGTTGTAGCGAAGCCATCTTTTAATAAATACGATTAATTTTATGTTTGATGAACCAATTAATTGATGTTATTGTGTTAAAATCAACCTAAAAAGGTCTAAGATATTGTTAAATACTTAAGTATGGGAGACCAAGTCAATAAGTAGGATTAACTAGCTTCATCACTAGGCCAACATATGTACATATGTGGTGTGTCCACCACGACTAAGACTAGATTGATGCTAAACTCGTGTTTGATGAATTAAGGCATTGATGCCAACATGCTGAAAATAGAGTGTTAGGTCTAATATATTGTATAATGCATCAATTACTAGGTGCCACCTTGACAAATATTATTCATCAATTTCGTGATTTGTGCAACCTGTGTATATTTTAGGTAAACAACTTTGATTAGATTTATGATTAATAAACTAAAAATTGATGTTAACAAGCTAAAATTATGTCCAAAAAAAAAAAAAAAGTGTTAGGTCAAAGTTAACGTTGAATGCTCCAATCATAAAACGCCACCTTATAATATGAAATTCCCAAATATCATGATGGTGCAAACATGTATATAAGATTGAACTTTCTATATGCATCACACCTCATTTCTTGCTTTAAAACACATCTTAAGGTAGTTTTTTTATTTTTTATTTTTTAATGAAATTATGCAATCATCTCTTCCACTCTACACTCCTAATCTTTGATTTTAGACTAAGACATGATCATTGTCTATCTCATACTAAACAAAGGGTTAGGACTTTGGAGTTCAATCATGATAAGTTCAATAAGCAGAACAAAGGATAATAGTGAAAAGTGAAAACCCAACATGAAAGTAGATCTGAAGAAATGAAACTTCAAAGAAGAAAGAAGATATAAGCCACCATCAAAATATATTGTACAGATCTTGATAGGTAGTCCTAGACCACCAAAATTGGTACCCATACTATTTGGGGAAAATGACAAAGGTGAGAAGGCATGGTGTACAATAGACAATAGTACAAGTAATTTGCAAGTTATTTTAATATTTGAAATTGGTGGTTGAAGGAAGCATATACTAGTAGTACCAAGGCTGGATTTGGACATGACTCGATTACTCTCTTATCAAGTCAATTATCACCATTTGAAGACATCTATAGAGTAATTGCTAAGATTGTGATATGTGAATAATTCATAAATACATGGGCCCAATCACTGGACCTTATGAAAAAGAAGACTATGTATCATTTTCCTCTGTCAGTCAGTCTTGGTACAAATTAAATAGAGGTTGCCACAGTATGGCAGAACGAAGAGAACATTTACATTGAGTAACAAGACAAGTAATGGTGTTCTGAAAATGACTGTTTTAATTGCGTCCAGGATGGGCTGAAACTTCCGGGAAAGGAAATGACCTTTTTCTTTTTGGTTTTGATGGGTTCTTGATTAAAAAAAAGAAAAAAAAAAGGAAAACGATATAAAGCAATGATGATTTATTTTTACCATCAGGTCAAAGATCAAAACACAAATGAGTTTTATTTTTATTATAGATGAGGTTTGATCTTAAGTCTCTTATTTTTATTTGAGGGTGGTAAAGTTTACCAATTAAATGAACGATTATCTTGTATCATAAATATTAATCCGCTAATGAAAAATTCTTGCCAAATATAACTATTCAGTCAAATTAAGATGCCTATTTGACTACGGAACACTTTTAGTTCAAGTGGTATTTCTACCTAATTAAGATTTGATGAAAATAAAGCAGTATCTTAATTAATAATGCAAAAAAATCTAATGATTAATCAAAACTAAAATGATTGAATCCATAGAAGGAGCCAAACATGTGATCTGCTTGCTTTAGGGAAAGGGATTCCATTAGGTCGGAGGCCATGACCATGAGATTTTCTTTCTACGCTTTTAGGTAAAAAGCTAGAAAGTCAACAATAATATTGATGTTAACCTTTTTTATTTATTTATTTTATTTATTCTTCTCTTTTTCTCATAAAATGTTAGGAAGTGATTTTTTTTTTTTTTTTTTGGGATAATGTAGATGATTCTAATAAAGAAATCCTTCTCACTTTGTTTTTCTTCACAAAATATAGATTAAAGTTATTTACTAATAATGAATTTGTATTTTTTTTTTTTTGGTAAAAAATGAATTTGTATCTTATCTTTAGGAAAATGTGCTCTCTCTTTTTCTGATTATGATTTGTGGGACATGAATCACAGGATGATTGATGTCGGACTTTATCTCCTCATAGGCCAAACGTTAATTAGTTGGGCCTCTAATACCTAATACTTCTTTTAGGCTTAAGCCCGAAACAGAGTCCATGAATTTGGTATTCAAAGCTATAATTCAAGAATGTAGTCTCGGGCCTTGACTCGATTAAGCCCAAGTATCCGACAAGCCGTGCTGTGTAAATAAAAAAAAAAAAAAAAAAAAAAAAATCTATTTGCTGAAAGGAATCCTACAATTCCAATTTCCAAAATTTGGTTCTATAGATTGAGCTATTTATAAATAAATAAAAATAAAAACTTAAGAGGTGAAACAGATTTTACCCAAATATAATTTTATAAAAAAAAAAAAAAATTGTATTTAAACTAACAATGAAAATAAGCTGACATTTGAAAACAAAGACTTGATTCCTCAAGCTAATGTTCAAGTTCAAGATTAGTCCTTTGCTTTAACAAGAAAATAATATCTATTAGATATATACATCTTCCCTCTTATCTCTCTTATGACTTGAACTGCACTAAATAGTTATTTTTTCGCAATCCATAGTTAAGTAGACTTTAAAGGCAATGATTAATAGCCAAGATCCTTGTAGGTTTGTAGCTCAATTGGCTGACATCTTTTAGTATGTCCATGACATCTAAGGTTCGAATCCTCTCTCTCTCTCTCGGGAGGTGGTAGTCACAACAAATAAAACTAAAAAGTAATTGAACTTTGCTAAAATTAAGGTTCGAATCCTCTCTCTCTCTCTCGGGAGGTGGTAGTCACAACAAATAAAACTAAAAAGTAATTGAACTTTGCTAAAATTAAGGTTCGAATCCTCTCTCTCTCTCTCTAGGGAGGGGGTAGTCACAACAAAATCCTCTCTCTCTTTCGGGAGGTGGTAGTCACAACAAATAAAACTAAAAAGTAATTGAACTTTGCTAAAGTTAAGGTTTGAATCCTCTCTCTCTCTCTCTCTCTCTCTCTCTCTGAGATAGTTAACAAATAAAACTAAAAAGTAATTGAACTTTGCTAAAATAGTGTTTTACAGTAAAGTCCAGCCAGGTCCTAGCCCTCCAATAAGATTACTGACTTCTCCCAGAAATGAAGTCTCTCCGGTGTTGGACCCTGTCAATGATATTCTTAGCCTAGTCAGTAGTCTATAGAGAGATTGAGTCTGTTATTGATTTATGGGCCCGGGCTGCCACTCAGTCAGGCTGTTCCTTTTCTCAAGATGGGCCCTACGCCAATGGAGCAAACCCAGTAGGTTGGTCACTGGACCCTAAGGTCCTTGTTTGGTGGCTTCCCTTTTGATTGGTTCCCAGTGTGGTGAAAAGGGCTCCAGAATTTTATTTTATTTATTTTCTTGACAAGCTATAGAATTTTTATATCTGAATTGTATCTTTGGGCTATGTAACAAAAGGTTTATGATAATATAATTCAATCCACTGAGTGTGACATGAAAATGTCTACCTTTAAGGCGCTGAAACAATTTAGAGCCCAATTACTAATATCCACATTAATTAGAGTGTAATAGTGAGCCACAACCCACAAATCTTTCTTCTGTTTCTCTTCTGCCCAAGGAAAAAGAGGACCTCAAATCTCTTGAATTATGTAAAATCTATTAGTTTAAAAAGCTAGCTTAGGATCAAGTGCGAATTTCTTGCCTTCATGTAATTCTGTTTAAAAGTCCCACGTGAAAAAAAGAGAGTAAAGAAATTAAAATATAACTATATATAACATAACTAGACTCAAGCTCATAATCTTTTTTTTTTTTTTTGGAGAAACAAACACACACACATAAGGGAGAGGGAAATGAGTTTTAACACAAAAACACACTCCAATTCCACTATAAAACCATAGTAACTTGTAAGGGAAGGTAGGACAAGTTATACTACACATAACACACTTTCTTAAATAATGCGGGAGAATTACACTTTCTTAAAAACAAACACACACAGAGGCTCATAATCTTAACTCTTAAGTTTTTAGGTTAAATAGTTATTCATAACTGTTTTATATATATGAAAAGGCATACCATGTTTGTTACAACCTTCTAACAACTACCTTCTTCGATCAGTTTTTTATCATAAGGTGATGATTAAGTATCGTTATAAAATTTAGGAAGGTCATGAGTAATGTCTGGTGCTCATGCTGCTGCTAGTGCCCTTCATGTACTAGAAAAGTAACCTTTTTTTCTGCTTTTTGGAAAAAGGAAAAATGTTCACTTTTAGCTCCGATAGAAATAATGGATCATCATATTGTAAAATTGTAGTTCTCATGCCACCAAAAAAAAAAAAAAACCACCCTCTCCACCCAATTAAATCCCTCACTAATGTGTTCTGAAACCGTTGCTGTAGCAAGTTTAATATATATATATATATATATATATATTAATACCATATGCTTTCTTTTTTGTTTTCCTTATTTGTCAATCATATAAATAAAATTACCAAAACAACAACTAGAGGCACAAGCACAACACAGGAAAGTACCTTACGCTTACAGCACAAAAATAATGATGAAAAATACAAAACTGAATCTTGAAAGTATATATAGAAGCCGACAGCAGTGGCAGTTCTTTAACTTCAATAGTAGGATCCATAATACTCAGGGTCATCAGTCAAAGAAAGTATTTTTATTACAAATGTACTAAGTCAGTCATGTTAATAAACCAATAAGTTCATGTTATATCATACTATTTTATACTCTTTTTGATTCTTAAAAATATGAACTTATAATCTTTTATTAGAGTTGGTCCTACTAACCCCCACATGTTATTTACTTATTAATTTATTATATGAACTGACTTGATATTCTTATAACAAGAGATACTTTTTTAATTGCCTACGGACGATTAGTCATATAAAACGTGTTAAAAATTATATTCCTTTATTGGAATTCAAGTTATACTTTCTCCTTCTTCTTCTTCTTTCTTTTTCTCCTTTTCTGTTCAACCAATTGAAGATTGAAATCAAAAGGGGAACAAGTCCAAAAGTGGAGAAGAGAAAAGAATTAAAGCATCGGATTTTGCTTGCTGCAAAACTTTACCAAATTAGAGTGCACACTTTGCCTCGAGCAAGAGAAAGAGAATAGATCATTGAGACAAGGAAGAAAAAAGGGATACATGAAAAAAGAAAGGAAACTAAAGTCATTCGTTCTATCTTATCTTCATTTCATTTCATGATAAAAAGGAAAATACATGAAAGGTGTAAGCGATGCATGCCCAGCAGCATTACAAACTATTACATTCCTCAAATACTTAAATCCCAAACCCACAATCTAGTCCCAAACCTTAGCAAACAAACAAGCTACTTCGTATGCATCTCTTACATCCCATGTTGTTCCAACCCAAAGAAAAAAAAAAAAGAAAAAAGAAAGAGTAATGGCAAAGACGTAAAAAGCACAATAAACCAAGGTTAAACAAGGCAAAAAAAGAGTAAAAAACACAATTAGACCTAAAGTTAAAAGGTAAATTCGGACCGCTACCCTCAATTCCCCGCGATGCAACAATAACGCTCTCCCAATTCTGCCCTTTTTCAGTCACTCAGGCTAGAAACTCAGGAGAGTGCAATTGCAAAGCTTTTGTTTTTGTTGTTCTTTTGCCATCAGCTTTCACTCATATTTACAAAAGAACCATTTTTTCGCCTTGTTGCCACCGCCACCATCACTTCCTTCGTCGTCACCACCGCCCCAATTCATGAAGCACCGCCATTGGATATTACTCATCTTGATGTCTCTGCTTAGTTTACAAAAAACTAAAACAAAAATGTTTAGAAAAAATGAGCTGAAAAATTGAAGTGCTACAGCTAAGCTGCCTAGATAGCAAGTAAGAGAGGCTCGAAAGAGTGTTTTGAGTATAGGATTGAGGGGACATTATGGGTCGTATATAAAGGCGAGATTGTAGCTTTTTGTGGTTCAACGTGAGTGGATATTTTTTTTAAAACTTTTTTTTTTTAAAACTTTTCTAATTTGGTGTTATATTTAATGTATATTTCTTAAAGTGAGGTTGAAATTCTTGGTCCAAGCTCGATAAGGGCATGTTTGTGGGGAATGCAAATAACTCCACTAACTCGGTTTCCAAGGCTCTTGGAATTTTCATATTATTCTCATGAAGCTCAAAAGGAAAATGGCCATATGGGCACCTATGGGGAAAATTTGCTATAGTGAGAACCCTCTCATTTTAGTCATCATGAGCTCTCCAAATTTTCTATCATACTTGCATGAAAGCTCTAGATGTAAACCAAATCAATGGATAGCAGATTGGACCCATGTCTAAAATTTCAATGCAAAATGTTATGCATACAAGCAATTCACTTAAAATGAAGAGAAATCATTTCAAGGTTAAGATTATATATATTTTTGAATTTTACGGTGTACATAATATTGCGTCATTTTAATTTTAACTGAACCAACACACTTCTAAATTTATAACGCTCAATTTTAATTGGAGAAGATCATTTTCCTTTCCTGTTGTACTCAAATTTTCAATTAAATTATCTTTTTGTAGGGTTCAAGAAGAACAGATGTGGATTAAAAAATGGTGAGTTCATCACTACTATTATGAGAGAGCTCTCATAGTAGAATCGCTCTTGATGGGTTTGGTTTGTCAGTATATGTGAACGTGGCTTTGCATACGGCATGAAAAATAGGGGATAGTGTTTACAAATGATCTCACACGGCGCAAGACAGAAGTGTTCATGGCTAACTTTATAGATTTATTACCTTATTATTGAGTCTTGGAAAGATGTAGTGAATGGTGGGGCATTTATCTAGAATGGTGTGCGTAAAATTTTCAAAGCAGACCATTGGACCAAGTTTCAGCTGACCCTGCCTGTCTATGTGTAATTTCTGCACTATGCATGGATGATTGAACAGCGAAGAATGAACAATTATTACCCAAAAAAGAAGAAAGGGCAATGAATAACAGTTCGTTAAAACGAAAGAAAGTAAAAGGGCAAAACATGCCAAAAACTTCTAATCAGTGGATATTTTATAAATGCTAACCCTGTTTGACTGCTATTTTTAAAAATAGCTTTCAGTTTCTAAAAAAAAAATTGGTAATTAAGTAGCATTTGGTTGGTTATTTTTGTTTTTGTTTGATGAAATTATTATTATTATTTTTCAATTTTTAAAAACAGCTACTAAAATATTATAAAGCAAAAACATTTTCTTGAAAACTTTGGAATTTTTTTTTTTTAATTTTTTTTTCTGTTGATGGCAATTCATGATGGAATGGAACTTAAATGGTGTCAAGAAACTCGGGGGTGCTGTGATATGTCAGTGGTGCAGGGTTAGCTTTGTTACCCCTAAATGGAATCCAAATTTTTGTACTCAATTATTTGTTTTTGTTAGTAGAAGTGGTCTATTACTAAAGCAAAGAAGTTGGTTGATTTATATATTATGCTTTGTAAACAAGATTATTGTGAAAATTTCTAATGTTAATTTGGTTATGTGAATACATCTTCCCTTGTGAAGGTTGTGGTTATCGAATGACTCTATTGTTTAAGTAAAAGCTGCCACAGTATCTTTAATAAATCAAGTTTTTATTTTTATTTTACTTATTAAATTTTATTTTATTATAGTTATATTATAGACAAGTTTCTTTTATTTATAAATATTTTTCTAATTATAAAAGTCTACTAAAAATATAATTTTGATTCTGATTTTTTAAAAAAGAATAAGAAAAGAAGAACTAATTGAATCTCAAAAATGATATCTTAGTAAATTTTTTACTGGCCATAAAATGTAAGAGGAGAATAACAATAGTTTAGATCTATTTCCAAAGCTAAAAATAAGGATATTGGGAGATAATATAATTCAGTAGTAAATTGTCAAAAAATATATTAAATAAAAATTATAGACAAAGTTTTCTCCAAACAATATTGGAGCTCTACCTCATTATGTAATAACTTATAAATCCAATTATGTAGATTATTTAAATAAATCATATAACTCATTAAATATATTATTTGACTAAAAGTACACATCGATAGTTTTTCAAAAGTTATTATATGACATAATATTAACAAAAATTATGTTATTTGTAACTTAAATATATACACCTGAAATTAACATCATTAATGAGATTTCACTTGGTTGTTCTCTTCCCAAATACTAATATGGAAAATAAAAAGTGGTAAAAAGAATGTGCTTTGTCAAAATTTGGTGGGAAACACAGCCTTGGATTTGAAGAAATAATTGCATAAGTCATTATCCATGGTGAGCAGGAGAAACATACTTTTAGGTTTAATGGAGGAAGAAATGAATTGATAAACAAACAAGGAAAACTGGAGCTACAACAGTACTTTACAATGGATTTGTCCATGACATGAGAAAAAGCAAAGATATAAAGGGCTCAGTATAAGTCAGCGATTAGATTCTCCTACTCTTTCCTTTTGCTATTCAAGTCACTCTCCATTTTTTACTTTTCTACTCTTTTCTTCCTTTTTTTTTTTTACTTTTATTTTACACTTTATTTTAATTTTTTAATTATTTTTCACGTTTTTCTGTATTTGATAGTTATAAAAAAAAAAAAAAAAACTATTTTTTAACTTATCTTGTTTAGTTTGGTGCGAGATACTGTTGTTTTTTTCTAATTTTTTTAAAAAAATAACTTTATCTGATCCCAAATTAAATAAGAAAAGTCAAAAAATATTTTTTCAATTTAATTTAAATTCGTTACCAAACATTAAAAAAAAAAAATTCTTTAAATATACAATTTAAAAATTGATTTATTTTTCAGAAAAATTAATGTCAAAATAAAAACAACTTTAGCATATACTGTAATTTTTGGGACTACTGTGGGTGGGATCTCACACTCACAGTGTTCCACCACCAGACTACCAAAAGAGTTGGTGGGCTGTCTCAATAATTGCCTGATTGGTCTTGTTCTTTTTCCTCTTTAGGATCATCACAACCTCGTACAACCTTCTGATCTTGATCAACGGCTATTATTTAAGACTTAGCTCCTCGTTTATCATATGATGTTACATTTTAGCTGTTGAAAGTTGACTACCAACAATTCCCATCGTCCTCATGATAGAGCAATAACAGATTAATGGGACCCATTATTGCACAAGGTCCTATAAGTTGAAATTTGAAACCTCTTTGGTAGTAGTTTTCATACACATTGAGTGCTCCACTTCCCAATCAGTGATATCACAGCCGTCCAATTTTGCTGATTGCTATCTTGATTGAGCCAATTAGGCCCCACCATGTTTAACGTCACTTCTACGCCATTTATACGTCAAAATCAAATTAACTTTAACAAAATTTCATTCTAATCAGCAGTTTAAAATTTAAACTTTAACCAATTAAGTAGCTGTACGAGCTCTCGAGTTTGCTCGAGACTCGAGAGTTGGGTGTAGCATCTTTGAAGGTGATTCAGAGTTGGTAATAAACTCCTCTAAAGATGTTTCTCTCTCCTTAGCTCCTTTTGGTCTTTTAATTCAGGATGCAATTTTTTTTATTATAAAGAATCCTTCCCTTATATTAGTTTTTTTTATTGTGAAGAAAATTCTGTTACTCATAATTTTGTTAGATATACTATTCGTGTCATAAGTTTTTTAGTATAGACAGAAGATGTCTCACCGCACATTTTTGATGTAATTTAAACCGATCTAGCTGGCTACACTTTATAAAATTCAAAGCTTCTTTTTCAAAAAAAAAAAAAAAAAGGAAAAAAAGAAGAGAAACTTGTTGGATACAACTTCTGCCCCATAACTTACAACAATACTAATAGTACACTCATTTTTACAACTTGTTAATTTGTGTAACTATTAGGGATTGATGAAAAAGTAATGAATCCATATAATTAGTAATAAGTAGAATCATCAATCAATCATAGTCACACAAATTAGTAAATTATGAAATTGGATGCAAAAATTTTACAATTTTTGTCATAATTTGACTTGAGATTACAAGTGGTAAAAGAAAAAATTGTAGGCCCATATACACGTGTAAAAGCGATGTTACACAAATCATAATTACATATGTCATCAAATTATTGCAAATTAAGTGATCCCACCGAAAAGAACTGTTAATCAAAATTTGCCTAAACTAGCCAATGCAAGAGTCCAAAAAAAAAGGTGAAGAAAAAAATAATCAATCATTGGATACTCATCTACGCCAAATTGTCTCGTGTGGGAAGAAATCCTAGAAAGTGGCAATTGTGTGTGCGCCCTTTTATTTTCATGTCTCGTGATAGCCAGACAGAGTGCGGCGCGTGAGGCCTCGAAAGTGTATCTAAGCTGGCATAAAAGTTGAAAGTGGGACCCACTCACTCCCCCAAGGCCCATTTGATTTGAGCCGTTTCAAGCCCAACCCGGGGCTATATTCGGTGAACACAAACGCTCTGCTTTTTACATTGGATCCCGTTAGGTAGTGTTCACTTTTTTTTTCTTTTTCTTTATTTTATTTTTACTATATGGTTAATGTGGTTAGGTGTGTAAAGAATTTGGAAGAAATTGAGGGCCATGTGAAAGTGTTTTTGTGTGTGTGTGTGTTTGATTTGATGTGCTTTTTGGAGATTTGAGTGGGTTGGCATTTGGAAATTTTGGCTATAGGGGATAAAGTTTGTCTTTCATGTTGACATTATGGTATGAATTATGCAATTGCAAGGAAGTTACTATATTCTTACCTTAAAATATAGGTTTTGTTCAAGAAATTATAAAAAAGAGAGAAAGATGGGGTTAAATGGTTTAATCTTTACGTGATTGACATGCTCGTGCATTGCTTTTCGTGGGTCCAAGTTATTTTCTCTTTTTCTTGTCTTTGAGTGATTTGTCACATTGGATTTGGCTTTTCATAGCCAAGGATATACCATGGGTGATGATAATGGTAGCTAGTCAGTTTCAAGTATGTCATACATGGGTCCCTAATTTGAACATTTTTTAAGCTGGGAATTCGATTTTACATCTCATTTTCAACAATTAATTCATACCAACGTCATGAAAGCTTTATTGTCCAAACAAGAGATCTAAATCAAAGTTGGTTAGATAAAAAATGATACTAAAGAGGACCTAGAGAATAACACCATCTCCCCCTTTATCACTCAAGGTCTAATAAGCATCCAATTAACAACCCTTGCCTAAACCTAGGAAGATCTATATTCTTTGTAAATCAACATTCAAATAACAACTCTCACCTAAACCTAGGAAGATGTAAATTCTTTATACTTGATTTACAATAGAAATAAGATGGATAAACGACTTATCTATCTAATTTTAATAGGGTTATAAGTAAGTAGGTTGAAGAGTAAGAATCATGATAAGGGCTATTATCAAATAAAAGTGACAAACTATTAGTCTCTGGCAACATGGGGCCTATTGGGAATGAATGACTAATAAGGATGGTCAGAAGTCCTTTGATCTGAAGATTAAACTACTATATGAACTCAGAAGAGGTTTAGAAGAGAAAATGCAGAGTGACAATTGTAGTTAGGAAAAAGGTATAAATCTTCATGAATCAAGGGGGTGAAGGGGGGGGGGGGGGGTTATCTACAGGCTTTTGTAGGTGGGGTTTGGTCACTATCCCATAAAGTGTAGGAGTTCTAATAATTCATCATCCTCTCAAGTTGAGTGAGGGAACATGAGTCTAGGGTGTTGTTTTTCACTATCTTGTAGCATTGAATGTGAAATCAACAGTTGGTTATAAGATAATAAATACAAATATGATGGATCGAGGGCCCGAGACTTCTTTGAGACAACTTTTTTTTTTTTTTAACAACCCTCACCTAAACCTAGGAAGATCTATTTTCTTTGTAAATAAGCATTCAAATAACAACTCTCACCTAAACCTAGGAAGATGTCTATTCTTTATACTTGATTTAAGATAGAAATAAGATGGATAAACGACTTATCTATCTAATTTTAATAGGGTTATAAGTAGGTAGGTTGAAGATTAAGAATCATGATAAGGGCTCATGTCAAATAAAAGTGACAAATTATCGGTCTTTCACAATGTAGGACCCATTGGGAATGAATGACTAATGAGGATGGTCAAAAGTCCTCCAATCTCAATATTATACTATTATATGAACTCAAAAGAGGTTTAGAAGATAAATTCAGAGTGACAATTGTAGTTAGGAAAAATGTATAAATCTTCATGATTCAAGGGGGGTGGGGGGTGGTTATCTACAAGCTTTTGTTGGTGGGGTTTGGTTATCATCCCCTCAAGTTGAGTGAGGGAACATGAGTTTAGGTTGTTGTTTTTGAGGGCGCGGGTGAATGTTTTCATTAACTTGTAGCATTGAATTTGAAATCAACAGTTGGGTATAAGATAATAAATACAAATATGATGAATCGAGGGTCTGACACTTCTTTAAGACAACTTTTTTTTTCTTTAATGGGAGAGACCGACCAAATTTTTTTTATTTATCCCGAACATGCTTTAGACGACTTATGTTAGTTACCTCAGCCACCAAGTAATTTTGTTCAATTAGGGAAGATCCTTAACGAGATCATTTGTAAGTGGTTTCATTGTCAAGCTCAAATCTTTCGTTTTGGTCTAGCTTAAGAGGTCATGGATCCCTTAAACCTTGGGTTAGGGAGACTTGATCCCTCTAAGAATGATTATGAATACAAATTTCATAAGAACAGGTTAATTCTAGTTTTCATAAATAACCCAAAAAATCTAGACTTTTCACAAATGCCATACGTTAATATATACTAAAATCATTTATTTTTTAATTTTTAATTAGGATTCTAACGGGCTTGGCTTGGTTTGATAGGTTTGAGCATTAACTAATGATAACTTCACAGTAAGACTAAATTGAATCAATTATTGTATTAGGCCCATGTGGTCAAACTTGCTCAAATTTCAATTTGTTTGGCACATGGAGATTCAATTACTTTTGAAATAAAGATTTATGTACATTTAAAAACGAAACATTTCTCTTATTTGTTTTATTTTGTTTTCCGCTTCTAATGCCAATACTATATTTGTCTCCTAAAAAAATGATAGATAAGAAAGAGAAATTTTGAATCCTAAACATTTTTATTTAAAACTCTAAAAAATACCAACTAAGTTACACAATTTTTGACATGCAATGTTTTGAATTTT
This sequence comes from Quercus tomentella, assembly GCA_028535165.1. Lineage (NCBI taxonomy): Eukaryota > Viridiplantae > Streptophyta > Magnoliopsida > Fagales > Fagaceae > Quercus > Quercus tomentella. The sequence goes on from JAPQVY010000133.1 coordinate 4,011,096, forward strand.
AACAGGCTCATAATTTGCAAAGTAAAATATACTAGTTCATCTCTTAGAGCATTAGCATTGGGGAATGCTAATGTCAAATGTAAGGGATATTTGGCATTTCAAGTCTCAAAATGTATTGCATCAGGAAATGCTATTGCTAAGTATTGTAAATTTTTTTGCAATAGTGCTATTATGCAATTCTATCTTTAGAATTGCACTGTAGCACAATTCTAAAAAAAAAAACTAATATTTTATTGTGATGGTGATTGAGAGAAAGAAAGAATAAATGATGGTGATTGGGGGAAATATTATTTTATTGTGTAGATATATTATTTTAATGAGTAGAATAGGAAAATAAAAGTTTGGGATGCTGGAAGTATTGTAAAATGAGATGGTATAATTGATAAAGTAACTTTTTGAAATGGTAAAATAGAATAGAGTGGCATTTTCTGATACTAATGCTCTTAAACGCGCAAAGTTGGCAACACTGTTTCAACTTTGGCAAGGAGCTAAGTGAAAATAAAGACACAATTCCATGGGATACAGCTCTTTCGATTATTCCCTATTTCAAATAATTTTGTACATTCCTACCAACAACAGCTGGAATAGCTCAGTTGGTTAGAGCGTGTGGCTGTTAACCACAAGGTCGGAGGTTCAAGCCCTCCTTCTAGCGCTATTTCAATTTTTTGAAAAAATTGAAATAGTTGACACTTTCATGGCGCTTGTTCCATACCATTTTCAACGATTTGGTTAGGTTATGTCCACAGCCTGCTTATCTTATATTTTTATAGAGCATGGATCAAAGGAAATCATTCAATTATGGGAGAACTTTGTCAAGATTACATCTCCAAGGAAATACAAAAACTTCGGCTAGTGAAAATCTTTATATTTCATTGCACCTCGGGCTATTAGATTGCTAGCATTTCTGAGTGGAAATTTTGAAACAAGCAAACCATTATTCTTCATCACCAATGAAAGCAATTATCAATCTTTGAACAATATAATTTAGTAGTATTAGCATTAACACGTAATGTATTTGATATATGCATTTTACCTCTCACAACATGTGAATCTTACACAACTATATACTTATATATTGTGAGAGGTATGGTGCATATGCCAAATGCATAAGATAATTATTGATTGTAAATAACCTCACTAAATCACAGACCTCAAGTAGATGTGTATGTGTTAGGTTCTAAATGTTTAGAACAATTGGCAAATCGTGAACACAAACTTGTCTAGATATAGATCTTAAAGTCTATAGGTATTATTAGACAATGCTCAAGGTGATTCAAGTCAAGATTCAAGAACATACAAGCTGCAGGAAGAAGATTTCATAATCTTCCTGGTTTGATCGATCGAAAGACAGGCTTGACCGATCGAAAGTCGTATTTGCAGAATTTTAATTAAGCCCAAACAGCAGTTCAAGCCCATTAAGGATTAGGGTTTTTGATCTACTTCTCCCAGTATATAAAGGAAACCCTAAGCACGTTTTATAAGGCTTTTTAGAGAGAGAAGAGTGTGCCTCCTTTGTATTTAAGGTTTTGTACCCAAAAAACTCTCTCATGTCTTCTATCGGTGTTATTCCTTGAAGAATCTCAAGATTCGGTATTGTAGAAGTTGATGCCTTCTCTAGTCATCAAGGGTGCTGATGATCTAAACCTTCAAGGGTGGTCTTGGAGTCACAAACAGGAGAGTTTGTGTTGCTAAACCTTTGAGTGTGATCTCAAAGTCACAAACGTGGGTGTTTGTGTTTTTGCAAAGGCTAAGAAAGAAGTAGTCCGTGGACTCGGAGCTATCATGGGGTCGTGGTAGTAAGTTTTCTACTCGAGGTAGCAATAGAATGTTAGTGGTCTAAGTTCTATTGTACAAACTTCAATTCTTTCATAGTGGATTTGCTTTTTATCTTGAGGATAGTTAGGTTAAATCCTCCCCAGATTTTTTATCGATTTGGTTTTCCTAGGTTATCATATCGTATGTTCTTTATATTTTCTGCTGCTTTACATTGATATGATATATTTGTGTTAACCTAGATCTGATTAATTTGACTAAATAATCACTTGGCTAATTAACTAGGTTAATCTGGTTGTGTTTTAAGGGGTCTAAAAATGAACAGTATGTACTTAGCTTGGAATTTGAGAGGAGGAGGGTTGGTCTTTTGTCTTCTTTATGCAAGCTCTTGGTAGTTAGAAATGTATCATACCTTAATTTAGAAATAAGAGGTTATACCAACGAATACCAAACACATGACTTAATTTTGCCTAGAATTTCAAGGGAAAGGAAAAATTAGAAATGTGTCATGCCTTTATCTAGAAATAAATACCAAACACAAATTTGTATAGTTGAATTAAGTAATAGAAATGGACATTCTTTAGTAAAAGATTATTGGCCTATAAATTATTATTTATTAACAAAAATAAAAATATCTAATAATTTACTAATTGTTCTAAAAGTTTAACGTATTAAAAATGATAAATTTAATTATTTAATCTAATAATACCATTTAGCATTTTTGCAACAAATGTAAGAAATAAAATCTATTTTGCTATGATATGAATTTGTTGAAGATACCACATGAAGTATCTTTGTATTTAACCCCATTCTATAAATAGTTGTTAGAATCGATTTATATATGAACATTTGGGTTGGTATTGGTAGGGTTGTTCATGGGTCGGGCCGTGTCGTGTTTATGCCCAACCCGGACTCAACCCAAATGCCTTGGGTGGAGGAAAATATGACCCGAAACTGACCTGGATGATCTGGTAGGATTTTTCGGTTCGGGTCTCGTCGGTTTCGAGTTGTATTGAGTCAGTCTCAAGTTTTATCACCAGGGCCAATATTTGGCCGTATCCAGCGAGATCTAGCCGGATCTATCGAGATCTGGCTAGATCCGTCGAGATCGGACCGAAATCTAGTTGGACCTTCTTGATTTGGCCTAGATTTCATAGGATAACGGTGAGATCTCATTGGATCTCGAAGGATCTGGACCATATCTCGATGGATCTCGACGAGATCTCGTTGGATTTGGTCCGGAAGGCTTAATAATTTGCCAGAAAGGTTAAAGCTTTCGGTTCAGGTTGGGTTTCACGAGTTTTGAAATGGAAAACCGTCAACCGACCTGCTGAGGTCGGGTTAGAGACTTCGGAACCTGCGTTCGACCGCTAGAGTCGTCGGATCGGGTGGCGGCAGATCAGATGTGGGCAAGTTGGCTGGGTTAGGCGGGTTGACAGGCCACTTAGACACCCCTAGGTATTAGAGTGTGGTTGTCAAGTCGTTTATGAAGACAGTTCCTTTCACCTTTTTGATATGACACTTCAAGTACAAATTAATGTCATTTGCAGTAACATGCTGCCATGGTTAGTTATTTCACTAATTTGGTGTGGCGATTTTGGACCCAAATTTAAACCAAATACACAAGAGTGATTGAGCATTATGAATGAAAAAGTCCTAGCTTAACATTCACAAGAAAATTAATCTTGCTCCCAATAGCTTAGATTGCCTTTTTTTTTTGTGCATACCTGAACTTTCATACAATCATGAAAAAAAAAAAAAAAAAACAAAACAAAAGAACTATCATACAATGATGATTATGGTGGGATGTTTCAAGATTATGTATCTCCTTAAAAAAAATTGTATGCCTATCTCAAAAAAAAAAAAAAAAAAAAAAAAAAAAAAAAAAGAGTATTCCTTTAAGAAATTTCATAAACATTGGCTTGTAGGAGGTACCATTTAAATTTGAATTTTCCATTCTCAAAGTCAAAGAAACATGTATTTTATGCATTGAAAATTTTTTAATAGGAAATTAAATTCATCATTTACAGTGGGTTCAAGATATATAATTTTCATAATTATTAATAAAATGTTTACAAAATTTCTTCCAAGAAGAAATCTATTGAGACTAAATATCTTTATATATGAGGCTACATGTTAGTCTCACATAGGACGTATGCGCCAAACTCATTCAAGATTTTCTCCTATATATGAGCATTGACAAACTTTACAAACTTGCATTCCTTTTTTATGTGATTTGGATAACGGAATTCTTTGACCCATAAATAGTGCCATTAACGTTTCTTTTAAAAACCATCTTAATGATTTTTCAATCATGAAAATTTACAAACTTGCATTCCTTTTTTATGTGATTTGGTTAACTGGATCTTTTGACCCATAAATAAGAGAAATGTTAACAACTCAGGATGAGATACTTAGGCATTGAAAAAAAAAAAAAAAAAAAACATTGTTTCATATACTAACATATAGGTATACCAAGTGCTTTATTTAAAAGATGAAATTTAAAGGAACATTTAAAAAAATTTCCTTTTGTTTCATAACATTTCTTAAAAAGAGAACACATGTGACATGTATGAAAATTCTTACATCCCACTTAATTAATCAGGGTGTACAATACATCAAACACTTCAATCAAATCAAACTTCTATATTCAATCCAATTCAATCTATTACAATAGATTTAGCATATCCCTAATTGGGGTTGTAAAATTGTGGTGGCTGACAATGTGATATGAATAGAAGAAGTCGCATCTTCCATATTGAAAATTTAGATTAGACCCAGAAGTGTAAGGGATATAACAGAGATTGTTGTGGTGCCTTGCAATTTAGTGAATGAATAGGTGTTGAGGGTCATTTGTGAGAATCCAAGTAGAAAGAAGAACAGCCCAACAACAAGGGCAGTAAAGAATCGGCAAGCAGATGGCAAAACCATTAAGCCCAAGTGGCAAGAATAATGGATCACAGGCCCATGAAATAAACAAATGGGCCTTGAAGAGGCAAGTACGCTTAAAGAAGCCCGGAAAGAGAGAAATAGCATACCCATGGGCAGTATATAAAGTAGAAAAGTGAGAAAGGGTCGCCGCAGGCCCAAAGTAATGCAAACGATGAAAGTAAGGGGCTTATGGTAGGCCCATGAACCCCAAGGATGAGAATAAGGTAATTGGGCCAAGGAAGCCCAATGAAGTTAGTAAAAGCCCATGGGAATGTAGAGTTAGTAAAAGGGCCAAGGAAACCCAAAGAAAGCAAGTGGGCCAAGGATGCCCAAGAGGAAGACAAAAGGGACATAGGAGCCCATAAGTAAGAAAACCAATGGCCATACCAAGCCATTGGGGGGAAAGAGTAAACGGCTGGCCTAAAAAAGCCCAGCAGGATTGAGTCATTACAGCAGGAATAACAGAACAATATGGCAGGAAATGAGGGAAATCAAGAAGTGGGCCAAAGAAATATAAAGCCCATAATCAAATAAGGCCCAACTCCTAAGAGGAGCGGGAAGTTGAAAAACAGTCCACATAAAAGGTCAAAGAAAACGGACGGTAGGCTATGCAGGCAAGCCTCCAGATCACGACAGACGAATGAACAGCAGACAGATTTTGGACACATATGGAAGAAAGGCACGAACAAGGCCAGACACCACCAGCCTGTACCCAGCCAATACAGGGCATGGTGAGGTCGGGGGTCAGAGATTCAGAGGGCATGGTTTGGTGGTGGGGAGAGGGGAGAAATCTATTTTTGAGGTTCCGGCTCAGGTTCTTTCGGGGAAGTGTCCTGCTGGGATGACTTACTACCCAAAAGAAGCAAGCTGAGTTGGAACCACTAGGTGCATGCCACGAGGGATAGGGAGAGAGAAAGAACCCAGACCATAGCAGGAATGGGTGCCACGGCAGACAAACAAACAAAATACCCTTCTTTGTCTGGTGATGGGGGGTGGCACACAGACGAACCAGTGGTGGTCGGCTAGTACACCCAAACCAGACAAAGGAGGTTAAGGGCTAAAACAGTAAAATCCGATCACGACAGGCACTATAAAAAGAGGATCTTGTCGTGAACAAAGGGACGGAGAAACAACGGGAACCATAACTAAGAAATAGGAATTCAAAAAGAGGTACCAAGAAATAGAAAAGAAACGAGTGGGAGTGAAAGAAAGAAAAGAACCAGAAAGAAAATAGAGTGAGAATTAGAACGGCAGGCATGCACCGGTAGATTAATCCCTTCTCTCCCTCACGAAATCCTGCTCTCTGTTAAAACCAAAAAGAGGCCTCTTTGCATAAACCATTCAGGTCCGTTCCTCTCAGGGCAGTTAATCTCCACGGCAGGACTTTTCCTGAGAGATTAATCGCGTTGAGAAAGAACGTTCTTCCCTCTCTGGTTTTTGCTCCTGCGGACCAGATTTTAGTTGATTTCTTCATCTTCCGATTAATCCATACATATTACTATTTGTCCCCCTTTTGTTCTGTTCTTTTCCTTTTGTAAAAGTGATTATTATTACTGTGGTTGTGTTTGAGGCTTATTTGGTTATTTCCTACTGAGTAGCCAGATATTTTATTTATTTTATTATTATTATGTCTGCCTGCCACAACTTGTCTGAAACAACTCTGCCTGCTGCAAGCACGTTCCTGGCAAACCAGGCTTAGTTTGCGCGCAAGCCGGACCAACTTGAGTTGCAGTTGGACCGGTCCCAACTCCCTTATCCAGAAAACTTGGGCCTAGTACAGCAGGAAGCAGCCCAACACCACTAGCATAGCCCACCACTTTACAATAGGCATAGCTCTCATTTGGGGCTGTAGAGTTTGAATGCTCCTCCTCGGAGTTCTCGTCGTTGTCATGAGATGAAAACTTAATCTTGCTCTAGCTCCTACCTCCTCCAAATCCTCCTCCACGTTTGGCATTTACCGGGGAAAGGAGGAGGATAATTAGGATTAGCACAATTGAAAGTTTGACATGGTTCAAGTTAGCCATCTTCTCCAACTGAATTTACAACACACAGAGGCAAAGAAAGACTACTTAGGAAATATTGGCAGGATACATATCATTATTTATTAAGGAAAGAAAACTAAAATTAGAATTGGTTAATCAAAAATTTTTAACCAGAATAGTAAAACAATTTTTCCTTCATGTGGAGGTGCTTTCTATGGTTGACAATAACCATTATATATACCACTAAATGATAAACAAAGTAAGTTTATTGTGTCACCTTACTAGAAAGATAGGTAGAGTTCCAAATAATATATAAATTCATCAACTTAAAGTAGAGATGCAAATAATAATAATAATAATAATAAAATCCACTAAAACATGAAGAAAAAAAAAAGAGGAATAGAAACAGAGAGAAATAATCTTGTGTCTGAAAAAATTATGAATAGAATAGAAAAGAGAATTGTAAATTTATAGTAAAATGAGAGAAATAAGAAAAGTAAAAAAAAAAAAAAAAAGTAAGATAAAGGGATAGAGGATAAGTGATATTAAGGTAGATAGTAGTGAGGAGATAGAAAGGTAATAGGGAGGGCAAAAGTTAGAGAAAGTACAACAATAAGTTGGAAATTTTTTAAGAAATAAAAAGAATTAAAAAAAAAGAGAGTGAATGATGTAAATGGGTGGATAATGTGACCGTTGATATGATTCAATAGGAGCGTGGTAACAATAAATATTACTCTTCAATTTTTAGATATATATAAATAGAAATAAATACCAAACACAAATTTTTGTATAGTGGAATAATATAAATTGACTCCCTTTAGTTAAAGGTTCTTGGCTTATAAATTAATTTTTATTTATAAAAATAAAAATATCTGATAAATTACTTATTGTTTTAAAAAGATAAGTTATTAAGAACGATGAATTTAATAAATTAATCTAATAATACCATTTAGCATTTCGCAACATATGTAAGAAATATATTGCTTCTTCGCTATGTTATGAATTCATTCAAGATACCACATGAAGTATCTTCGTATTTAAATATTTTCTACAAGAGCATACATTAATCATCTATTTTGGGAAACATTTTATAGAAAATTGAAAAAACTGTCAAAAAAGATAGTAATTTTTTTCGTTTTTCTATTAAAAAAATTTCTTAAAATGGTTTAATAGGGCATACGGTAGTAAAAACCCTTCTATTAGTAATGGTTAAAACACACACACACACATTTGGATTGGTTTAGAGTGTGGCTGTCAAGTCGTTTGTGAAAGACAATTCATTTCAGCTTTCTGATATGACACTTCAGGTACAAATTAATGTCATTTATAGTAACATGCTGCCACGGTTAGTTATTTCACTAATTTGGTACGGCTTTTTGGACCCAAATTTAAACCAAATACACAAGAGTGAATAATGGCCGTTTGCTTAGAGATTTTTAGTATCGTTGTTCAGTTTTTAGTTTTGTGGAAATACGTATTTGAGTGTTATAGAAATATGTGTTAGAAATGTTATTGTTATTTAAACATTGAAAATTGTTGTTTAAACACTGGTACCAAACAGCCCTCTCATTATGAATGAAACAGTGTCTCAGCTTAACATTCACGGGAAAATTAATCTTGCTCCCAATAGCTTAGATTGCCGTCCGTTCTTCTTCTTCTTCTTTTTTTTTTTTTTTTTTTTTTTTTTTTTTTGTGCATACCTTAGCTTTCATACAATCATGATTACGGTGGGATGTTTCAAGATTATGTATCTCCTTAAAAAAAATTGTATGCCTATCTCAAAAAAGAAAAAGAAAAAAAAAGAGAGTATCTCTTTAAGAAATTCCATAAACATTGGCTTGTAGGAGGTACCATTTATCCCTTAACTTTAAATTTGAATTTTCCATTCTCAAAGTCAAAGAAACATGTACTTTATGCATTGAAATTTTTTGAATAGGAAATTAAATTCATTATTTACGGTGGGTTCAAGATATATAATTTTCATAAATATTAATAAAATGTTTACAAAATTTCTTCCAAGAAGAAATCTATTGAGACTAAGTATCTTTATATATAAGGCTTCATGTTAGTCGCACATAGGACGTATGAGCCCAACTCGTACAAGATTTTCTCCTATATATGAGCATTGACAAACTTTACAAACTTGCATTCCTTTTTTATGTGATTTGGATAATGGAATCCTTTGACCTATAAATAGTGCTATTAACGTTTCTTTTAAAAACCATCTTAATGATTTTTCAATCATGAAAATTTACAAACTGGCATTCCTTTTTTATGTGATTTGGTTAACTGGATCTTTTGACCCATAAATAGGAGAAATTTTAACAACCCAGGATGAGATACTTAGAGCATCCGCAGCCGGTTTTGCTATCTCATCTTATTTTCCATCCCAAAAAGCTACTTTATCAATTATACTATACCATTTTACAATACACCCAACATTCCAAAACTCTATTTTTTTTCCCATTTTATTTAAATATTCTTTTTTATTCATTTTTTTACTATTTTTTTTTCTCTTCCTTTTCTTCTCTTTCTCCCTCAACCTCTATCACCGGCCACCACTAGCCTCGGCCCAACAAAATCCCACCGGAACCAACAACCCAAAATAAAAAAAAAACAAAATAAAACCCACCAAGTACCCACTACAAACCCAGCAAACCCATAGAGACCCAACCAACCAAACACCGGCCACCAAACCCAGAATCCGGCCACCATGTCAACACCACCAAACATTGATGCTGACGTTAACGTTGACGATGACGAAGAAGACCCACCTCCCAAAAAGCAAAAGCCCCTCTCTTCTCTCACCACCATGCCCCAACAGCAACAACAACAACCTTCTCAAAACGACGATCCCACCGTGTCACCACTAGCCTCGGCCCAACAAAATCCCACCGGAACCAAAAACCCAAAAAAAAAAAAAACAAAATAAAACCCTCCAAGTACCCACTACAAACCCAGCAAACCCATAGCAACCCAACCAACCAAATGCTGGCCACCAAACCCAGAAACCGGCCACCATGTCAACACCACCAAACCCACCAAATGCCGGTCTCTATGCCAATCTCCACATCGGTCTCCACGCTGATCTCCACCGCGCTGACCTCCAGCCACCATGCCCATCTCAGCCGCGCCACCAGCCTCGCCACCACGCCGATCTAGAAATCCGATCCGGCATGAGCTCCGATCTGGCTTGGTGATTCGGCGTGAGCTCCGAGAGAGAAGCTTGACAATGGCGAGAGAGAGAGGGGATGAGAAACAGAGAAGGAAGAGAGAGAAAAGAAAGAGAAAAAATGAGAGAGGAGAGAGAAATTGCTGGGTAAAACGTGGAGAGAGCATTAATTTTTTTTTTTTTTTTTTTATACCATTCAGCTACAGTACCATCTTACATTTGAGATGGTACTGTAGCTAAATCTCAAAAAAAATTTGGCTTTTCCCATGTGGCCTTCCAGTTGCTGAGCATTTGTTGGGCTTGTATGCCAAATGTATCTTACATTTGGCATATGGCAAGCCCACTGCTGATGCTCTTAGGCATTGAAAAAAAAAACATTGTGTCATATACTAACATATAGGTATGCCAAGTGCTTTATTAAAATGATGAAATTTAGAGGAACATTTAAAAAATTTTCCTTTTCTTTTTCTTTTCCTTTTGTTTCGTAATATTTCTTAAAAAGAGAACACGTGTGACATGTATGAAAATTCTTACATCCCACTTAATTAATCAGGGTGTACAATAGTTCAAACACTTCAATCAAATCAAACTTCTGTATTCAATCCAATTCAATCTATTACAATAGATTTAGCATATCCCTAATTGGGGTTGTAGAATTATGGTGGCTGACAATGTGATATTAATAGAAGAAGTCGCACCTTCCATAATGAAAATTTAGATCAAACCTAGAAGTGTAAGGGATATAACAGAGATTGTTGTGGTGCCCTGCAGTTTAGTGAATGAATAGGCATTACTTTCATTTGGGGTTGTAGAGTTTGAATGCTCCTCCTCGGAGTTCTCGTCACTGTCATGAGATGAAAACTTAATCTTGCTCTTGCTCCTGCCTCCTCCAAATCCTCCTCCACGTTTGGCATCTGCTGGGGAAAGGAGGAGGATCATTAGCATTAGCACAATTGAAAGTTTGACATGGTTCAAGTTAGTCATCTTCTCCAACTGCATGTACAACACACAGAGGCAAAGAAAGACTACTTGGGGAATATTGGCAGGATACATATCATTATTTATTAAGGAAAGAATACTAAAATTAGAATTGGTTAATCAACAAATTTTAACCAGAATAGTAAAACAATTTTTCCTTCATGTGGAGGTGCTTTCTATGGTTGGCAACAACCATTATATATACCACTAAATGATAAACAAAGTACGTTTATTGTGTCACCTTACTAGAAAGATAAGTAGAGTTCCAAATAATACAACAAAAATTCATCAACTTAATGTAGAGAAGCAAAAAAAAATAATAATAATAACATCCACCAAAAAATGAAAAAAAAAGAAAGAAAAAAGAAGAGAAATAGAAAGAGAGAGAAACATTTTGTGTGTGAAAAAATTATGAATAGAAAAGAGAATTGTAAATTTATAGTAAAAGGAGAGAAATAAGAAAGGTAAAAAAAAAGTAAGATAAAGGGATAGAGGATAAGTGATATTAAGGTAGATAGTAGTGGGGAGATGGAAAGGTAAAAGAGAGGGGAAAAGTTAGAGAAAGTACAACAATAAGTTGGAAAATTTATAAGAAAAAAAAAAGAGAATTAAAAAAAGAGATTGAATGTTGAAAATGGGTGGGTGATGTATCCGTTGATATGGCTCAACAAAAGTATAGTAACAACAAATGTTACACTTCAATTTTTAGATATATATAAATAGAAATAAAAACCAAACACTAATTTTGTATAGTGGAGTAATATAAAAATAAAAATATCTGATAAATTACTTATTGTTCTAAAAAATTAAGTTATTAAGAATGATGAATTTAAGAAATTAATCTAATAATACCATTTAGCATTTCACGACATATGTAAGAAATATATTGCTGCTTCGTTATGGTATGAATTCGTTCAAGATACCACATGAAGTATCTTTGTATTTAAATATTTTCTATAAGGGCATATATTAATCATTTGTTTTGGGAAACATTTTATAGGAAATTGAAAAAACTATAAAAAAAAAAGGTCATAATTTTTTTTTCCTTTTTTATAAAAAATTTCTTAAAATGGTTTACTAGGACATATGTTAGTAAAATCCTTCTATTAATAATGGTTAAAATTGGTTTATATTTATAGACACACACATTTGGATTGGTTTAGAGTGTGGCTGTCAAGTCGTTTGTGAAAGACAATTCATTTCACCTTTCTGATATGACACTTCAAGTAAAATTAATGTCATATACATTAACATGCTGCCACGGTTAGTTATTTCACTAATTTGGTGTGGTGTTTTAGGACCCAAATTTAAACCGAATACACAAGAGTGAATGAAGCATTATGGGCCAAAATGGCCATATACCACCTTTTTTGGAAATTTTTAGCAAAAAAACACTGTTTCGGAAATAAATGGCAAAGTACCACTTTTTCCAGAACTTGAGTTTCAAAAACTCGAGTTCCTCATCAGTTCTGCCATCGTGGCACTACTGAGTTGGATTTGTGCGATTAAAAAAAATTATGTGGTAGTCGAGCTTGGTAAACTCGAGTACCATGCAACACAATACTCTAGTATACGAAGCTCGAGTACCTTTTATAAATAAAATGAAAAAAAAAAAAAATTTTACACAGTACTCGAGTTTTAAACTCGAGTATTGCGTAATTTTTTTTTTTTGTTTTGTTTTGTTTTTTTTTTTTTTTTTGTTTGGGGATAAACAACAAATAAACATAAAGATAAAAATAAGTAGCTTTTTTTATGTTTTTATTTATTTAAATAGAAGCATTGTAAAATATAGAGATTTTAATTTCGAAATATGAATTTAATTTCTACATTAATTAAAATTGTTCATTGTTTTCTCATAAAAATTGTTCACTGTTTTCTATATAAACAATTTCTACGATTTTGCATAAAATTATTTTCTGTTCAGCATTATTTAAGAAATTGTTCGCTCTCTTTTTTGCATAAATTATTTTCTGTTCACTATTTAAAAAATTGTTCACTGTATTCTCATAAAACACCTAGTGAAATCATGTTTTCTAAATTTAAATGCCAAATCTGAATGCATTTTCATGTTTGAATTTCACAACAATCGAATATATTTTTCTGAATTGATAAAATCTGTTTCTACATTAATAAAATTTTCTCTCTGCACATCATATTTACTGTATATTCAAATCTGCTTACTGCATTCATAAAATCTGTTTTTTGCATTCATTAAAACTGTTCACTGTTTTCTGCATAAACTATTTCTAGCATTCTGCATAAAATTATTTTCTGTTCAGCATTATTTAAAAAATTGTTCACTCTCTTTTATGCGTATATTATTTTCTGTTCACTATTTAAAAAATTGTTTGCTGTTTTCTCATAAAACACCAAGTGAAATCGTGTTTTCTAAATTTAAAAGCCAAATCTGAATGCTTTTTCATGTTTAAATTTCACAATAATCGAATTTGTTTTTCTGCATTGATAAAATCTGTTTCTACGTTAATAAAATTTGCTCTCTACACGTCATGTTTACTGTATATTCGAATTTGAAGTCGTCAAATGTACAAAATCATGAAAATTCAATTTAAAACTATGTACTAATGTACTAATCATCCTGATTTGATGAAAATTTCAAAATTGTTGAACGTACAAAATCGTGAAACCTTGCAATTTAGTGAATGTAAAGGCACTGCTCTCATCTGGGGCTGTAGAGTTTGAATGCTACTCCTCGGAGTTCTCATCGCTGTCATGGGATGAAGTCTTAATCTTGCTCTTGCTCCTGCCTCCTCCAAATCCTCTTCCACGTTTGGCATCTGCCGGGGAAAGGAGGAGGATCATTAACATTAACACAATTGAAAGTTTGACATGGTTCAAGTTAGCCATCTTCTCCAACTGCATGTACAACCCAAAGAGGCAAAGAAAGACTACTTGGGAAATATTGGTAGGATACATACCATTATTTATTAAGGAAAGAATACCAAAATTAGCATTGGTTAATCAACAAATTTTAACCTAAATAGTAAAACAATTTTTCCTTCCTGTGGAGGTGCTTTTTGTGGTTGGCAACAACCATTATATATACTACTTAATGACTTAATGATAAACAAAGTAAGTTTATTGTGTCACCTTACCAGAAAGATACGTTATATTGCCATATTTATTAAAGTAGAGTTCCAAGTAATACAAAAATTCATCAACTTAAAGTAGAGATGCAAAAAAAAAAAAAAAAAAAAAAAAAAAAAAAAAATCCACCAAAGATGAAAAGAAAAAAAAATGAGAAAGAGAAAGAGAGAGAAATAACCTTTTGTATGTGAAAAAACTATGAATAGAATAGAAAAGAGAATTGTAAATTTATAGTAAGAGGAGAGAAATAAGAAAAGTAAAAAAAAAAAAGAAAAAAGATAAAGGGATAGAGAATGTACAACAATAAGTTGGAAAATTTATAAGAAAAAAAAGAATTAAAAATAAAAGAGTGAATGTTGAAAATGGGTGGATGCTATGACCGTTGATATGGTTCAACAGACGCGTAACAACAATAAATGCTACACTTCAACTTTTAGAGAGAGAGAGAGAGAGAGAGAGAGAGAGAGATAAATACCAAACACAAATTTTGTATAGTGGAGTAATATAAATTGACTCTCTTTAGTTAGAGTGTGGCTATCAAGTTGTTTGTGAAAGAAAATTACTTTCACCTTTCTGATATGACACTTCAAGTACAAATTAATGTCATTTGCAGTAACATGTTGCCATGGTTGGTCATTTTACTCATTTGGTGTGGTGTGTTTGGACCCAAATTCATGAATGGAAATAGTGTCTCAGCTTAACATTCACAGGAAAATTAGTGAGCCTTTAGTTCCATTTTTGGAGCCCAAAACGCACGTTTCTAAGCCCAAAGGATTCTTTCATATTGGACCCTTGGAGCTGCGATGCGAAAATGCAAATATGATTTGTAATGTTATCGTTGATCATTTTAAGTATTATTCATAAACTACCCTTGTTTTTATTATAAAATCCCAATTTTACCCAGATTTCTACCCAAAAAAAAATACCGTCATGGAGCTGGAGAAGAATTTCTCTACACTTTATGCTCCCTCCTTGTCAATTGCAAGAACCCCAAAAAAAGAATTCCACCGTACCGGTAGTGGTGGTTCTTTTCTTTCCTTTCCTCCAAATTTTAACCAACCAACCACAAAATAGACAAAGAATGACATGCAAAGAAAATTATTGGCAAAAGAACATACACAAAAGAATAGATATAAAATACGACAAAATATACACAGAAGGATAAGAACATCCATTGCCAATCTCACTCTGAAATCTCAACATCTAATCTCACTTTCAATTTGGTTTTAGGGTTACACACACACACATAGAGAGAGAGAGAGAGAGAGAGAGAGAGAGAGAGAGAGATGATTTTGGGTGAAATTAAGAAAAAATTAACTTACTCTTAATGATTTTTAATTGGCATGCATGAGGTTGTATGACAAATTTGAGAGGAGTTCAGTTTGGTTCTTGGAAGCTGTTTGATGAAATTAGAGAAAAGGGGAAGCAGAAAGAAGATAATGGTGGATGGGAGAAGATTTTTTTTTTTTTTTGAGAAATAGGGAGAAGATAAAGGTGAAAAGAAGATAAGGGTGAAAGAGAAGTAAAAAAATTTAAATAAAAGTAAAAGGTGGTTTGAGTGGGATTCGTGTCCATCATGAAAGGAAATTTGTAAAATAAAATTTTCAATTGTGTTAAGACACAACAAATTATCACAAAGTTTTCACAATAGTTGAGGCATCAAATCTTTCATATATCAAAATTAAATTAAATAAATTAATAAAATATTAGTCTAGGATTGACCACAACTAAACAAAGAGTAACGTGAAAATATTGTCACATTTTATTGTACCTCTAAAATTTTTAAATTAGTGCTACTTTTCTTTAGAAGTAAAATAGTGCTATTGACACAATATTTTCATAACAATTTCATAATAAAGTTTACGCACTAAGTTGTTATTGGTTCTCATCTGGACCTACTAGTGACATTATAATTTTTTTAATCTACCATTAACAACATGTCATATAGACTTTATTGTGAAATTTTTGTAAAAAGTGCTGTCAACAGATCCTCGACAGATTCACTTCTGTCGAGATTTTGTGCTTGACATATATTGAGATGTGATTTCTATTTATATGCTGAGCGCAAAATCAGATTCATTTTTTCACTTCTCTCTCAAATTTTCTCCTCTTTCGCCCCAAACACTTCTCCCTCACTCAAATCTCTCTACCCACTTCATTTTCGGCTTATATCAAGCTCAGATTACTTGGTATGTGTTCTAAATCCTTTCTTTTTCATGCATTTTAGACTTAGGTTTTGGTGTTTTTGAGTTTTTTTGGGATGTTTGTGAAATTTTTGGGTTGGGTTGTGTTGATTTGATTCTATATGCTCCTGCATTGCATATTCCTAGCATTTTAACAATGTTTCATGCATTTAGATGTGTGATTGATTATTGTGAAATGTGTGCTGATAGGTTTGGATTGGATTTTTACCCATGATGCAATTTAAATTTTGCACGTCACATGTTCATGCATACGTATCCTT